>VZTH01005166.1:137744-157723 GCA_013397815.1 Aleadryas rufinucha
GTGCATGCAACTATAGTCATAGCAAAAAGAGTACAGATATCACTGACTAAGCCACTGAATCTAGTCATAGTTCACAGTTCCAGAGTCTTTAGCTTCTCACCTAAAGCCAACCAATCCTGGACTGCATCCAAAGCAGTGCAGCCAGCAGGCTGAGGGATGTGATTCTGCCCCTCTACTCTGCTCTTATGAGACCCCACATGGAGTACTGTGCCCAACTTTGGGACATCCAACAAAAGGATGAGGACCTATTGGAGCAAATCCAGAGAAAGGCCACAAAAACAGCTAGAGGGATGGAACACCTCTCCTTTGAAGACAGGCTGAAGATCTGGAGTTCTTCAGCCTGGAGGAGGCTCCAAGGACAAGCCTTCAGGTACCTGACGGGAGCTACAAGAAAGGTAAAGAGGGGCTTTATGGACTGACAGGTCAAGAGGGAAATGGTTTCAAACTGAAAGAAGATAGTTTTAGATTAGATATTGGAAAGAAATTCTTTACAGTGAGGGTGGTGAGCACTGGAACAGGTCCCAGAGCAGTTGTGGATGCCCCAATGCCTTATCCCTGGAGGTGTTCAAGACCAGGCTGGATAGGGCTCTGAGCAACCTGGTCCAGTGGAAGGNGGACAGGCTCCCCAGGGAGCAGTCACAGCACCAAGCCTGACAGAGCTCAAGGAGCATTTGGACAATGCTCTTGAGGATGATGCTGTGCAGGGCCAAGAGTTGGACCCAATGATCCTTGTGGGTCCCTCCCAACTCAGCTTATTCTTTTTTGTAGGTTTTTCTTGAGGTACTGGAAGGCTGCAGTTAGGTCAGTCTTCTCTTTTCCAAGCTGAATAAACCCAATTCTCTTAGCCTTTCCTCATAGGAGAGGTTCTCCATCCTTCTATTGAGACTACTAAACTGAGCTGGTTACTTAGTGTGAAAATACTTTTTTTTTTTCACTCAGTAAGAACTTAATTTCAATCAATGCAAGTGTAAGACTTACGCTATCTGAGAAGTTAATTCATTATTCTTTGATAACTAAAAATCCCAAATGAGATTTTTAAGGGGCTGGTAGAAGCCTCTAAAGGATAATTACTTCATTTATTAATGAACGTCATCGAACTTTTGGATTGATTGTGTGGCATATGGCAGAACTACCATTGGAATGCAGTTTCTAGATGAAAAATAGGAAAATTAACATAACCAGAGCAACTTATCTCAAGCTGAAATGAGGGAAAAGTCCTACAAGCATTCCACACTCTTTCAGAAATTGACTTGTGATATTTATTGATCCATAAATACTGTTAGCTATGTTTAAATCAAAAAGCATCATCTGACTTTCCTTGCTTGTTTGCTGTGACAGCAGAGTTTATTGCATCTTTCTGCACTATTTCCTTCCTTCCTACTGCTATCCTCCACTTCATCTCTTCCCTATGGCCAAATATTACATTTTTCATTATGGGATCTCAAAATTTCGGCCTTCCAGAAAGATGTTTACCACTAGCTGCAATTTTTATACAATCAAAAGTTTTTACTTTTTAAACCTGAAATTTTGATAATTCATAAGATTAAGAATAAATTCAGTGGAAGATTTCATTGGCATCAGTGTTGTAAGGTGGGTCAGATGAATACCTTAACATATACAAAAACTTATGTTTTTGTTTATTAATACTATAATTATAATTGCAATAAATAATAGAAACATCTTTAATATTAAAAATCTTTATTCACAGATTTTTGTGGAATGGTTTTGCACTGATATCTATCTAGTGCCTCAGAATCAGAAGTCTGAAATCGTATAGAAGCGTTACAAAAATCAAGAAAAAATGTGCATGCAACTATAGTCATAGCAAAAAGAGTACAGATATCACTGACTAAGCCACTGAATCTAGTCATAGTTCACAGTTCCAGAGTCTTTAGCTTCTCACCTAAAACCAACCAATCCTGGACTGCATCCAAAGCAGTGCAGCCAGCAGGCTGAGGGATGTGATTCTGCCCCTCTACTCTGCTCTTATGAGACCCCACATGGAGTACTGTGCCCAACTTTGGGACATCCAACAAAAGGATGAGGACCTATTGGAGCAAATCCAGAGAAAGGCCACAAAAACAGCTAGAGGGATGGAACACCTCTCCTTTGAAGACAGGCTGAAGATCTGGAGTTCTTCAGCCTGGAGGAGGCTCCAAGGACAAGCCTTCAGGTACCTGACGGGAGCTACAAGAAAGGTAAAGAGGGGCTTTATGGACTGACAGGTCAAGAGGGAAATGGTTTCAAACTGAAAGAAGATAGTTTTAGATTAGATATTGGAAAGAAATTCTTTACAGTGAGGGTGGTGAGCACTGGAACAGGTCCCAGAGCAGTTGTGGATGCCCCAATGCCTTATCCCTGGAGGTGTTCAAGACCAGGCTGGATAGGGCTCTGAGCAACCTGGTCCAGTGGAAGGGGTCCCTGCCCACGACAGGGGTGTTGGAACTAGATGATTTTTAAGCCCCTTCCAACCCAAACCACTATATGATTCTCTTATAACTTCTCCAAAAACTGTATTTCAGAAGGAACAATGAAGGTTGTATAGATTTTAAGGGAGAGTAAAGTCAGCATAAGCAACACTCATAGATAATAAAATATCACAGGATATAAATGTTTGCTTCCAACTATTATTTATATCATTTAGTACTGCAGAGAGGATTTTCACTGTGTTATTCTCTGAAACAATGTTTTTTGCTTTTCACAGTGCACCATGCAACCAACAAATTTCATGTTGTCTTTGTGATGTTCTTCACTGCACTTGTAATCAGTGTGAATAAAATGTTCCCCTCAATTTGTTATAGCAATTATCTTACTAAGAGAAATAAAATTACCCTAAAGTGAATTCAATGCAAAAAGAGTGTGAAGCATCTGTGTACAGTACGTTTGTGTTACTCTACAAGTCAGAGTCACATTAGATATATAGACAGCATCTTGCGAGCATCCATCTCAGCTCCTTAAAGGAAAAGTGTAAGCAATGAATCAATGATATTCCAAAGCAGAGGAAGGCTGTTACACATTAGAACATTTCACAGCATGGAAGATGATTAACAGCATGTTAGGTAATGATGTAAATGCCATAAATTAGTTTATATTCTGCAATGTAAATACTCAGCACAACTGATGTCTGAACAAAGAAATCAAGATTGCAAATGAGAATATGGACCAAATCCAGTGTGCTTTCCAATTACTTGGTTTTGTTTTGTTTTGATGAATAAGTCCAGAATAATTTCTTGCATGTCTATGTAAAATACGTAATGCGTAAATATATTTTTAACATGTGTATATATATTCTTTTTTCTAATCCAAGTCTCTCACTCTCCCTGAAAAGGTCTTCTCCCTTTCTGCACATGAATAAAATTTATAATTATTTTTACCATTTTTCAAGTGCAAGCCTTGAAAAGTAGTTTTGATTAAATTCTACTGGGTTTATCTTTATAATATGAATAATTAAAAAATAAAAATGTAGTATGTGTAAATTTTTTCTGTGACTGTGTGTTCATAAGTAGCATTGAATGAAGTCAAAAGGTCAGAAAATAATTCTTTAAATAGTTCATGATTGAGCTACTGACCATACTGAAACCAAGGATTCTAATAAAGTTTAGATATTGCATGGGATAATAAAAACACTTAGAGAAAAATAGCATAATTGCATAATGTAAAAAAAAAATGGAAAGTTCACATTAACACAGTTCTGTTCATAATTCAAATACTATTTAATAGGTGCTAGGAGGACATGTCTATAATTGCTCACTCTGACATTTTTTTAATTTTATTTCAGATGACTGGGAGTAGAGAACTGGTAGAGACTCCAGCTAGATGCATTTTTGGCGTGAAATACTTTTGTTACACTTCTCTTGAGATGTAGTCTTATAAATTTACACCTCAGAGGGTGACAGGCTCGTATGCATTGACACTGTATACAAAAAATAGTCTAGCTGACTTACAAATATGGTACCAATGTGCAACCAGGGAAAATTACTGATTATGACAGTGGCTGCTGAATTAATTTTTTGGTGTCTATATTGAATTTCTTCTCAGTTTGGTAGCCTGCAAATTCCTGTGTCTTGAGTATCTTTTGCAGGAGTTTGAAAGAGGGTCATAAGCTTTTTTCAATATTGTCCTCAAGACGTGCTGGAAAGGAATGGCTTTTGTCTGAGCAATTCTCAGACACATCTGTATGAAGGGTCTCCAAGTAACCTGTGTTTCCATGTCCAAGAATTTAATGTTAAAACAAGGAAATTCCACATTTGAATAAGGTAAAATTAATGAAGGAAAGTTATTCTGCTGTGAAAAAGCTCATACAAATCTACTCTTTGCCTCACTATAATGGTCCAATGTTCTAAACTCTTGAAACATTCTGCCTCTAGAAATATGGAAACCAATTCCAGTTCTTTCAAACCCTGACTCTAGCCCTGGAACTGTGAATTCTCTTACATCTTGCAAGACCACAAAACACTGATTATAAACAGCACAAGTCATTTCAGTGACTGAAATGGATATTAAAAGTAAAGCTTATAACTCTCTGCAAAAACAAAAGATGGCCTCAGGTATAGGTATTGTCACTTTCAAAATGACACTGGCATTTTTTCTTAACTTCCTACAATATTTTTTTAAAACTCACATTTCTTCATTGAAATATGTCACTTTAGAAAAAAAAATAAACTATGCTGCTACGTCATATATTTTATTATGCCCTCTAAGTACACAGCAGGTTTATTTGTAAAGTTGCTTAAGAAAAAAAGAATATAGAAAACTTAAAGCAATTTTATTCTCCTTAGCATAAATTTTAAGTCTATCTTTCAAACACAAAATAGTCACAGATTGTGTTAAATTTTACCAGAGATGTAGGAACAGATTAAAAAGTGGTCATTCAATAAAAATATGACATTCATACTAATAGAACAAGAGAAATGAGATGGCAGGAGACAACCAACAGTACAATGACAACAACTCAAACACACAGAAAAAAACCCTATATTCATGTGATAGAAGCCCAGCTTGTACATAAGTAGAGGGGTTGAATAGGTCAACAGTGACCGAAATTACTTAGAAAAACAGAAACCTGTCTGAATATACAAACCTGAAATCTGTCAACACAGCTATGTGCTTCTGCCAAAGCTGAATAAAGAAATAAAACCCATTTGCAAACGGATTAAGAAAACAATAATTTCTGCTTTTAACATCTTTACGCTGGAGCTTCTTCAAAACCATGTTCAGACCCCTTTGCTGAGAAACCCTCATCAGGTCTGTCCAGAGATTTGATTTTAGCAGGGGCTGTGCAGTTTCACGTAGGAAGAGAAAGAGCTTTTCAATAAAGATTCCAAGAATCGCTAGGTAAACAAGTTGAAATAACCTTAACATTCACTTGGATGCAAATAAGACACCAAGTATTAAGAGTAAATCAAGAAATCCAATAATATGTTTGTAATAAGTTCAGTGGGTGACTCATTGTACACTTCTTGGAGTTTCCAGATCCTCTTACTTTTCTTTATTTAAATCAAGGAATGTGTTTATCTTTATTCCTCACTCTCTTCCACCTATTCTATTGTGCTTTTTTTCTATCACCTAGAGTATAAGTTAGGTAGCTTTTTTTTTTCTTCTTTTTTTCTTCTTTCTTGCTCCTTCTCTCTTCCTCGGTCTCTCTTTTTCTCTTTGTAGTCAGATAATTCAGTTACATTTTGCTAATGCTTGTTGAATTAAAATCTGCTCTTGTCCTTCTGGTACAATAAAAAGAGGTCATTCTTAAAAAAGAGTACAAATGGATAAAGCTTAGTTCTCAGACTATTACTCCCTAACAGCCTTTTGCAGTGTTATAAATGGAAATTTTTGACTATGGCCATGGAAGAAAGAGAAGAAATTAATAAAACCTAGGACTCCATGAAGCTTTTTCAACAGTGAAGGAAAAATAAACAGCAAAATGCTTATACCTTTAAACTTGAGAAAAAAGAATAATTGGTAAAAGTTTTTCAGAGATTCCTTTGAAACGGTTTTCACCTTTTTGAGAAGGTCGCTGTCTGCTTGTAACAAAAACACTCCTCAGTTGCGAGAAACAACAAGGATGATGAAATCATCCCTTCTAAATGAGTTTGCATAGCCTCCATCACAGATTAAGTCCCTTAATTTTTAAACTCTCTTCCCCATAATCAGGAAATACCATGACATCAAATTTCCTTTTATATAGTTTTTAATTTCTTTTTATTTTAATGTCATAAATACGTGATAAAACAGTATTAAAAAGGCAACAAAACTGAATGGCATCATATCGGGGGTAATTAATGTTTGTATCATTAACTGCCACGGAAAGTCTGTTCTTTTTCTGGCTATAGAAGACTTTTTTCCAGAGTGTTTTATGATGTTTCTGTTTACACAGTATTTTTACAACTGTTGCAAACAGACACAAATATCATAAATTACAGGGAAAATCATCCTCAGCTTCCTTCAGTCTTAATATGAAACAGTTACTAAAAGGGGAAATGTGCAAGTGCTACTAAAGCCTGTTTGATGAATTCCACATGTAGACTCAAGTTGAGATCTCAAGTCATTAGAAAAATATGAAATCCCATACCTCATCCTCATATCTTATTTAAAAAACAAACAAAATCCAACTATAATTATTAACATATTCTCATTAATTAATCTGGAACATAATTTTCTAGGGAGATTTTGCTACTACCAAAATTTCGTGATATGTGGGATTTAAAAAAACCTGCTGGTTTCTTTGGTCAATAATACCTGAATATTCTTACTTGGGAGTGTGATAAGGTCACGAACAGTACTCTTGAAGAATGGAGAGGCCTAGACCTCATGCAGGTAGAAATACATCTCATATTCACTAACTGTATTTAATAAATTTATGTTCAGGTAAATGTTCATGTAAAAACAGTGATTCATATATAATTGAAAAGATAACTAGATAATAATCAGTAAATGCTGCTGAATTAGATTGTATTGGGGAAAATAGAGCATAATGCATCAAAGAGCATTGAAATGCTGATCTCAGATAAGCACTGCCCAGAAACTGCTCAGAAAGCAAGACAAAATGTCTTTACAGGAGAAGGATTTAATACTTCAAGTAGTTTCATCGCAGATCCTTTGAAGCTATTAATCACTTTCTGTTCATACAAATGGCCTAACAAAGCATATTTTTGCAATATGTTTGTAGCATAAATTTTTTTTTCAAAGTTCTTTTATTAGCACAATTTTCTTCCTTATGTTGTTCAATTACTTTTCCAATGCGATTGACAAAACAGCTCTCTGGAAATGCAAGCTTTTATTTCTAATATTCAAACTCTTGTTGCTGAATAAGGGTTTGTTCAAGCTCAGCTGAACATCCCAGCTGTGATCCATAGAGCAATTCTAAATCAGGAAGTCCTTCCTATTTCTGTTATTTGATAAACAAAAAGTCTTTAAAAATATAGCTTTTCGTGGCATGTTTTCTTTCCCAAAGATTCAGTATCTATGAGCACTATAGTTGTAATACCTTCTGCCAAGTATAATTTGTCACTGAAATATTCAGTCTCAAGTAATCTCAAATACCAAAAATGCAATAGTTTCTACCACTTAAATCTGAAACATCTTATGCACATCCATCCTGTATCTTTACTAGCCATTAGAATTCAATCATTGTTGCTGTGGGCAGAGAATTAGACATGGAATTATAATAATCTTGTCTCCTTACTAATCTTATAAGCTTCCATTTAATAAGCTCTACAATTGTTCCAAGTGTGTGATCAGAGAGGTGAGATTGTCCATGGTAGAAATGTCAGTTTAAGGAGTGGTGCAGAACAGGATAGGAAGTTAAAAGTCACTGACTAGCATAGCCACAACTATATCAAAGAGCACTCATCATGCATTCTCATTCATCTCAGAGCAAGCAGCTTTAATGCATTTGTCAGTGCATCTTTTCTTCCCACCAGCTGCAACCTTCCTTTCTTTGATCTCTATCCATGGAAGACTTAGTTTTACAAAATAAATGCCCAGATTCAATTCATCAGTTTGAAAGAAAATTCAGCCATAAACCTTCAGAAAATTCATAGAAAGTTGACTAACAACAAGCTTACTAACAAATTAGGTGTATGTGTACTTATTCACCAGATGAAGACTTCTGTAAGTGAAGTCAGTTGGAAATTGTTATTCGCTGCTTGTTGATGATGTAATTTTTTAATTTTGAAGCATTTCCAGGGTTTGATTCCTTCTACTTGTTGGTCCTTTGTAGGCATCTCAATTTTATTGTGATAATATAAGACCTCTAGAAGACAGCCTAATACAAATTCTCCATTGCTTTTCTGTGATTGAAAAAGCTGACTTAGATGTTTTTATAGTTTGCATGTAGAGCATGTCTTCAGAAAAAAACATTGCCTTTGCATAAAAGGTGTGTCCCACCACTTGAAACTTCAATATACAGATCAAGAAAACAAAATAATAATTTAGGAGAGTGACAAAAGCCTGTTAATTCATAAAACTGCAGGCAGTGAGTGCTGAAGCAAAGAATGAAAAAATGTTTAGATTGACAAAGACTAAGATTTATCTTTTTTGAAAACAGGTGTATATTGGGACAAGTGTATTCCTAGAATAAAAGTAATTAAATTTCACAATGTGTTAAATATGAGATGAATGGCTTAACTTTCAGAACAAAAGTACAGAACTTTTCATTCAAGTTCTGAAGGCTTTAAAACTTCAAGCTTCATAACTAAGTAACTTGAAAGAGTATGGTATTATTGATGTTTTCACACCATGATTGCAAAATTTCCACAACATGGTATCTGTTGTAATGTAGCTATTTGGTGACTCATTGTCTTAGAATTCCTTATTTCAGACAAGTTTTGTTTAATTCCCCCTTACAATGATATGGCAGTTTGCAATTTCAGTGAATGGTCTGAAATTTGTCAGCAGACTGAACAGTCTTCTCTTTTGAACTACTTATTCATGTCTGAGGGTTATTCATAAGGCACTGTATGACAGGCTTGTATTTTAAAGCCCATGACAAATATTGGCATTACAGAAGGTAGACTGGGAAATCCAGGACAAAATTTGAATGCTTTTATTTAGAAATGAACAAATAGCTGCTCTAGGAGTCATTCAAAGAACAACTGAAATCTCCAAACCCTTCGCACTAGTTTGGTCAGAAATTAAAATAAATAAATAACTAAATAAATAAATAAATAAATAAATAAAATTTAAGAAAAAAAAATCAAAACCAACCTACAAACCAACAATAAAAGAGCCAAAACCTCACTCCCTCAAATAACAAGAAAACCAGAAATAAAAGCATCCATTTAACTTGTTTCCTTGAATGTAAGAGAATTTCTTTAAACGTTATATAGGTTACATAAGCCATTATTAGCAGGTTCTTGCACCCCCAGCTACTGTAAATAATATAACAGATTTGCCTTCCCTCAGTATATTCAGTATATTCACATCAGTTTGTTTCCCTTCTGAACATGAGAAACATTTCTTTCACTGCAAAAGTCATTAACACTTCAGCATACATTAAGGTCCATTACTCACATTCCTGACTTTACACAAGATAGACCAGTATCTGATTCTAAATCATATAGAAAAAGCAAGAAAAGACGAAAAGAAATATGTAACTAAATGCTCCATACGTCAATGAAGTAAAGTTTGCACGTTAATTTGTTTATGGAAAACAAGGCTTTGCCTACAGGCAAATTTCAGTTTGTGTCTTTTTTCAGTGCACAATTATGTTTTGCTTTATCACTGTATGAATTACCATTATAAACTACTGTATATTTGATGCTTGCCTATGGCTATCCAGAGGTCTCTGCTAATGGGAGGCTGAACAGCATTGGGACTACATTAGAAATGGCATGTTTTATTTAGGAACTACGCTGGTAACTTAGTACCGTATTTCCTTTTGCAATTTGCTTACCCTAATTGTCAAAACATTTTCTTCTTTTCAAAAGTGCAGCTGTTACAAAAGCCTACAGATGAGGCAGAACAGGCCCTACTAATAATACCACACTTTCACCGTTGACTCATTGATAGCTTTTGCAACTTTTGGTTGCATAGTCCAATTTATTTCTTTGTTCTCAAAAGTTTCGAAATATCAACTCTATGACTGTATGAGTAGTGAATAGACAAAGTATTCTGAAACAAGCAGAATTCCTTTGATCTCTTAATTTTAACAACTGAGGACATTCAAATGACAAAGATAGAAGTCGGGCTTTAGAACAAAACTTCTTATGTGACTTGCTTGAGACTGAGTTACATAACTGAAGAAAAGAATACATTTTCTGGAATTCAAAATGCCCTTCTTAGGTTGTTTTTTTGTAGTTTTATGTTTGTTTGTTTGACATTTTTTTGGTCATACATATTTTCAGTTGAATTCAGAGCCCCTATATGAACTCCTATCTGACACAGTTAGTAGGACTAAATATTCATTCTTCAACAGACACTATAATTGAAGTCTATATTGGCTTGAAAGCTCTATCTAGCATTCATAGGAGGCAACTTCATCCATTTTGAAAACTGACTTTAGCTGACTTTAGTTCTAGCAATTTTTAATCTGACAGCCGAAGAGAGTTAGTTATGACAAACCAAGTTTTTAAATTTGAATGCTTGCTGGCAAAAGTTTGGGTATCTACTCATTGTCATAAACTTTACTGATGTATTAACATTGGGTTTGATACAAAGTGACTTCTTAAGGAAAAATTAATACTAAAACCTGTTTTGTCTGAACAGTGTAAAGATAAACTTCATAAGGTTATGAACTCTTTGGAGTGTGATACACTTTTATATGGCTTGAGATCAATGGCAAGATGTGGAGGAATGGCAGGAAGCATTTCTTAAATAAACACAATTGACTACTTGAAAACTGCTGAAACTTCCTCTTGTTTGAATGATTTAAAGATGGATTATACAAATCTCTAGGAAGCATACTCTTTGGAACAATCCAGTCTATGATAAAAGGAAAAAGGAGGGCAGGATCAAATCATTTCATAGTTATATGATATTAAAACATCACATGATTTTGCTAGAAATGGAGGGAAAAACCCAACAAATCCATAGACAAAACCCAACCATTCATGCTAGAAAAACTTCACATTAGATGTTAGCTGCACATTCAAAGAATCAAAATTTTTGCACTTCAGATAAAATTAATGTAACAAATGGAAATATAAATAACAGAACTACACTTATTTTTTGTTACAAAATCTCATTTTCATTTCAACTTCCCAACTATCACCAATGTGAAGCTTCAGTATGCAGTGGAAGTCCAGCACTCCCAGATTATTATCAGCCCAAAATTATCTTCTGCTGGTATACGCTGCTATGGTATGCTTTAAAAATCAATAGCTGCCAGAAAAAATTTGCTGCACATTAAGTTAATGACCTACTCGTGTAAGTTGTACAGTATATATGACAGTGCTCTATCAAAGACAAAATTGAACAAAAATAAAGATAAGAGTCATTCACCTCCGTAAAGCAAGGACACATTCAATTGGCAGAGTGTGTAGATTTCTTTCCTCATCACAAATTATGTAATAATGACAATATATTGTCTTTATCACTATGTTGGTTTTAATCCACCACAAAAATCATAATATACCACCTGAATGAACACATCGGTGTACAGCCTGAGACCACAAAAAAAGATGGAGTATTTCAACCAGTTATCTGTTTTGTATTCAACCGCTCTAACATAAATCAGAGAAATAATAAGCAAGGTGATGTGGGATTTTACAGTAAAGAATATTATAGGTGCAAGTAAGGATGGGATTTTTTTCCAGTTTATGAGCCTAGAACAAAGCCAATGTGGAATGTCATCTATATTTATATACTTTTCTAAATGCATAAAATATATGTACTTACAGTACTATTATATGGATATGAGAATTGCATGATCTGCAGAAGACACACCCTTCAACATGACAGCTCTAAAGAGAAATGTCTTACTCTGGGTGATATGGGAGTCAGTTTTGCTGACTGCACTTTTTAGGAGATAATGTGCTAAATAAATATATCGTGGGCCAATATGCAAATATCTACACTGATCCTACACAGTGTATTTGGGATTAAAAAAGAAGGAAATATTGTTGTCAGAAAAGTAGCCAAAGGAACAGTGCACCAAACTGCCTATATTCATTAATAGGCTGCCTCAAGGAATAGCAGTACAGCCTTAGACAGGAGAAGATGAGACACATCCACCAAGCAAGCACAAGCATCAGGAGCAGGTCACCTGCTGAGTGACATGAAGGGTTTTACAATGTGCAAGCACAGATTCTACCTCACCTGAAAGGGTAGAAATCCCAGTTGCCATATTCTTTATTCCTTACTGTCATCTTTGACTACAGGTGGCTCAGGGGTAAAAGGGCTGACCACCTGAAAAGTGATTGGATTTTAGAACACTCCAAGAATGGACAAAAGTTAAGAGAAGCAGATGTATAAAATAGAAAAGGAAACATCATAATAATAAATATTGCAAAACAGGGAAAGTATCCAACAGTAGAGCAACTATCCAATTTTCTGAGTTGTTTTCAGTTACACTGTTCTGAAAATTCAGTAGAAATGCTCAGAAATTTTATAGGTTTTTTTCTCGTTAGAAAATACATATTTATTATATTTTTTAAGGGGTATAATTTTCAGCTACTCTTTGTCACACGGATGTCCATAATAAATATTTAGTAAAGGCTGAAAAATTCAGTGATGATTTTTCTCTGTTCTTTAGCTTCATCATTTCATTCTTATACAAGAGATTTAGTATTGTCTTACTAGTTGAATAAGAAAAAAGCTAAAGAATTTCCAAAATTAAGAATAAAAAATATTTGATATAGTGCTATTATTAAACTTTTATTCTTTAAAGGATGTACAGAGTAATTTCTACAGGCAAGTTCAATTTTAAACATTTTCTCAAGTATCTCAGGAGAGTATGCAAAATTTAAGTTGTGCTGCTCACAGTTATACAGTATACATTTTTTTTCCCCTAATAGAATGAAAATAGCCATGACTCCATATTTTCCTTTGTGCTACTTCATATTTCTTTGCAAATTGCTTCCAGCAGTTTTTCTCCAATAGCTATTATTGCTGGGTATTGTCTTTACTTTTTGGTGTGTAATTTTATTGACAAAAGTATTAGCAATTATGAAAATAGGAAAGATATGTGCACTAAAAAGTCAAACTAAATGAGTCAATGTGCTTGTTGAGTAATTGGTAGGATTATTTTCCTTATTTAGATATTTCTTTTCTTGGTTCATGATTTAAACAATCAATAGAAAGCACCTTTGCAGCATTGCTTAGAGAAGAATAGCATTTCAGCATTTTTACTGAAAAAAAAAAAAAAAGATTTTGTAAAAAATTTCTATGTACTTGTGCACAGAAGAATAAAATAAATGCAATGCTGAGTAAGTTTCATGAAGAGATTTTCTTTGAAACTGCAAGTCAAACTATAAATGCACAGATGTTCGAAGGTTTACATCTGTGACAACTTGAAAGATAAATGATTTATATATTTTCATTTTATAACTTTCTTTATGATGGGAACAGAGTGAGGTGAACTGTTTTGTAAGTAATAAGTTATGAGATGTTGAAACATATGCTGAAAAGCTCAGTATCTTGAATTCCAAACTCAGTTGTTCTGGCTTATTCTTTTCAGCTGGACTCACGTAACTTCTGTTTAATATATTCTACATTATCAAATATTATTATTAAACCCTTAAGAAGATATTCAGAAACAAAACCTTTTATGACTTCTCTATAAAGACAGAAACAAAGCTGCATGAACTTTCTTAACTCTATTTCAAGGAAACCTGGTGACATAAGGAAATATTAACTGCTAGTAAAAGCAAGAACTGGCTAAGAAGGTTTTTCACAGAAATATGCAGAAGTTTGCACACATCCAAAATATTCAGAACTTTAAAATCTTCACATGAACAGACTTTATATTGCACATGATGCCAAGCCAGATGATTGCAGTGTCAAAAGAGTTTCCAGTAGCATTAGAATATTTTCATTTTCTGGTAGACCAGAAAGTTGGCGTAAGATAACAGTGCTGCCAAACTTGTGCCATTACTTTGATGTAAAAACAAGAATAAATTTTATAACCTATTTAATTAGAAAGACCAGCTGTTTCTGTCTTCTATGAACTTTTTCTTTCCTTTTTTTATTTTGACAGTAATTTCTCCTTTTTTCTTTGCAAACCCCAGACTTACATCCTGCTTCAGTAATAATCGTTTATCTGTGGAAACAAAAAATAAGCCTTTGCAATTTTTTTTTTTATATCTTTGATATTTCATGTTAGTTTTATGAATATATCTTTCATAAATGCATGGAAACAACATTTTTTTCTTTTTTCCAACTGATTAATACGTATTTCCCCCAATTGTAAGCACAATAAATGTGGAACAGGACAAGCCCTCTGCTAAATATGCAGTAGGATAATTCCAAGACCAATCTTGTCTGGTAAATACTTATTTAGGAAACTCTTTCAGCTCATTGCAGTAAGGAGAATTCCCAGAGAAGGATGTGGTGCCCATCAAAGCAGGAGAAAGCATCATAAAACCACAAAAAATAGTTAAACCTGACTTAGAGGCATTTTGCAGCATGTTTGATGTCCTCCCCAGAAATTATATTGTACTTTGAAAGTTTGCCAGCAAATAGCACAGTCTTTGAACTGAAACCAACCATATCAGTTCTTCCCAAGCCCGTTGTTCTCCAAGGAGAACAAAGATTGGTTCCCACATGGGGGGCAGATTTTCAAGAATAGGAGAAGTAAAGTATGACTGTGATGTTTTCTGTTTGATAAAGTGCAATATCTACTAAAAGTTTCAACTCCACAGTCTGTGGAGATATGGCCCTCTAGAAGGACTTCTTCATTTACAAGGAAAGCAAAATTAGTGTATTAGTTTCAGGAGTATGAAACACTGATGGTTCACAGAGATCTTTAAATAAGTGAATGGTGTCCAAGTGTCACTGACTGTGGCATATTAAATTCCATGGGGAAGGTACTAAAATAGGATAAAGGTAGGAACAAAGGGTGGTAGGTAATGGTGGAAGCACAAGGAGACCTTTGAAGCTTGAATTTGACATGATCGGGAAAGGAATTCAGTGAAAAATATATAAAGATCAGAGTGATGAGCTCAGTGCAATCAACAAGGAAGATAATTTGACTGCAGCTTCCCTTTAGGTTCTTGAAGAAAAGTTAATGTAAGACAAAAGAAGTAACTAAGGGGGGTGAAACAGAATATTCTGGAGATTCTTAGGGAGAATGAACAACAGATATCAATATGGCTTTGACAACCTCGTCAAGAGCAGTATGAAAGATGGGCAGAAAAATTCTTTGCTGTAGACAGAAACAATGATAAGAAAATCTCTATTAACTGTTTCTCATGTGTAAATGTGTTTTTGGAATCAAGTTCTACGTGACAGTTATAAATATGCTAAGCTAAAAATAAATAAAAATCTCTACAATAGAAAAAGTAATTAAGTGACGCATTTGAACAGAAAGTCTCAAGATTATGGGTTATTATATTCCTCTTAGTGATGAAATAGCAGAACTGGATTCATGGCAATTTCTAATGCTAATTTTTCAACTAGTCATAACATTTAAGGAAAAAGGGGGGGAAGGGCGTTAGTAGACTCAATGTCATAAAATGTAATACGAAAGTGACAAAAGCCTAACACTCTTGTTTGTAAGTTCATTTCCCATATTTATTTTTAAAAAAAGAGAGCAAAACTTCTTTAGCAACTGCCAAAATATGACGATCTAACTGATACCTCTCAGTTTGACTTGAAACATAAAATGTGAATTTAACTAAGTTTGGGGAAGTTTTTGTTCAAATTGTTGATTTGAAGATAAAGAGATAAGGTAGATCCTTTGCCTCAAAGAATATCTTGAACATGTGGGGTGGTGTGAAGAACAAAGAACAGCTTTAATGTGGACTGCTGAAAGAAGGACAAAAAGGTCAACACTTGAAAAGAAAAGAGAGCATGTCGGGCAAAACAGGTGAATATAAGCTCATTTTACTAATCCACATGACCAGGGTAAGACCTGGGAAGAACTTAGTCATCTTCAGATTGCATAGGATGTAGATAAAACTTCCATGCTTTTCACAATTCTTCAACAAAGTGAGGCATAAAAAGTGCCACAGAAGAAAAAGATAATTACTCTGAACAGTAATCAGGCACATCAAGCTTTTGGGCCAATTCTGTCAATGTGATTTTTAGAACTGATTTTATTTTTAAGTGGCTCAAGAAAGACTATTTCTTCTTTTCCTAAGAATAGTGATTTTTTTTTTTAGGAAAGACAATTAGATTTAATGACATAAACCTCCATTACAAAAATACATGTAATTACCAGTAAAATTTTGCTCCCATAGCAGACTAAGAAAAATCATGGGTTGCTCATAAAACTAATAATTTATAGTCTAAATTGTCCTAATGATAAATGAAAAACTTTTCATCTCATACCTCTGCTGGTAACAACTTAATTTCCAATGTAAGGCTCTCTCTCATTTCCCTGAAATTTTTATATTATCATCAAGGTTCATCAGTTCCAGGTGATTAAATGCCTCTCTCTGTAGTGGAATAATCTGTTTTCAGTAGGACTAACGACATTTTACTATGATTCACCAAATAAGATTCTCAATTGAACCCAGGTAACTATCAAATTTTGGTCCAATATCTATCTATATTAACCTACAATTTTAAATGAGCTTACATTTTATATTTTTCCAGCAGAAGAGTTAAAAGATAAATTTTGACATTAGCTTTACCTATTGCTTTCTTTATACAAATAGATTTAAGGAGAAAAATCCGTGCAAGATGAACCTGAAGTGAAAGTTTAGATACACGCAAAACATTCAGAGAGCTGGAGAAATGGCAAAGGAAAATCAAAATGTTGTATCTGCAAAGTCAGACAAATAAGTGGATGGAGAAAGAGAATTAACAAGCTGCCCCAATACAGAGTGGGAAACATTCAAGCTTGTTCTGAGTCTTATGCAAATCCTTCCACTCTGACCAGACTGACTACTTTAAGAAAGCAATTTCCTGCTGCCACAGAAACTTGATTAAAGAGCCCGAAACACAAATAAAGAGCAATGCCTTGTGGTCCTCCCCTAAAGGGAAGCCTGCAGGGAAAGGACCTTGGAGCAGGCTGATGCTAAACAGTCTGACTTCATTCTAGAATTTGCCAAGAGTGACCAGTCTGCCGCAGGTTTTCGTAATCATGGTGTCCCTATGTAATCTAGATGATTTAATTCCATGTCAAGTTTTATTTCCCTACAAAATAAAAAAAGGACTATTTTCTAACTCAAGAGCTACAAATGGATGCCAGCTAAGAACATTCTTATCATGCATTGCAGACCATCTTGAATCTTAAATGCAAAATAAAAAATTCCAATTCTGATTCTATCTTTTGCCAGGAACTGTTTTATTATCATCATCTGAAACTCTACCGCTTGAACAGGAAAAGGAATATGATTTTTTAAACAGAAGAATTATTGAATCATTCATGGAAATGGCTCCATTTTGATTAGATTCAAAATGAAAAAAAAAAAATTCTTCTCTTTGAAGAAGCAGCTCCCTCTACATAACAACCACATAGTGTTCTATGAACACTAAAATTTACAACAGCAACTTCCCTTTTCAAGATACAAACTCTAATTACCTAATTTTTCAGATGATAAATCTAGAAACTAGATTCCAAACCACAAACCAATCTACTGGCATGTTTCTGTTGACTAGAACTTAAGACAGGTAGCACCAGAGTAAATTTAAGAGAGAAGAGGGAAGATTTATCTCAGAGAAAGTCAGCAGAACACCTTTCCACTAAGAAACATATTCTTGTAGGTCAGTCCTATGTCCCAAGGCATGACAGAACTGTCCTGATTTTGCAAAAAAATGCATGAAATATATATATGTATCCACATATATATATGTGTATATTAGGTCCAGCTATTTATGTAAAATGTAGATATGCATAGTGTATGCACAACATAAATTAATGAAGATTATGGCTTATCAAATATATTCTCCAATATCTATTGGACAGGAAACATAGCAGGGCATAAGCAATCCCAGAGGTTCCTGGAATGTGCTGATAACTTCTTTCTCCAAGTCATAGAGGATCCAAAGAGAGGAAGTGCTATGCTGGACCTTGTTCTCACCAACAAGGAGGGGTTAGTGGGGAATGTGATGTTGAAGGGCAGCCAGGCCTGCAGTGACCATGAAATCATGGAATTCAAGATCCTTGAGGCAATGAGGAGGGCCCACAGCAAGCTCACTACCCTAGACTTCAAGAAGTCAAATTTTGGCCTCTGGAATTAGCTTGATGCAGTACTGTGGCACTGGAGGGAATAGTTGCGCAAGAAAGCTGGTTGATATTCAAGGAACCCAATCTCCAAGCTCAGTTGAGCTTTTGAGCATCCCAACAAAGAGGAAGACAGAAAAAATGCCAGGATGCCTTCATGGGAAAGTTTAATGACAATGACAATGCTAAATTGGGAGGACCTGTTAACACCCTTCAGGGCAGAAAGGCCCTGAAGACAGACCTTGAAAAATTAGAAGACTGGGCAACCACCAACCTTACGAAGTTTAACAAGAGCAAGTGCTGGATTCTGCAACTGGAATAGGGCAACCCTGGTGGTATGTATAGACTGGGGAACGAGAGGGTGGAAAGCAGCAAGAAGTTGTAGAGAGTGATAAGGTCCCCCCTGAGCCTCCTTTCCTCCAGGCTAAACAATCCCAGCTCCCTCTGCCATTCCTCATGAGATATGTACTCCAGACCCTCCACAAGCTTTGTTGTCAAATTTTGAAAATGGAACACTTCATGAATTTGTGTGTCTGAATTTTTTTTTGTAAAATTTCAATTGTCTGTGCTATGTTAGTGCCAACTCCTTCTCCTGAGCAAAGCCAAAAGAACATCATGAATAAGGGGCAAGAGAAGATTGCATTTTGCAAATATCTCTAAAACTTTAAATTTTCTTTGATTTTGGACCAAATTAAATCTTTAATAACGTGTGATCTCATTAAAATACCAAACACTGTAGCCTAGAATTTTCTCTTTTGATCAGAGATAAGTTCATAGTTTCTTACTGACTACTTCAGTCTCTTGTAATCTAAAATATCAACAAAAGTGACAAAAGTCCCTTCATTGTACAGAAACAGTGATCCAAAAATGTCAAATGCACCAGAAAAGATCTTGATACCCAACAACAGAGCTAAAATTTTCGCGTAGCACTAAGGCATTATTGATCATAAATTGAAAACTAAATCCACCTAATCAGTCCCTTCCAACACAAAACTTTCCATGATTCTATGATTTAAAATATAGAATATGCTATTATAAAAGCAAATTATACATGATTGTAACTTCATGCTAATTATCCTTTTGTGAATTACTTTAGAACAAAACTTCTTCAGAAGTTCCTCAATATAATTAAATTAACTGAAGACTAATTTCTGTGGAACTCTGTAATATCAAGTAACACCAAAAAAATGCTACAGTGGATTTTTGCCTGCTAATAAATTATTTCAAATGTATGGTGTGATTGCCAAAGAAAAGAATGTTTTGTTTGTTTAATTGTTAGATTTTGGGTTTAAGTCTTTCTTGGGAGTAATAAGAAACACTGAGATGAATTTGAACATAAATTTTCTCACAGGTATCAAGAAACATACCTAACAGCATGGTTTATTAGGACAGACATTAATTATCCTTTTTAAGAACAGAGGACAGAAACCCTGTTCATAAGAAATCAGAAGTAATTGAAGTATTGAGTAATTTGTGTTGTGGAAGAGAGTGGCAAACTCTGCCAATACACCCTTTTTATCATCTCACACAGTCAAATTGTTGCAAAGACAACTTTGGAAAAATAGTGCTGAAGAATAGAAGAAAATAAATGTAGATTGGCTTTTTATTCCCCTGCCTTATGTAATTGTCTTTAGATAAGTCTGAAGCAGCAATAACCATGTTAAGTAAGCACTGACCTTTACAGGTATTTCACTTCCCCCCCCCCCCCCCTAAT
>VZTH01005166.1:157744-173676 GCA_013397815.1 Aleadryas rufinucha
CCCCCCACTAATTTCTATGGGTGCGCTCTACATTTTGCTAAATATTTGAAGAAGACTTTGTTTTCTAAAAGATAAGAAGACATAGCTCAAGCTGTGCCAGTAAAGGTGCAGGTTAGAAATCAGGAAGAATTTCTTCACTGAAAGGGTTTTCAGGCATTGGAACAGGTTGCCCAAGGAAGTGGTGGAATCATCCGTCCTGAAAGTGTTCCAGAAGAGTGGATATGGCACTTGGTGCTCTGGTTTAGTTGACAAGGTGTTGGTCAGTCAAAGTTTGGAATCAATGGTCTTGGAGATCTTTTCCAACCTTAATGATTCTACGATTTAGGAATGTTATTGCATAATTCTCTTTTTTTTTTTTTTACTAAATTACCCCTACTAGTGTTCTGGATGATTTGTATGGGTTGTATGGCTTACCTGGTTATAAATATTAAAAATGACAGCTTTTGGTCATATGTAGAACATGAAATGTAACATAAGAAACTAGTGAAGATAAACCTTTATGTTTAAGTTTTTCAGATGAAAAAGTGATCAAGTAATTCAATATTTATAGAAAAATAGGAAAAAAGGCAAATTAATATTTGCTTCTAAATGTAAATAAATACTAAAAATATTTTTTAATTTGGTGATTCATATGGTTCTGCTCTAATTTCACAAGATGATTTGTATCAGTTTATAAACCGCACAATAAAATTTTAGTATGGTTGTATACAAATTACTGGAAAATAAATATTTGGAGAAATAAACAGCCAACACACTTGGCTTGATTTCAAAATGAGTAATCTTTTTGAACACACAAGCCTGAGGGAGTTGTTTTTTAAAATGTCCCATCATGGAGAGGAAACTGGGCTATACTTAAAAATATCACAATACTTTTGAAAAATCAAAGGAATTTGCTGTTTTCATTTTAAAATATTGATTTTAAAATTATTTGCAGTCATTACCTATCTCATGTTCCAACTTGAATGTACATCATACTAATGCTTACAGAAATCAGTAAGATCTTTTTCAATACATTTAACAAACAATGTTTTCTTTATGTTTTGCCCTAAATGTTTTAACCTGGAAATAATGGAATGGCTCACAGTCTGAGGCAAGGACCCAGTTTCCACTAAGTGTGTACAAACAAGTCTTTGTCATGATTACCTTAAATGATTGTTACAAGAGATGGAGATCACAGCTCTAGAAGACTTTACACATTCACAGCCTGTACTGACAACCATACAGAAATCATTAGATCTGTTTTGTGTTATCTGCTGAGCTTCCTAAACAATTAGTAAAAGAGTCGCACAAAACTGAGCTTGGCTAGATCAGAAATGCCTTAGCTGCTATTCCAGTAAAGTGCAATTCACTAAAACCAGGAAACTAAAGTCAGGAATTGATGAGGCAATTAAATAGAGCAATTGCTCTAAAAAAAAATATTAACAAAAAAAACCAACAAAAATAAGGCGGATCAGATGCACTGTTGGAGAAGTTACCAAATGCTTTAAATACAGATACAGAAACAGAGTTTTTCTTTCAAGAGAAGCTGAATCGAAGTAGGTTAAGACACTATGTTTAAGGCAAAGACAGTGTTTGAATTTCAGTTTGGACTTACCAGCAGAATTTGTACAAAGGTTTGTCACAATGGTGAGAGGAGCTGCATGGGCATCTGGAGTTGATCTTTCTCTACTTGCCAATCCCAGGATTTAGTGAGGGGAAAAAACAGTAGTAAGTAGGAACTTACATAACATGTTCATGTAGCATTTTGTCCAAAGCTATCCTGGAATTAAGAAAGATCAACTCAGAAAATTTGCTTTCACCCTAGACATAAAGGCTAGTCCTAAAGTTTTACAGTTTGAGGGGTTCATATTAGAAATATCATGCTGGGTTGAATATGTTATGCCACACTACCACAGCACTTAAAAAGTGCAGTGAGTCTAAAAGGACTAAAGCCGGCCTAGAACAAAGGAGATGCAAATATCCATTTAGACTCATTGATGTAGTTGTATTTCAGGCCAAGGAAAATGCAAACAGAGGAGGGAGCGTGTTTGTGAGTGAGGTGTATTTGACATGTAACAGGAATCATGTCTGGCTAGTGGAAAGCTTGTTTGCTAAAGTCATTATCACTTCTTTTTCTTATTCCTGTATCTAAGCTTTCTGCCATTCTTCCTCTTAAACCTGAAACACATGCCTTAATCCAGCATGTTCTTTTCTCTTTCAAATCCCTCCTATCAGATGCAATTAAATAGACTGCACATATTTTAGTGATAAAAACCAGTGGAAAATTAGTCTCAGACATGCAAAAGTCACATATTAACTTTCTGCACTCACTCCTCCAATAACTCTTTATAATACTATGAAGTGTTACCCACAGCTAACAATATGGTCTCCGCCACAGATTTTAAGAGTGCAAGCAACAAGGTGGAAACAAAATGAAAAATGCCAACCCACATTTTCTCCCAAGTGTCTCTGTACTTCATGTTAAATGCATTTCATATGGACAAAAGTAATTTTTTATTTCCTAACCTGGATAATTTTTAGAGAGAGATTTTAAATCCATTTACTGTATTTCCATCAAAAGCCCATTTTTGTTATAAAAACTTCAATTAAAAATTATTGATGCTGCAGAAAATATTTCTTAAGAATTGAATGACATTCAGCAGGCAAAGAAAGCCTCCTTGTGCAGATGGGTGGTTTAAGAGTTTGGTTCTTCTCAAACCAGCAGATACCTGTAAATTGCTCTTCTAGCTCCATGTTTCCATACAGGTGAGAATAATCCAGAGCACTACACACTCAGCTTCCTCCATCATGTACTGTGACATTTTGAAAACTGGTTGAAATCTCCTAGTGGGAGAAAACTTTTCAGAAATCTTCCATTGAAGTCCTGCCTAGCAGATTGCAAAAATGGCAAATACCTGATTGTGGGTAGTTACACCTCGCTTTATAACAGGCTATTTGGTAGTATGAGTCATTTCTGTTGCAGAGTTATGTTAACAGGTAATTCATTTTGTTGAAAAATGTCAAGTCAGCTTTCATATAAAAGGATATGTAAATATACTTCTCCAGAAACCTTGGATGCAAATGACGTTTGCCTTATTATTTACAATAATGTGATTGTGTCTTTTGTCTGGAACTGCCACCAAATCTGAAGCACTGTATTTTCAGATTAATATCCTCTAAGTTAAAAGAATAAAAGAGCTGCCAGTCCCCCATTAGTTCTGGTGTTTGGATAAAAAGCAGGGGAAATCCATGACTGAGTCTATAACAAGTAATAACATAAAACTAATATGCTGACAAGTTTTAAGGAATATTGCTAATTCAATGATGCAGTATAAAATTTTACTTAGTATTACTTACCTCCATTTTGCAATGAAATAATTATTACACAGCTGACTCTATGTCGTCTGAAATTCACTCAGCAAATGGCTTTTGTTCAATGATCTCTGTGAGCCCTAGAGAAAAAAAAAATCTAAACAGTTTCATACCTGTCCTTATCTGCCAATTGCTGTCAATGTCAAGAAGCTGAACAAACACTCTTCATTCAAATGAATAGAACAGGACAAATGCAGATGATGTTTTCTGAGAAGTACTGATAGCACCTTTTTAGGTCCCTATTTTGTTCTGTTAAGCTTGTGAGTGGCTGAATCTTAAATGGAAATCTGGTTTTATTATAGGTAGAAGAAAATACTGGCATTTAGATCCACAAAGATAGAAAGGTTTCAAACATCAGCTGAAATCAATGAGATTGAAGTGTTAAATATTTCTTGTCCGGAGTCTAGATTATCGCATGATTTTGTTACCTAAATTATTACTAAACATGTAAACAGACTTATAAATAATAGCATGGTTAAAATGAGAAAGAATAAACATTTTTAATAAGCATACTAAAATTATTTTTATAGAGGAAAAATTAGGGATTTAGAATGGTCTTTCTTCCATGGAGAAAAAGAAATTCAGGTGTAGCAAGGTGGGGGTCAGCCTTTTCTCCCAGGCAACCAATGACAGGATGAGAGGAAACAGCATCAAGCTGTACCAGGGGAGGTTCAGTTTGGACATGAGGAAGAATTTCTTCTTGGAAGGGATTGTTAAGCTTTGGAACAGGCTGCCCAGGGT
Organism: Aleadryas rufinucha; assembly: GCA_013397815.1. Taxonomy (NCBI): domain Eukaryota; kingdom Metazoa; phylum Chordata; class Aves; order Passeriformes; genus Aleadryas; species Aleadryas rufinucha. Next base: position 161,837 of record VZTH01005166.1, read on the forward strand.
GGTGGGAAGGTGTTCAAGAGGAAACTGAACATGGCATTTTCTTCTTTCTTCCTTAAATTTCTCTATGCACATTTATATGTTATTCAGAATCAGTCGTTTGTTAGGAAGATTTAGGCGTGACATCTCTCTGAGCATAAAGTGGTATGCTACCTATTAAGCAACCCATTAATTTGCCAAAGCCACCCTTTTGATCCTATATTAGTGGCCAAACTCAATACATCTTAAATTTCCTTTATATAATCAGTAATACATAATTAGGAATTCTATTTAATCTGTGTCTTTGCCATTATATTTAAATAATTGAACCCATAATATACCATTCTTATCCTCTATATGAATTTAAAGAATTCCAAAGAATAATTTAATTGCAGCTTCTCATGCTAGTGTGAAATGCACAAAAGACCTTGGTTCTGTGTAAGCACTGTTCAGCAATAATGGAAACATTCCTTGTGTTAGCAACACTTTTTTCAGCACAAAATACAAAATATAGTCCAATACTAAGCACCAGGAAGAAAATAATTCTATCTCAGAGAAAACCAGCACACAGTTTAAAGTGTGAAACACATTAACCACCACAGTGTTCACAGTGGCTTTTCAGTTGTAAAGAGGATTTTTTTTCTACTGTAAAAAGGCTACACTTTGCAGCAGAAGCACTTAAGCCTTAGTGGATCTATTGAGTGCTACAGAACACACTTTCTGCGCCTGATTACAGCATGTTTTAGAAGTTACTCTAATAGATAGTGAGGTTACTTTGGGCATTGCTGTCAACTTGTATCGCAGAGTGCATCTACCATAGGCAGCACAGGAAAAACTGGGTAAAGGAAAACAGAGCAGGTGTTGTGTCAGTAATACATTGCCATGCTCACTTCTGGGGCCAGGGATGACTGAGGAATTTTAAAAAGGATATTTAGTCTTTTGGAGCAGTACAAGGAAGATTGGAAATTTGTATCGTACCAAATTCTTCTTGACTTGAAATATAGAATGAACTGTGCCATGATGCATATGCTTATGCATTTTGTTTTATGGATGTTCCATTAGAAGAAAAAAATAAATCCATCAAACCCTGATCTTTACAGTTTTCTGATATTGCAGAAAGAGAGGATCATACCAAAAAATTCTTATATTTCTCTTGTTGAAATTTTATGGGAGGTAGATTAAGTAGGGGATCTGGATCCAGCTCAGTGGCCAAAGGTCTAGAGAAAGATACTGCTGATTTTTGTCATATTTAGATTAGGTCAAAAATAGGACTGTATATAGGGGAAAAAAACCAAAAACACATAGAGAGGGTTAGGGTTTGACATTCTAGAGCCATTCTTTCAAGATTTTGACATAAAACAATTTAGGAGCATATAATCTTCATCTCTGCTCAATCCTAGACATTCTACTAATTTTTTAGGTCAAAATGGAAAAATACTATTCACACTGGTCATGCATTCCTTAGCATCATTGTTTTCCAGGTTGTTCTGAGGTAGTCAGATCCAAACAAGACTAAGGATAACCAAATCCAGAAGAGCAACAGAACAACAAGCACCCAGTCATGTCTCTGGAGCCAAATATTCTTGGATGTTCAGTATTGGAGACAGGAGATAGTCCACTGATACAAGGGAAAAACTGTGACTTGAAGTTATTACAAGAGCTTTTTGATACACAAAACAAATTACCTTTATGCAGTATTTGAGCATCCAAAGACATATAAAATAAGGAATAACTGCATAATTTCTTTCTTGAACAATACTGACAGAGATCACAGAATCACTTCATATCCTCAGATGCAAGGGACCCACAAGAAGACTAAGGCTGTGTGTGGTCTAGATGGTCTGCACTTGTGACAAAAGTTCATTGCTCTGCTGTGCTGCCCTGTGTGTTCAATCAGCTGTCCTGCCCTCCTCTTCAGTCTCCTTGTCACTGTTTCTGCAGGACAGTGCAGGGTTAGGGCCTTCCCCATGCAAGACTGAGGATGAAGGTTGGCAGAGAGCAGTGGCCACCTCAGAACTTTCCTCTGGTCCCCAAGATATGCAGATCCTTCTCCTTCTGCACAGGCTAAGCCCCATGAGTCCCCAGGTGGAGAGACTGTGTGTGGGGTTATGAGAGGAACTAATGGCTGCTCCCTGGTTTCTGGTCCCAAACTATCAAACAAACAGCAAAACTCTGCCTGTAGGGTACACCTGTAGGCAACAGCACTATAGTAAGTTCTCATAAATGTGTCCACTGTGTGAGCAACATGGTCAGGATATTACAGCCAGCCTTGGTATTTGTAGCAAGAACTGAAAAAAAAAGTTGCTATTAACAGCGTGCGACTTGATTTTCTACCAATTTAAAAAAACTCTTTATTGTTTGTGCTGTTTTAGTTCAGAAGAGTAAAAAAACAAGCTCATGGAATGAAAAGTGAGAAGTAACTTCATTGAAACTCAGTCATGGTTTCTCTTCAGAATAGTAACACTGCCAGTATGTCTTTATGTATGCCATACTACAAGCTAAATTATAACTGTTCCTGGTCAGAATATTTGTGTCTTTGTAAAGGATTTATAAGTTCCTTTTCTCATTCATTATGTATTAAAAGTCACAGTATCACATGAATTTACTCAGAAAATTCTCTTGTATAAACATGTTTTATATATAATAAATTGTTATTAACTAAATGTATCTGAATTTTAAATGACAATGCAGGAAAAATGTAATTATCAGGAATACTTGTAATACAGACAGAGAGTTTCCATACACGAAAAATTACTGATTAATTCTTATTCAACCTGCCGAGTTATCTAACTTCGACAGTGAGATCTCTCAGTGGCGTTCAACATATCACCTCTCACTTTGCAGTGAAATTAAGTATCCACTCAACACTAAAGTGCTTGGCTGTTATTCGACCGTGTTTGCTCTTAATGCTTTTAAAATCCATTAGCTCTCATGGATCTTATTCAGAGTGACAATGTTGTAGAGAATGAACAGTTACCATTAAGTTAACTGGAAGACAAAACAAAACAAAAATGTTAGCTGTGAAAACCTGAGAGTTTATTGCTCAGGAAATGCCTGCTACAAAATAAATGTAAAACCACATAAAAATGTAGAAACATCAATATATTTCCAGGGCTGAAAAAACGAACATTTGTATCAGGGTGCCTCAGAATCATTTTTTCTGTTTTCACAGCGAATTGAGGGAGTAGAGTGATGTTGGTATAATTGATTATGTATTAATATCAGCTGAAGATAACATGAGGAGGTAACGATAATGCATGTGATTTATTATAGCTTTATACACTGGGTAATGCTACACCAACCAGACAATTATTACTGGCTGTATCAGCTCTCTGCATTGAAGCTGATCTCATGTTTGATATACAAGAATTTATTTATGCTGCAAAATCTCAACCAAACAGACCATTCTATATTATTTAAACAAGATGTGCATGTTTTATTAGAAATTACATCACAGTAGAGAACTCTCGTGAATCACCTCTGAAATATTCGTCTCCCTTTTTTGGGAGATGGGCAGAAAATTTTCTCAGATCTTACTAAAGTACAAATGTGTTTTGACTTCAGAAAAATAAGTAACTGTTCCTTCTGCAAAGCCTTTTGTATTCAATAAAATTCTAAAAATGCTACTACAACAACCCTTCAAACCCTTCCAATTCTTTAAGTATAGCTTAAAGGTATGTTTTAAAGGTATTTGGATTTTTAATAGATCTGATTCCAAAATAAAGCCAGGTGAAGTACAGGCTGACCTAATGGACACTCAGACAGAGACTAGGCTCCTTGGCTTACCAAAATCTCTGTAACTTCAAACAAAGGCATAATCTGAATATTTTGAAACCTTTGGGGAACTCTGTATTGTAATCATGGCTCCATTATCTTGGCCTGCTCTCTAATTTTTAAGTGTTATCCTAAGAAAAAATATGGCAAACATATATTCTAAGAAAAACTTCACTTAAGATATCATCTCCATGAAATGATGAAAGAAAAGCTATTACATTTTCCATGTTGAAGGACCTAAGCTTGTGGTTTGCTGTTACTGTGACACACCATGGCTGCCCTATTTCAACCTTTTTTCTTGACAATAACTGTTAGGAATTCAGAAACTCCAGCAGTATAAATTGTTTAAATTTGGTTTATAGCTCTGGATCCAAAATTCCAGCTTTTTCAGCTATATAAGAATTGAAATTTTTATATCATTGTCTGTGAAAGAATGGGAGTGTTCCCTAAAAAAAGACCTATGGTATAGCAAGAATTATAGTTTTGGGCAACAAGATTGAAGAATGGCTTGGTGACCTGGTATTGATATAAATCATAGGGAGAGACGTATGCATACTAATGGAGCAGGAGAGAACACATCTATGAAACTGCTAAAGGAGGAAATCAGTGCCAATCAATGTGAAGTTTTGGCCCTAGACTGGATAGGGACAATGTGCATACATAAAACCCAGGTACCACTGCTCTTGCTTTAGTGGGAGAACAGCCTGTCCCTGCTGCTCCTGGTGGTGCCTTGCTGCTGCCACTGCTGTGTACCAAACTTCTAGACACAGTCCTTGTATTCATCCGTTGAAGTTAGAAGTATTTAGGTCTGTTCTCTCTAGGATTAGGATAATCAAATTTTCCATAGTGAGCATGGATACTGCTACACATGCTAATGCTATGCATTGAAGTAGCAAGATATTTAATACAAGGAAAAATTAAATTGGACTAAAAGTGCTATGGAAGAACAAACGAGAAATGAACAAAAAATTCAAATTGAGCCAAAGGGTGGTTAATAGAAAGTGGAGCTTTGATAATTTGCTCCCTATTGTAAAAACTATTTATTTCTTAAAAAATATTAATATAGAAATTTCACACCTATTTCTGAAAAATTAATTACTTCTACATGGGAGAATATTCCCCCAACACCAACTCTGGATCTGCTGTATGATCAAGACAAGAAAGTGATCTCTTACAGCGACAGCTGTATAGAGTAACATGAGTTTGAATGGTGAAGTTATAAAGTATTTCCTTATAGCAGAAAGCAGGTAACTTAGCTGTGTCTCTGGACAGTTTAAAACACTTTGTTGATAGATAAAGACAAAGACAGTTAAGATAGTTAACATAGGCTGCACTTGTCTAACTCTACTTCTAATAAAATTAATAAAAGTCACCCTTAGTACGCAGGTATCAAGCGAGAGAATATGCAGCTATGCTGTATTTCATTCCCCTGCTGCTTTAACTGAACTTGGAACTGCTGAACAGGAAACAAAGCAAATGCTCAGTTCACTTTGCTTTGCTTGAATGTGCTCTTCTTAAGGTATATTTGACATTATACACTAAATTTATGATTTGTGAAAATATTCTTATTACATCCTACATAAATAAGCATAAACAAGATTTACTGCAAAGCTGCATGCTAAGGAAAAGTTTTGGAAAATTACAAAAAAAAAGTGCCCAGTTCTAAGGGTAGAGAATCAAAGTCATATCATTCCAAACTTTACCTTTCCATCCATCACAAGATACTTGCCTTGATGTAAGTATACTGCTAACTGGTTCTTTCTTGCAATAACTGGAACATATCTCCTGCAAATAAAATCCTTATATATATACGAAGCTGCTTTCATAGCATATTTTTGTCATTGATAAGTTTTCCAGAGTCACTTTTTTTTACCTTAACTTTCAGCCTTTTCATTGAGCATCTGTTAGCTAAAATGAAGCCTATAATAAACATTTATGTCCCTCTTTATGCTGATTGTTGTTTACACCTATGTGGCAAGGCTGTAGGAATATATTGAATATTTATGTAGCAAGAAATTGCACCTCCAGCCCATTAAACACCGAGTGGAGCAGCTGGGATTCTCTAAATGCATTCAGGCCACTAGCAGTATCCATTATTTATCTATATTACTAGCTGCACTTGCAAAGATTGTTCACTCTTTCTCCTCTAACACCTGATGACAGCTGAATGGGAGCACATCCTTATTAACCCCACCAACATCCCAATTTGTTCAGAATTGCATTCTGGTGTGCATTCTCATTACAGCAAAGCAGCAATGTGAGAAAGTTTAAAGCCACTACCTGCTTTTTAAGAGAAAGATGATATTATGGGGCTTGCTGGCTTCTCCCCCTACTCTACACCACTGTCATGAGATGTCACCTGGTACTGTGTCCAGATCTTGGGCCTCAAACAGAGGAAGAATATGGACCTGTTGGAGTGAGTCCAGAGGAGAGACATGAAGAAGATCAAAGGGCTGAAGCTCCTGTCTTTTGAGGAAAGGTTGAGTGAGTTGGGATTGTACAGCCTGAAGAAGAGAAGGCTTCTGGGAGACCTTACAAAAATACCTAAAGAGTATTACAAGAGAGCTGTAGACAGACATTTTACAAAGGCATGGAATGATGGGATAAGGAGGAACTGCTTTAAACTGAAAGACAGTAGGTTTAGATTGGATATTAGGAAGAAATTCCTTACTGTGAGGGTAGTGAGGCACTGGTACAGGTTTCCCAGAGAAGTTGTAGATGCTCCATCCCCAGAAGTGTTCAGGGTCACACTGGACAGAACTTTGAGGAACCTAGTCTAGTGGAAGGTGTCCCTGTCCATTACAGGGCTGGACCTAGATGATCTTTCAGGTCCCTTCCAACCTAAACTACTCTATGATTCTGTGACTATTTAACAAAATTCTGATCAGCTACAGTAGGTCAGTGACAGTTCTTTTGCTTGAGCAAAGTCATAAGAACAGCATGAATCAGAGGCAAGAGGAGATTGTACTCTGCAAAGGTCTCCAGAACTTTAAATTTTCTTTACATTTTCTTCTCATATCCTAGTCAAATCTCAATTTGCATTCATTTTATAGCAAAGCATATCCAGAAGAAAGTTCAGGATGTTATCCAGTCTATTCCTTTTCCCCAGTTTTTTGTGTTCCACTACTCACAGATATAAATTTAAAAAAAATATTAATAGAAATCATATTATAGTCCATTCTTTTTCATTCTTATTAATCTCAGAAGTGGGTTCTAGATCCTTATTAGCTTATTCATTTCTTTATCATGTGAAGTTCATTACCAGGGGTTTGATTTCCTCTATATGTTTGGCTTTTCACTTGTTTTTTTCATTGCATCTATTATCTAATCATACTAAAAATATATGAATGTTAGGTGATGTCCCATTTTTCTAGTGAGACTTGTTAATGAAATTACTTTCATTATACAGTGATTCCTCGCCTTTAATTTATTTATGGAATTCTAAGAAATGTACTTCTCCTAGTAAAATTCAAACTTTAATAGTGTTTCTGTTCAGCTTAACAAGTGATTCCCTACATTCAGAATCCAGTTTCTGCTCTTTGCTGGTTTTACTTTCTTGTGTGATTCTTATGGAAGCACAGTACGAAACTGTCTCTCCTCCATGACAGTGTATCATGTCATGTCTTTTTGTTTTTGTTGTGTATATTTAGTTACATATGATATTTTGTTTATGGTATGTTATGTATTAAAGTTCTGGTAAGCACTTACATAGCATTTTTTCAACTGACAGCGATCTTATGAATTTTTAACTGAATAAGCCCAAATAAAAACTCTAAAGTGTTCAAAAAAGAAAATACTCCAAAAATTACTAATAAGCATAAGCAGTTTTTCAGTGCCCTGTACTATCTTTGGGGAAAATTCATGACATAATAAGGGTGAAATATTTTTTCATGACATGNATATTACTAGCTGCACTTGCAAAGATTGTTCACTCTTTCTCCTCTAACACCTGATGACAGCTGAATGGGAGCACATCCTTATTAACCCCACCAACATCCCAATTTGTTCAGAATTGCATTCTGGTGTGCATTCTCATTACAGCAAAGCAGCAATGTGAGAAAGTTTAAAGCCACTACCTGCTTTTTAAGAGAAAGATGATATTATGGGGCTTGCTGGCTTCTCCCCCTACTCTACACCACTGTCATGAGATGTCACCTGGTACTGTGTCCAGATCTTGGGCCTCAAACAGAGGAAGAATATGGACCTGTTGGAGTGAGTCCAGAGGAGAGACATGAAGAAGATCAAAGGGCTGAAGCTCCTGTCTTTTGAGGAAAGGTTGAGTGAGTTGGGATTGTACAGCCTGAAGAAGAGAAGGCTTCTGGGAGACCTTACAAAAATACCTAAAGAGTATTACAAGAGAGCTGTAGACAGACATTTTACAAAGGCATGGAATGATGGGATAAGGAGGAACTGCTTTAAACTGAAAGACAGTAGGTTTAGATTGGATATTAGGAAGAAATTCCTTACTGTGAGGGTAGTGAGGCACTGGTACAGGTTTCCCAGAGAAGTTGTAGATGCTCCATCCCCAGAAGTGTTCAGGGTCACACTGGACAGAACTTTGAGGAACCTAGTCTAGTGGAAGGTGTCCCTGTCCATTACAGGGCTGGACCTAGATGATCTTTCAGGTCCCTTCCAACCTAAACTACTCTATGATTCTGTGACTATTTAACAAAATTCTGATCAGCTACAGTAGGTCAGTGACAGTTCTTTTGCTTGAGCAAAGTCATAAGAACAGCATGAATCAGAGGCAAGAGGAGATTGTACTCTGCAAAGGTCTCCAGAACTTTAAATTTTCTTTACATTTTCTTCTCATATCCTAGTCAAATCTCAATTTGCATTCATTTTATAGCAAAGCATATCCAGAAGAAAGTTCAGGATGTTATCCAGTCTATTCCTTTTCCCCAGTTTTTTGTGTTCCACTACTCACAGATATAAATTTAAAAAAAATATTAATAGAAATCATATTATAGTCCATTCTTTTTCATTCTTATTAATCTCAGAAGTGGGTTCTAGATCCTTATTAGCTTATTCATTTCTTTATCATGTGAAGTTCATTACCAGGGGTTTGATTTCCTCTATATGTTTGGCTTTTCACTTGTTTTTTTCATTGCATCTATTATCTAATCATACTAAAAATATATGAATGTTAGGTGATGTCCCATTTTTCTAGTGAGACTTGTTAATGAAATTACTTTCATTATACAGTGATTCCTCGCCTTTAATTTATTTATGGAATTCTAAGAAATGTACTTCTCCTAGTAAAATTCAAACTTTAATAGTGTTTCTGTTCAGCTTAACAAGTGATTCCCTACATTCAGAATCCAGTTTCTGCTCTTTGCTGGTTTTACTTTCTTGTGTGATTCTTATGGAAGCACAGTACGAAACTGTCTCTCCTCCATGACAGTGTATCATGTCATGTCTTTTTGTTTTTGTTGTGTATATTTAGTTACATATGATATTTTGTTTATGGTATGTTATGTATTAAAGTTCTGGTAAGCACTTACATAGCATTTTTTCAACTGACAGCGATCTTATGAATTTTTAACTGAATAAGCCCAAATAAAAACTCTAAAGTGTTCAAAAAAGAAAATACTCCAAAAATTACTAATAAGCATAAGCAGTTTTTCAGTGCCCTGTACTATCTTTGGGGAAAATTCATGACATAATAAGGGTGAAATATTTTTTCATGACATGGATTATTTTTTTTTAATATAAAAGTATCTTGATCTTATCCTGTTCATAAACCTGGATACTCTAAGAATAGTAAATAAGTAAATTTAAAAATAGTTTCAGCAGTATTTAGTGCCTGAGTTTTCTTATCAATTGAGATGAACATAAGACTACAAGATTCAGGATTAGCAATAAAATGATATAGCACTTTGAATACACAGAAAGTGTGTAAGAGAATAGAACTGCTGAACAAAATGTGCGTAAGTGCATGAATATAAAGTGATGGACTTCTTTTCCAGAAGATGTAAAATAGCTCATTGTTCATTTTCATCTGCACCGAGCTATTTGTATTGATCTTGGAGACTGTCGGCTGTGTTTTCAGAACTTTCAATACTACAAATTATTAAGGAAAGTCACTGAGGTTAGAACAATACCTCCTCCAAGCAGATGCAATGTCAGCTTCCTCAGTTTCTCTTTGTGGTTTTGGATAATGTATCTCCAGTCTTCACTCAGAAATCTTGTAAAGGATGTTAGGTCATCACAAATAAGCAAGCAAGAATGCCCAGGACAGAATATCTTACATTGTTTTCTAATAAAATAAATGCATTATGATGCAGATAAAATGCTCTAAATTGCAATATGCACTGTATTAAATAAGGATCTGCAGATATAGATTTCTGGAATCTCTGTCAGAACAATGAGAATATCAGGGAACCATAAACTTACGTGCTTGTATATTTTCCAAGTTAAAAGAGCATTCACTGCACTATTTCAGTTCCTTCTTGAGATACAATTCAGGGAGTTTCAAGCCTTTAAGGAATGTGTTTACCAGTCCGTCATCCAATTGTAAATATGCTTGTTACTTTTCAGAGCAGCCATTTGGTGAAATATTTATTAATGCCATTGTACCAGAAAGCATCTTGGACACACTGGCATAGAAGTGGTATGTTTGCTGGGTACTAGTGTAGCTTATCAAACATGTCTGTTGCCAATACCAATTAAGGCTGTAGGCCTTGTATTTATCTGACAGTGTAAGGTCTTATGATTTGTCTGAGCTTGCCTTGACTTTTTAGTTTTTTGGTTTTTGCAAATATATGTAGGCACTGCATTATGAACAGTAGCTCTTGAAATTAAGCCAGGATACTGACAACTCAGTGTGGCATTCCACCTAGTCTGTACTCCAGGAGCACTGGTACTGCCAACCTAGAATCCAGAGGGATTTTAGAAAAGATGTAGTTATTGGTAAGGTTTTTTTACAACTGGTTTTAAACCACTATTATTAAGGAAGATTTCTGTATTGATTTATACTATGATTGCACCTAGATTAGTAATAGCTGTTTGTTGTTAATTAGATTATTAGAATTTTAATTAATATGAGAAGTTGTTGGCTTTACATATAAGGTGCACTGTATTTTTGCTTATAATGATATGGTGGGTGTAATATTGGATGCATGCATACTAAGAAACTTGCAGATTTAAAATAATTATTTGCATCCGGTGGAATGTGTCCATCCAGACCAAAATAGGCCTAGAGTACATGGTAGTCTTCTGAAAAATAGTGTCTTAAGTTATATGCATGCTGAAAATGAATGTTTCAACAGGGTAATGTTCTTCATTAGCAGTTTGAAATTGCCTTAAATCTAACAAATTAATAGAGAAGGTTAGATTGGCATTGCTTTTGCTAGAACAAAGCAGAGAGAGGTCACAATTATTTGAAGACAATCTCAGGGAGGAAACTAAGGATGTTAGATTTTCTGCTTAGACTTGTGCACAAAGATTTGCTCACATATCCATTTTGTTCCTTGCAGACCCCAATTTGATGTTTGCTTAAGCATCTGAATCTAGTCTTGACAACAGCCTCAGTCCACAAAAACCCTGCCCTGAAACCACATAGCCAAACCTAGATTCTCTGTATATCCATTTATATCCATTTATTGTTAAAGTCTTTAGGAAGTACAGAAATGATCTCTCCCAAATTTTAAACATAGGGAAGTAAAGACCTGAAAGACGTCCTTTTGACCAGGATATTGCAATGCCTGTTGCAGAGGTCTGACCTAAGAAACACTTTGAGACATTCTTTTTGCAAGTATTCAAAAACAAAAATAGCATAGAAGTTATGCTGTTATTTTCATTATGTATCCATGTTTTGATATTGCCCAGAACTCATTTAAAATCAGGCCCTATTATACTGAGCACAATCAAAACTATATATCAGAGGAAATTTTATACCATATAAATGAAAATATCTTTAATTGTGCTTTTCAGTGCTGCGTATATGGTCCTGTGATAATTTCTACCAAGATTATTTTTATTCAGAAGTGGTCAAGCCAGTAATGCCGCACTGACCACTAGCCGCCCGGTGGCGTGGCAGGCAGCGTCTGCTGTCCTCTTGCTCTGGACACTCCGGGAGGTCCCGGTGC
>VZTH01005166.1:177734-206086 GCA_013397815.1 Aleadryas rufinucha
CCATTAAAAAAAAAAAAAAAAAAAAAAAAAAAAAAAAAAAAAAAAAAAAAAAAAAAAAAAAAAAAAAACCAAACAAACAAACAAAAAAAAACCCCAAACAAAATGCAGAGTTTGCTTAATTTATTATTTTCTTAAATCTTGAGCCAAAATCTAGAATTATAAGAATTTTTGTGAAATTTCATTTTTCCTTGAATGAATGTCAGATTGCCTAAGGGCCTTGATAATTAAATGGCAGATATCCCAGTAAGAAGCATACTTCAACAGGAATTGGCCAAGTAACAGAAAATGTGAACTTTTACTAGGTCTATGAATGTCCTACTGTTAGAAGATATAAAGGGAATAAAGTTCTCTTCTACCTTCAGGGAGGAGAAGTCACCTCTATCTATTATTGTTTGTGATACTTCCCACACCTGCAGTTCTCTTCAGCAGAGATTTGTGCATGACCTCCCCATGTGACTGATAAATGGCTACTGGTGAAATAAGCAGGAAAGCCTTGAAACATGTTGTGCAGTAAAGGTATCTTTTTGGTCAGGTGTGAATTCCTGTTTGACCATCAAACCTAAAATTCACAGAAACAGGTTGAATACCTCTGTGCCCTAAAGCAGCAGCTCTGTTGTCAGGAGCATGGTATTGACTAATGGCATGTTTCATTCTGACTTTCTGTCTGAAGAGCCAGAACTCAGCACAGGGTGAGCCAAAGAGAGAGGAATTCACACTGAGCCTAACTGAATTGCCCATACCAACAGAGAGGTATTTGCAGCTTTAGCTGCAGAGTCGCTCCCAGCATAACAGGTCTTACTGGACACTGGTCCAGCACAGCAAAAACCAAAATCCACAGATTCCTTGTTGTCAAACTGACATGGTACAGTTTCCATTATCATTAGAGAATGATTTTTTGCAACTAACACGTAATACCTGGGGAAGCCAGACATTTTGTGATTGGTCTTAAGAGATGGCCAGCATCCTCAAGCTCTTATTCCATTTTGCCTTTTTTATGGTATGAAAATATGAACATTATCTCACTCCATTAGATTGCATCCCTCTCATCTCTCCCTTCTTTATCTTCTTCTCCTGAAAATGGGGTTATATATAGCCAAGACTTTCTTAATGGCTATGTGTGAGTAAAAAGCACTTGAAGAAGTAACTGAAAAGATTGTATTTTAAACAGCAGAGTGAGAGTACAGCCCAAGGTGAAGGTTCCATAGGGTTGTTCTGGGGTTTTTTTTGAAAAACAGATTTTAAGACAGTTTCCTGTGTGGAAACCCACTGAAATAACACAATATTTACATTCTAGAACTTGTCCTTCTCCCTCCAGAAGAAAATTTAGTAATCTTCTATTACCTTTTTCTCTTGTAATATTTTCACTGTAGGAAATCAACACTATAAATGAGAAGCAAAGTTTCCAGGAAAGTAGAAAGACATATGTGTAAGCATGCGTGTGTGGTTTTAGGTCCACAAATTGCATAAATGTGAAAAATAAACAGTTACTGATTACAAAGCACAAGACAGTTAAAGACTGTAGTATACAAAAGCTAAATTTTAAGTGTTTACTGGCTACAGACCCACTACGCTGGGTTTGTCTCTCCCTACCTGATAGCTAGATAAGATTTTTCACCCTATCCTCCAGCATGCAGTTACTTATATCTCACCATCTACAGACAGGACCAAGAGATAACCAATTCTTTGCATGAAGCTTGCCTGGGATTTCAGATGGAGAGTCTGGAGAGAGGAATTTGAAAGAGCTATTGCTGCAGACTTGCTGTGCTGGCAGAGCTCTGGAGGGATAAGTGGTACAGCCAGAGGTATTGTATCCGGTGTTAACAGATATGTGTGGGGTCTCAAACACAGGAAAAGCATTTTGTACTAGCAGTGAAAACCAAGCTGAATTTGAGCAGAGATTTGAGCTTGCTACTGTCACCAATTACCTACTTCAGAAACATCAAATCAACATGTTTTATCAAATAAGGGGGTAATGGTTCCAGTACATCGATTGAACCCAGTGTATGGTCAGGTTTGCTCTCAAGCCTGAGCCTCGGGAGAAGTCAGAATTCTTTGAAAGCTGAGAGAACATCTTTGTTTTCTTTATGTTTCCTCTTCCAAGAGTCAACAAAAGCTTAGCTACAAAGACCTAGCCCACGTCATTCTCTGCATGACTAAAAGAGGAGAGGAAATTTGCACTTTGAATAGCAATAAGCTATAGACTCTACCTCTAACTGAGAGCTTCGTTCCTTCCAAAGACGAATTCTTTGCTCATGAAGCACAAAAGGGTCCTGCATCTCTGTATTAGGAGATATCAGAAGCAGGATCAGTCACAGCAAAAGATAAATAACATATAAATAAATATTTTCTCCCAAAGACCTTTTAAAGTCACCCAAATATTTCCTGTTTAGTCTGTATCCTGATGAATCTGAGAGTTATTCCCTATGCATTAGCAGTGTTGTTGATTAAAGCAAGAGGGTTATTGATAACGATATTTAACATCAGCAGGATTTGCAAATTCCAAAATTCCAGTTAGACCAACTTACTAACCAAGTCAATTAGATTCGCAAGGCCAGATTTGTATCAGATGTCTTCAACACAGTTTCTCTCAGGTATCATTTTCTCTGATATTAGATTGCAATGTCAAATTTTGATTTGCTCTACAGTGATTAATTCCAGTTGCAGGTTAATTCTGATGCCTCAAGAGGCTACCTGGAAACAGAGACTAGACAGGGGTAAGGGAATAAAGGTGATATTTATTTGAAAGGCCTTCAAAGGTACACCCTGGGGAGCCCAGAGGCTACTGCCAAAATGGACTCCAAGATGGATGACAAGTCACGAGTTCTTCACACTTTTATAGGTTTGGTCTATTTGCATATCAGCATAAATTCACCAATTAAAACTTTAGCTACTAATGTAAGTTCTCTAAGCTCAGCCCCCTTCTCCAAGATGTTGGTTTGTTTACACATTTCTGGGCCCAGGATGGCCTAGGTGTCCTTGAACAGCAAACCTAGGGACTTTGTTATGTCTATCTTAGCATGAGAGAGCAGCAGCAGCAGGCTGCAAGACACTACAGAGTTTTACAGTAGGCAATACAGAATATAAAAGCTAAACCTCAAGGCATCAATTCAACTCCTGAAATTTCCAGTCTTTCCCCGGTTAAAATACAATGGAAAAGGTCATGAGAGGTGTAACTGTATTTCCACAAATGGATGCATATCTCAGATATGCTTCAACTTACAGTTTAACTAAGACCAACACTTCATTTTCACTGCTGTAGCTGGAACAAATTAAAGTTGTGCTATATTCAGTCCTGTTCAAAAGTTTACAGAAGGGATATTATCTGTCTTATAAAATCCAACGATTAAATTCAGTGATTACGAGGAATGACATTACACTTTAAAGGACAGTCAGAAGAAATGATAGGTCAACTCTCCTAGGTATATCTTTAATTCATAAACTCTATATTAGGCTCCTTTGTGCAAAATATCTATTCAAGGCACCTTTTTGTCCTGGTCTTGAAATCTATGTGTAAAATCAATTACCCCATCACCCCATGGGAGCTGACTGAAGGCCTCTCATTCATTGACCTTAATACACTGTAAGGATCTGATAAAACAACTGAGGATTGATCTGTCAAGAGTTTGCCAGATAAAGTCATCTTCTTCCTACCATGTCAATAGAAAGGTAAGTCTGCTTTCATACTTCCACTAAGTGAACTGGTAGTTTCAGTTTGCATCTGCCATAGTTTAGTTGTCTGTGTTAGGATGAAGTTTGAGACTAAAACAAACATTTACCTGCCTGAATGCATAGTTTTTCATGTAACGTAGATATCTTGGGCCACATTATTGTCAATGGACACCTACTCAATATAGAGCCAGAGCAAGAACAGTGTTGTCCTGAAGACAGTCGTTGAATTACTGACTAAATCATCCTTATGGATAAGTATACACTTCTCCTTTGGGTTTGTTGGTTTATTCTATGCTTCTGTGTACAAAATGAAAACAAGAAAATGAACTAAAAGTCCAATCTTTTTCTAAGTGCATGAGTAATCACCATTGGGTGTCTATGAGGACTCAGAGAAGGAAATCATGGGAAAAAAAAATATTGTTAAAATGAATTAAATGTCAGACTTGCACAGGCAGTACCACTACCTGGTTTTCATGCCTGAATACAGCCAATATACCATCCACACTGAGCACAGGATTGTGTATTTCAGCCTAATCATTGGCTTCACAAAGTAAAATTGTCACTAATTCTTCCATACATTTATTGAAAGGGTGAGTTCATGCCAGCCCCTAGCTCTACATTTTTACATCGTTTTTCATGAAACAATTTATTGACTAATCAGTCAATGCAAAAATATGCAAACTGCATGTTTTATCATTCAAATACTTAAATTTGAATTCTCGAATATTTTTAGGAATTTCTTCCAAAGGTTAGCTACAGTCACGATTTGTGTTTCTCTAGGCCAATTTAAAAATGTTTTTTCACACATTCTTCCTTATCTCTTTTGTAGCCTTTACTTCTTATAAGCCTTGTTGTGCTGGGATTTTTATGACAAGGTTCAAATGGATAGGAACTAGAGCTGAACTCAATTACTACCACTGATTTAGTTTCTGTTCCAATCCACTTTTGATGGAGAAGAGTACCTCAGAAAACAGTCACTGCTGCATTCCAGATGCCAAGAATACAGTAGAAAATTGAACTGGAGAAGTTCTTTGATAGTTTCAAGCATATAGTTTAAACATTTCAGTCCCTCTTAGACACACTAATGAAAGCCCCAAGGCCTGAAAGCAACTGTTGGGAGCTGAAAGAAAGCATTTGCTAAGTAACAAGCAAGCTTTTCTTACAGCTGGGTGCAGTGGAATGCCAATGGAATTACTTCATCCATTAATGGGTAGGTTTTGTTTCCTTCCTGAAGAGAGACTCATCCATGTGAAAATTTCTAAAAAGGCTTCAGATTTGCTTTTAAATTTTATGCTCACATTAATTGTCTTCATATTTTACTATTCAGTTTGCGAATGTGACTGACTATGGCCACACAATAGCGAAACTGCACTACTACTGCAGGATAAGGATCAGCTAAAGGCAAAACAACTCAAATAATGTCAAGAATTGTTATATTCAAATATGGTTTTATTTAGAAATATCACAGTTTTAAGAACAGCAAGGAAAATAAGACCATTTATATATCAGTTTGCACCTAATTGGTTTGCTTTAGGTCAGTTTTTCTTGGAGAATCAACTCCACCATTTCACCTGCAAATATGTAAATCTAAGACTTCAAACTGCTGAGATGGAAGCCTCTGTAGAGGATTCTACAAAATCGCCTTGCAAAGCTTTAAGTAGTTCCCTTAGGTTTTACCATACACAACCATAAGCACAAAACCAAGAGCCTACACATTCCCAGTATTCACTAAACCGAACTCCTTCAGGTCTTCCTATGTCTCTGTGCACAAAATTCTCCTTTTGACTGAGAGCACTAATGCCCTGTGTTGAAATCTAAATGCTCCTGTCCTATAAGAGGGCCAAATAATTATCTTCTATATTTGGGTATAAAATATTACCCATAATTCAAATAAACTCAATCAATATTGCTTATTTTTCCATGTGTATACTGCACAGTAAATCAGAAATTATCAATCCCATCCCTGGTTCTATGCCAAGAAAGCCCAGCCAGGATTGTGCACAGAACTATGCACAATCTAGGAACCATCTGTTCTTACTTACCATTTTATCTGTTATCCGGGACTGCTAGGTCCTACATTGTGTATAGCTGAACTACTAACACTTAAGCTTGAGCAACATCTTAAGACTTGATTTCAGATGATGTCAGGCTAGGGTGAGGTGGAAGCACCAAACCATACCATCAGCAATCTAGCAAATATGCAGTGAAACTCTGGCTCTTTAAGTCTTCATTCAATCACATGCTAATAATAACAAATGAGATGCAAATATGCTGTTCTACTTCCTGACATTTCTGTATACTTTTTAACATAGTGTTCTTTCTGTGAAACCACCAGACACTCTCACATCTACTGAACTTCCTTCCCAACCCCAATTAGGATGAGGAAGAGATATTAAAACACTGGAGTTATTTAAAACTTAAAGCTGAAGAACGTTCTCTGTAGATGCAGGTTTCAATCAGAAACAAAATTAATGTTGCAGAGAAAAAAAGTCTAGTCCCTGATGTGGAGATTGCCGAGTCAGTGCAGAGTTTAGCATGGTAAATGTGCTGATACTACACGATTTACCACTGCCCAGACTCCTTGGTCTGATCCAGCCCATCAGAAAAAAACTATCTACTGAAGGCTGCTAAAAACATTTAGACATCCCTGGACAAAGTCAGTGAGATATTAATGTCATATGAGATATAAAATCAGAGTACATCTGTTCTCAAGAACAAAACACTGTCCGATGTACTTCTGATTGAAACTTTTGGTCTTATTTAGTTCATGGAAGAGAAATGTCACTTTCCACAGCACAGGGAAGCCACTTTGGCTTCTGGTAGTTCTTGCTGTGCCTTGAAAAAACAACATTCTGGACTATCCTCATTAGATTTCAAAGCCTCACAACTTCTGGTTTCTCTGTGGTGGTAAAATGGTCCTTGTAACTGCATCCATACCTGAAAAAAAAAAAATTAGTCATCCTCTGCAGACAGAAAGGTTGCATGGTACTATTGTCAAAAATTCCACTGGTCGTATTGAGATTCATACAATATGTCAAATGTTACTGAGAAATTGGCTGCCTGTTTTCATTTGCCCATGAAGAGTTACTGTTTGTTACTTTTATAGTGTATTTATTATTTTTCCTTAGTCTGAAATAAAAATTATCCAGTTGAATATATCCAGGTCTGATGTACCCCAAGATACCATTGGCCTTTTCTGCCACTAGGAAAGGCACACTGCTGGCTCATGGACAGTTTGTTGATACAAAATCAGCTTGTGCTAAAATATCCCTGAATTTTCAATACTGTTTCCAGCACAAAGGGAAAACATAGCCCCTACCAGCAATTATGGAAAAATAATTAACTCTATCGCAGTCAAAAACAGCACAGGTAGATAAGTGATAATTGTGAAAAAATCAACAGCCAATAGAGAAGGAACAAGACAGTTCTAATACTGGGCTGTCAAAAAGAAGTGTTATTTGGTAATTCTGTGTAAGTCAAGACTGTACAAATGCTCTAGAAGGAACTGTGAAAATAAGTGCTGATAAATTACGTTTTCACCTCTGTGTCATTCCTTTTTTCCAGAACTGCATATAGATAGTGATTTGCCTAAGTTTATTTATTTGAAACAAGGTCTCCTAAAATTTTATTAGCTTATTATTGCCATATAGATTTATTTTATAACTGCCTTCCAAGTACTAAAAAATTATAAAAACAGGCATGCTTACACTTTTTATTTGATCAGTTATGCACAACTGTCTTTGAATTGTGTGAAAACAAACTCAGTTTGGTTTAGCAATTCTCTTCTAATGTATGCAATATGCATTATTTAAATGAATTTGAATACTAGTGACTTTTCAGAAGAGACAAACATACCAAGATGTGCATCAGTTTCAAAGGAAAATTGATTTTAGTTTTGAAAAATTCATCTATTTTTAAGAACATCAACGTATTTCAACATACTTTTCTCAGTAATGCTATTGACATACGAGTGGTCACTAACATTAAAGATATTGTCTTATTTCTGTCTGTGTGTATAAACAGTATGAGGGCTGCCTTTGTGTGCTAATCAAACTTCAGTTTGAGAGACTATAGGTTCCTTAATTTCCACTGTTGCTACAAGATATTTTTTCTACCATTCCAGGTCTTACTTGCTAAAGACCTTCACTGTTGACAAAAATTACTTCCAAACTGCTCTGAAATATTTCTCAAGCAAAAAGATATAAATGCAATGTGAGAGAATGTCTTCGACACCAGATGATGCTTAAAAATAATCAGTCAGAAAACCCAAACACAATAAGCAGTTAATTTTAAAGTCAGTTATTTCTACATCAGTCTTCAAAGTACGTTACAATAAAATAACCCCCAATTTTATATGTCAGTTGCTCTTTTGCCATGAATTTCTTCACACTGACAAAATTCATAGCAGACGTATCAAGAATGGTGGGGTAATAACTATTGTAAAATAAATGTATCAGTGAATGAAATGAAAAAACAGCAGATAATATTTACTAAATTCAAACTCAATTCTACAACCGTCTGTATCTGATTTAAAGCCGATCAAACCGTTGTCTAGGATTTTGACAAGAGTAAATTAGGACAGGTTCCCAGCTAATAGGATGCCTATTCTGTAAACAACATCAAAGACTTCTCTGCCTGCAAAATAAATAAATCCCACTTCTTTAAAATCGCTTTGTGGTAACTCTGTATTTATAAGGATCTTTTTCTTGACTGTAGCTTACTGTTCCTCCTGCTGTACATCCTAATCAAATTTGCATTATTTAATGAGTTAATATTTACTGTCTTTTCTTTCAAAGTGAAGAGAAAGAAGTGATGGTAGGAAGGCTCACAGGCAGCTGACATAAATCTTACCCATCCTTTTCGAAATAGAAATACAGAAATGAAGCATGTATGTCACATACATATGGATGCCACTGCACTATTTGTCTTTTACTGCCTTCTTTTTATTTTAAATTTGACTCTTGAGAATGACCCTGCATTGTTGTTACTTAAGAGTGCAGCTGAGATTAGTATAATGTGATTCACAAAGGATGTCCAGGGGAAAAACATTTCCCTTGATATCAAAAATACTGCAAGCTTTCTGCAGTATTTCTGCAGGAAGTCTGCTGTGCTGGACTCATCCTCTTCCAGGCAACCTATCTTCTGGTAATATTCTGAAAGGGCTGTTACATTACATGCCAACTGTACACATAAATTGTGTAGGCAACTTGTTTGCAGACTGCCAATCTGTCCATCAAGCCTATGAGGCATAAGATCCAGGGCCCAGAAGCAGCTCAGGTTCAGGGCAGTTTGCTTGAGAACAAACATAGGATCTGTTCTGGTTCTCTTTATGAAGGTCAGAAACACATCTTCCATGTGAAAGGGAAAATAAACAAGGAGTCTAGGAAACAGCAGGGCAAAATTTATTTCTTTGCATGAGCCAACCCAGTTTTGGCTGTTTTCATTTGGACACAAATCTGCTCACATAAGATCTTTCTCCTGTATCTCTTAAAAGATAAAAGGACAAACATTCCCCATTAAAATATCACATGTGAAAAAGACTCAAAGGTTGTAATAGAAGGTTAGTTAGAGAATGAGTCGGAAGAACTTTAAAACCAGCCCATGAAAGGACGTAATTTCTTTTCTTTATGTTGATTTAAACCTTCTCTTAAAGAGCTTACAGTTAGTATATTCTCTGGAAAACTCTACTATTGTCCAAAAGTCATCCTGTGAGTTTGGAAATTTCTGGCTAAGCCAAGTCATATATTGCATATGCCCACTCATAATCACAGTGTGCTACTTACAAGATGAGCGGATGAGTATTATTCCCTGTGTTAAGGATGCATTGCTGACTTGTCCCGATCTTACACTGGGAGGAGTCTGGACTTGGTTTGTAACACTGCACAGCACAATGGTTCTTTTTTTCTCAAGAACCCTTAAGTCAGTCTAGGATTATGATAAAGTGCACCTGTTCTTTGGGGAATGGTGAAGAAATTAAAAGTGTAGAAGAGGAAAAAGAAAATTCATTCTAACATTCACTACTTTTTTTGGACCAAAACCTCATCCTTGGTTGAGATGTTCAGCACACAAGACTGTGGTGCTGGTTATGTCTGTGTGTATGCAAACACATATGTAAGAAACAATCTGTCCCACTTTGCTGGTGTCCTTTATCTCCTTCATGCAGATGGATATGCTTTGTTGCAATCATTTCGGTGTTAAGATGCATCCCAACCTATTACTCATATTCTGGCCATCTGCAGGGTTCACCTGTGTGTTTGACTTACAAGCTGTTGAAACCTACAAGAATGACTAAGGATGATGTACCAAAGCAACAGCTCTAATCACAGCTGGACTGAGTAGGTGCTGCTGCCAGGCTGTCATGTGCTGAGGGACTGTGAAGAAGCCAATGATGATTCAACAAGATAGAAGGGATCCCTGTAAAGGAAGAGAAGTATTGCAGGAGCCAACTACATACAGCTCACCCTTGGAGGCAGCTGGGCTTATTGCAAATGCATGATGAATACACATTTTCCACTAGTGATGGACTGATCTAAGACCATATGGCAGTTGCTTTATTCTCTCCTTGCTCATTTTGAAGGATGGTGTTGCAATGCTCTGGTACAGATGTGTTACAGGTTTGCAGATGAGGTGGGAGGTCAGAAGTGTTTTAACAGTACACAGTTTTCTTTCAGCTGGAAAAGTTCATGCATTTCTCTGTAACAATCCAAGGTCAATAATATATTCCCCAACACGGAAGATATGAAGGGAAACTTGCTACAAGGACTCTACATCTCTCCTGTCCCAACTAGCTAGGGAAGCATCTTTCATTTTGAAGAGGAAAGGAAAGATTATTCTATAAACATTCAAACATGTATGATTTGGAGATGTCTGGATACAGAAATTTCATGTACTTTGGAAAAATTACCTACCCATTTTTTCAAGAGACAGAAATAACAGTATAGGCTTGGGCTTCAGTTGCACCCCTTTTAAGTGAAAAAAATAAAATAAAATTGTATCAGAGCTCTGAACCATCAGTGTTCTCAAAAGCAAAAATTCTTTGCAAAGCCAATAGAGACACAAAACTGAGTACTGTGGCTTTTGTGAATAGAAACTAAACTTTCTACTTAGCTGATGACACCAGCCTCCCTTGCACTTGTTCACAAAAAATCTTTGAATACTTATTTCAAAGGTGAAGGATCACATTAAGATCCAAAGACTTGGCTTTATTTTTCATAGTTTTCCAGTCTATAACTGATGGAATGTATCAGCTCCAATCACATAAAGCCATTGTTTTGACCAGAGTCAGCATCCCATATCTGTGAGATATTTCAGCAGGCCACAAGAAAAGTTTCAGGTTATTTGGGTTCCAGAAGCATCAGAATTTCATATTGAGAAGCTTATGTACAGTGTGACATTGTTAAACACCAAAGAATAGAGGTCTTATTCTGGCTATATGTTACAGAGCTATGTCTAGTGATAGTCTTCTGCAGTAGATTATATTCTACTTTATGGGCTAGTATGATAGGAAGCCCACCCGCTGTTCAGGCAGGTGGTGAAATGAAGTCACAAACACAAAAGAGGCTTTGTAAAGTAGTTAGCAGAAAAAGGAGAAAAAAAAAATCTCTTTTTTTTTTCATTGTACAATAACATCTTTCACTTCAGGATCTCAAAGCACTTTAGAAGCACTGTAATTAAGCTTCCCATCTCTCCATGTGGTATAAAAGACTTTTAATACCGTTTAGCAAGAGAAGAGAATAAAAATGAGCAGGAAACAAACTGGTGTTTGCTCATTTAATTCATAATGAGAAGAAAAATATGCACAGCTTAATAATTTATTTTAATTGTTCATAAGGAGCAATCTTTCTCCTTCCCACCCTAATTATGGAATAGAAACACACCAGAGTGTGAAAAGCTGTAGAGCTTGGGATCAACCATAGCATGACAGGTTAATTCCATAAATACTTTCTTCCCCACATCTTCCAACATTTTAGAGAAGATCTTTTCATCCACTGTTTTCTCCTGATTTAGTGTTTCAATATACCTTCCTTGACATACTTTTATTCTCTCAAGTGTGTTGATTCTTTTTTAAGATTGTGTTAAGATCTCAGCAGAGAAAGGAAGGGGAAAAAAGAGAGAAAAAAGATATGTTGTATCAACTGAAGAGTAAAGAATTTAATGTGAGATAGTCTTCATTCAAAACAAAACATAAACATTGAAGTAAATGAGAGAAAAATGAGAAATAACAGCACTTCATGTGGTTATGAAATACCTTGAAACTAAAGCATGAACTGAAATGATTTTGTTGTCTTAAAGAACAGTTTGTCCTTTCCTCTCCTCTATTATCTCAATAGTCTATTATGAAATCTGCTCAGCAGGGAACATTTTCATGTCAGAATGCTGTCTTTTCAGTCAATCGATTGGTCCTTTACCAGGGCAGAGGGCTAGCTGCCTTTCAAACTGGAAGAGACCTCTGCAGCCAAGAGTCTCTCCATTTATACCTGGCAAGACAGAAATGACAATGTCTA
This sequence comes from Aleadryas rufinucha, assembly GCA_013397815.1. Taxonomy (NCBI): domain Eukaryota; kingdom Metazoa; phylum Chordata; class Aves; order Passeriformes; genus Aleadryas; species Aleadryas rufinucha. Next base: position 189,908 of record VZTH01005166.1, read on the forward strand.
CCTTTGTGCTCTGCAAGTTCAACGTCTGTTAGCAGGGGTCAGGAAGCATTATCTGCCATCACACAGCGCACAAAGAAGTTCAGCTCAAAGTTACCCTACAGTCTTTCAGGAACAGTATGTGCATGTTCTCTTTTTTTCCACTTCTGTACCCAACACATCTTATTCGAGTGGTTCTGGGGTTTTGCACTCTGTGTATGCATGTATGTGTGGGAATGTGCAGACCATTTACGCTGCAAGACCCCAGGAGAGGAACTGTATCCGTGCTATGAGTTTGTAAAACACTGGACACGCTAGGAACTCAGTGGAGTTCTCTTACTCCTGCAGTGTAACAAGCCGTTATCTTGAACTGGTAAGAACAGCAACAGTATAAAGTCATCTTAATTCACTTCAGTACCCTAAAACCTCCTCAGCAAAATGACTCATCTGTAGCTACTGTATGCAAGTCTTTACCTTTGATACCATAGCAATCTTACCCCCTAAACAATAACAGAGGGTTCCCTACAGCTTAAAAAGAAACATCTCTCCTGGGCACATCATTGTTCTTGCAACTGTCTGTTCTGTGAAGTGACCCAGAAAATGTAAATGGTGCTAGCTTGTTTTATGCTCTATAGCTGCCCTGTTACATATTTTGAGACCACCAGTGTATTAAATGTTTTTTGTTTGGGGTTTTTTTTCCCATTCTGATTGATTTAAATACATTTTACTGCACAAAATGAGTTTATTCAGTGGTAAAGGATCAGCAGCAGCAGTACCTGTGACTCAGCAGGGATGGGCCATGGACTAGAACCACCTCCCAGCCCTGCTGCAATGAAGGGAGCCAGTGGCTGGTCCAGCTTCTATTTTAGACCACTTCAGTGAAAGTCACACAACACTGCTGTCACATGCCAACAGTTTCTGATGTCTTTTTTCTCTTGTCCCCTTTCGTAGCTGGGTGAGCCAACACTCAATCTGAAACTTGATACCCTGAGACTCTATCAAGGAAAACTGCTGGATGAAGAGACATTTAGTTAACATCAGGTCACAAGGACATATATACCCTTAAATTCGTGTTCCATTTTTAGTGTATGACAGTTACAGGACTTATGGTCCATCTCTTCTCACGTATTGCTTTTCATTTATGTAAAAATAAGCATTCTTAGCATTTTATATGTTCTGTCTATTACTGCTTTTGTGGCACAATCATTAGAATGACTTACAACTGTATTAAGTATATTTTATATTTAATCATGACAAAATAGAGAGACTTGCAATGATCACTGAAAGATTGTCTTGATTAACCAACTTCACAACTTGTCCTTTGCAAGTCTCAGTGCATCTGAACACAGACTTACTGGTGACAGTTTGCTCTGCATCAAAGTCAATGTCTTGTCAAGGACTTACACACTCTTATCCAGGAAGTCTGAGAGACAAACAGCAACATTTACTCATCCAGCATATGAAACGGATCAGCTTTGTGAATGCTCAATTCTACGTAAGAAACATATCCCTCCAAATCTGTTTAATGTATCTGGAGTCTAGCCCTCCTCTCACTGATGTCATGATAAGCCATAAGTCTCCATTGAAATCTGTAGCGTTATAGCAAAATCAGAATAGTTCCATACTCTTTCACTCTATTCTCATTTTGGTAGATTTCACAGTGTGTGTGCAACTGCCACATTCAATGAATTTTCTCCCCATTTCCATTCACATAACTGATATCCCCACCTTGCCTTTGGGGTGATGTATCAAAAGATAACTAAAATAACATATCACCCCTAGCTAACAGAGATATCCTTGTGGGTAGGAAAGATAAAGTTGCTATACCACCAAGCCATTTATTTTTTTGGGCAGGGTGGGCTGTGTGTGTGTGTGTGTGTGTGTGTGTGTGTGTGTGTGTGTGCGTGTACTCTTCATTTGTAACCTTGTCATCGCAACACCTTAATATTTTCTCTGCAAATATAGATGAAAAATAGCATATCAGTAATAGACAAATGCTCATCTGCATGAAGAATGACAACCTTATCAAGCTTGTAAAAGCCCTATGTGATCCATTCAAGTGTATTTGAAGTAGCATCCAGGTGAGAAAGGCAGGCCCTAAACTGTCAAATCACTTCCTGCAGTAAAAATCGGCAAAGAAGATTAAATAGAGTTGCATACTAAATTTTACTGAGTCGAAATGTAGCTGGAATGTGGATGAAAGACAGAAGCTTGTAAGGGAATGGGAGCCACTCTATCACCTCCCATTGACAATGCAGTTAACAGAGGGTTACAGCACAAATTCTAAACTCACAGATGGATTGAACTTGCCTCCAGTGTGACACAATCTGAAATAATCCCTTCTGTCCAAATTCTGCATTACTGTTTTGGGGTTTTTTTCCCTTCAAGAAGATTGATTTCCATACTTCACATAATTAAATACAGAAATAATAACCAGGAAGATGAGAATTGGGATTGTTCAGCCAGGAAAAGAGAAGGCTCCAGGGTGACCTAGTTGTGGCCTTCCAGTACCTGAAGGGTGCCTACAAAAAAGATGAAGAGAGAGTTTTTATGGTTATATAGTGATAGGTCAAGGACGACTGGTTTAAAATTGAAAGACAGTAGGTAGAGATTAGATATTAGGAAAAAATTCTTTGCTGTGAGGGTGGTGGGGCACTGGAACAGGTTTTCCAGAGAAGGTGTCAGTGCCCCATCCCTGGAGGTGTTCAAGGCCAGGCTGGATGGGGTTTGGAGCAACCTGGTCTAGTGAATGTTGTCCTTCACTCAGAATGTTCTATGATTCTATGATATTAAAAGCTCATGGCTATTTTATTTAGTAGTGGGCTTTTACTCTAAGTTGAGCTACAGCAGAAATTTATACCTTTCAGTAGTTCAATTTCAAGATACAAATACTGAGACATACACATGTTCTGTCTCTGCTAAATTACTAAATAAACTGAACACAGGAGATCCTTGAGCTGACAGGTCAACACACAATCTCACTTTGGTTAATTCTGAATTTGCAAGATTATAGATAGAGTAGCGTAAAAAGTATGTATGCTTTGTAACATCGAGAAAATTATACAGACAGGATGCTCACAAATGAGCTGTCTTCTCCCCCAGTTTGCTGTTAGTGCATATAGGACTGATAAAGTTCTAGTTCTGCAAATGGATTCAGTTCACAAAAAATTTCAAAGCTATGTTATTCTGTACTCACTAAAAATGTAAACCAAACAAAATTATAAGACATAGAAATATCACACTTTTTAAAATATGTTATTTGCCCGAATGACTTTGTTTTTATTGTTTTTCCAAAGGTCATCTTGCTTGGTACATAAAAAGGTTTTTATTTTAGGAAAAAATAGTTTCCATAGGTCCATATTCTGCTTCATTCTTTTTGCTTCCCATGGCATATTAAAAGTCACAAGGAAAAACAAGTATTTACTTAAAACTAACTGAAACAAGCACTAGCAATTTTAACTCTGACAGACTACAAGACAAAATGAAAAACTCAAATGTTACTGCATCAGTAGTAACAGAAATGTAGCTAATTTGATTGTGTAAACTCAGTGAAACAGATAAAGAACCAAAAGTATAAAAGCAAAGACATAGTGCACCTCTATACTCTATCCCAAGTATTTTAAAAATAGTCACATGTGTGTTAGTTTAAATCTGTTGATTAAGCAAATACACACAGGAAGCAGACATATATATAAATCTGTGCATGTGTGGAAATAACCAAACATACGTAAGTATTTAGGTATTTCTGTGTATTCACAAAGAAGGAGCAGGAGAAAGGGAAGGGGGCTTACAATTATCTGTTGTTGTCCCTTGATAAATGAAAGCCTAAATGCCTGTGAGTCTCCCTCATCCTGCAGGGATGCTCCCATTGGTCAGGCAGGCTTCTGCAGCAGAAAGGTGTCAGTCCTACCTTCTTTGCTGGATGTGGTTCCAAGGAGCTGTGGCACTCTGAGGAGCAGCAATTAGAGACTCTGAACCAACCACATGAATTTCACTCAGGTGCTCTTACCCTGACTTCTTGTTGTCCTCTGCAGATCACACCAGAAAAAGGGGAAAAAGATGAGACTGGAAAACAAGAAAGCTAGCAGATTTTCATGGTTTGGGTTTGTTTTCCACATGTGTATGAATATTTCAAATGAGTGAGAAAAGTACCTTTGTAGTCCATCAAAAGAGATACAGTAGGTGTTGTTCTTGATGCGGAAGCTGTCATCTTTTGATGGAGTTATCTGTAATGTTATCTGTGGATATAGCTCCATCAATAAATGCGTGAATGGTTACAGTCTTGTTAGTCATGTTATACTGCTCCACAGTCTTTGGAAAGTCCCTCTACCCTCTGCAGCCCATGATAGATTGGTCTGTCACATTTGCTAGTCTGCATCGCAGTGATCTTGCTTCCTACCTTCATCTTTCCTTTTCTACCCCTCCCCTCCCTCCTCAAGCCATTTCCATTTGACTTTCATGGCAGTCATTCATTGTATCAGCAGCTCCCCTTTAATCAGAGCACTGCTTCCATCTGGTTAAATGACTGAGGGTCCATTAAGTGGATTATTTCAAGCTCTTGCCCCTTTCACAAATCTGCCCCTAAAGCAACACAGCAAGTAATAAATTTGAAGCAGCTCTCAGTATGGTGAGGGAAGCAGACTGCACTTTACAACTAGCAATTAGCCTTAGGGCTTCAGGTATTTTTCTTTTCTCACCACAAATGAACTCACTTGGTTTTTGGTTTTTTGTTTGTTTGGTTTGGTTTTTTAAAGAAAAATGCAGGCCTTGTCCAGGGTTGAGTGTCTGAGACTGCTAGCATGTCTTCATATTCTATTCCCTGGTTTATAGCATCCTAATATATGGTGATATTCTGTAACATTTTCTATTCACTCAGTGATGGGAAATTATGGGAAATTATGACCCAGCAATGCCAAATACCAGGGAGATTCAATGCCATCTCCATAAACATGTCGTCTCCTACCCACTGAGGTTCACAGAGCTTTAGGATATGCAGGGGATCATAGGACAGGTACGTACAAGGTGGTTTAGAGAATTAATCACCCTGTAATTTTAATAAATAACAGGATTTTTGTGCTGTAAGCATAATGACAGCAGTCATAATAACACCTAGGAGTATGTAAAAGAAAATCCTTTTTACCTGTACAGTGTCATACATTTAAGATGTTTGATCTCAAACAGTAAAGTGCAGAAAGAATCACAGACTAGTTTCTTGTCTATTCAGTATATCACGCTGTGTGTGAAATCTGGGTTACTTTACCACCTTCTTGTTCGGCATTTAAATTGGTCACTCTTTTTACCCTTTTTAATGGAATTTACTTTGCAATTATGTTATCCAGCTCACCAAAATTCTATCAGGTTTCTCCTTTCCCCTTTCCCAATTTTCATTCTTTTCTTCCTCCCTTGGGACTATGTGTGTGGGAAGAATTCTTTTGTCTCTCTTTCAGATTCATCTTGTAGTACTTTTTTTGTTTTCTGGCTTTTTTCCCCCCCTGCTAAATTTATATGCCTTGTGATACAGCTTTTATCAGTCTCACACGTACTGTTGCTATTCCTTGTTCCTGATCATCTGTTTATATATCATCAAGTGCACCATGTGCTCTTGGAAGAACATCTGCAATTACTAGATAGTTTCTCATCAGAAAATGCAGGGTGTTACCATCACTGATATAATTGAACTGAGCTATGGTTATGGATTGTGATTAGGTATTTTTTTCTGTGATAGAGATTATAAGGGAAACAGGAAATGCGGCCCTGCAGTTTTCTGAAAAGACAGAAGGATTTTTAGCAAGGCTCAGCCAAGCATAGAGCAGGCATAATATGCTAGAGACTTCAAATTTTGTTGTCATCAGAGGAGAAGCTGTCCATATAAATGAGACAGAAAGGAATTTGATTTGGCATCATGGTTAGTACTTGGTTGTGCAAGAAAGGTGAATAGAAAAGTGACTGTTAATTTAGGGGGTATTCTTCACAGCTGACAGTGATTTATTTAGAGACATATTGCTCAATCTCAAACAAAATTGTGGTTTAGGGAATACACATGCTTGTCTCTACTCATACTGGAAGTCAGTAGCCATGGTCACTTTTTGTAAGTGGGACCAATATTTTTTTGGCAGAGTGCGCTCTTACTGTTTTTCTTTACTACCAAGGGAGCAGTGGAATTTAGTAACTGTTAAATGCCTCTTAGCTGTTAGCTATAGATAATGTTTTAAACAAAACAAAGTTAGAAATATATATCAGCTATGCAAAGATCAATCTAAATGTGCTCACCACTAAATATTTTCAGATTTCAGAAAAGATTTTAGAAAGTTGGCCTTAGTATCACTGAAAGAGATTAAAAGACTGTGTCCAAAATTTGTACAGAAGTTTGACTTGCTGTTGTCCAATAACACAGGTAAATGTTGGAACCCAGAGTGTAGAGGAGGTCTCTCTGCCCGTTTTGAAGAATTCTATCCCCCTGGACAGCTGTGTGTTCCACCTTCGTCCATGGAGAAAACTTCCCACGCTGTGGGAGGAATTAGAATTGACTGTCGTGTGAATTAGATGATAGAATATTATGTAGAATTGTTACAGGGTAAAAGGTCTAGAGTTTTTAGGTTTGTTTATATAGCAAATAGATAGTAGCAAATACTTCAATATGGAGGATAGTTGTTGTTTTCTGGGGCTTCTTTATTCTTCTTTAAGGAACCATGTTCTGCAGCAAAAGTGGTTTAAGATTATTGGATGAAAAATACTGCAGTTCCTGTAAGCTTTGCTGATGCATTTTTCACACATTGGCAGAAAAGTAAAAATATCTTTTGTTTTAAATTTTAATTGGTTAAAAGAGCTTTAAAAGAGCTCTGTAACAGAGATAAGCTGTTCTTCATGGCTCTCACTCTGTCGGGGCTGTGTCCGTGGCTCTAATTCTCTGATAAGACTGAATACACATCTATCTTTCGGCAAGAGAGGCTGGAGTTCCCGTCTGTATCTCAAGCTCAAATAAAAATCTCCCACCGTAGGAGCTGAAGACACGGTAAAAGTGTCCCAACAGTAAATTCAAATCAGTGCCATTGTAAGGCCCACTGTGTGCAAGAGTAGCTCCTACATTATTGTGCATATATGAATATATCTAAAATACACTAAATACTGCTTTGACTAACTCAAGTAACTATTCACAATGGCAAAGTTCTTGGATTTGTTTGACAGTGAAGCCCATGTACATCACGTAGTTTTACCTCTGAAAACTTCTCCTAAAAACTGAAAAGAACAATAAGACAATTGTAACTCTGGATCAACTTCTCAGAAAAAAAAAATCATTCCTTTTCATTATTTGCCACTTAAAATATCACTGAACCAGTCTCCTGATCCTCTGCTATACCAGGGGTTCTTTTAGATTGGGGAAATTCTTAATGAATACCTGCTGAATCTGTCACAACAACCATAGGTTTCATCCTAGATGACATCCTCCAAAAGTACCAGATGAGGTTGAGCTATTAGAGAGCCTTCATCTGTATGAGAGGGGAACTGTGCTGGGAGGAAAGAGGCAATGGAGGACTCACAGAATTGCACTGAAGGGATGATTAATTTTGGTTTTGAACAGTGTTTTGGATCCCTCTTTGAGTCTAACAATGACAGCAGGGCACACAAGTGGTTGTTTGGCACTGTTATATTTCTAATGTATGTTGATCCACAAGACAGATGATCTGCAGCACACTTTTCTACATTCTTCCCATTTGTCACTAGTTATGATTTAGCCTGATCCAGCCCACAGGTCTTCAGCAAGCTTTCTTTAATTGTTATCTGGATTGAAGTTCTCCTTTTCTGATGCTTTCAGCCCTGAGAGAACTCTTAGATGGCTTTACAGCTTCTACATCTCCCTGTCATTAATTGTAATTGATTAACTTCTTGTAACACATTCCTGATCAGCTCCAGCACATTTTTCTTTCTTTCATACAAAGACTTTTTTTCCCTTATCTGTGTCACAAACTGCAAGTGGCAGGTGCGGGAATAAAGAATTTTCTCTATGAACTCTTAAGCTTTTCTATATCTATTTAAAACCCCTTGCCTTTTAGAAAGCTTCCTTTCTATGACTTGCTTTCCATCTCCTTTTTTTCACCAATCTACTCCTTAGGACCCCAATACAGTTCTGTTATTTATGCTAGAATTGATAAACACACTTCTAGTATTTATCATCATCTCCTCACTGTCTTCTTTTCACTAGCTCCCTTTGATTTCTGCAATTACAGTGTTTGCAGGTCTGCCAGGATCCAGGACAATGGTGTAGTACCACTCCAGTTACCCAAGGTATCACCAAAAAGTTGTTGTTTTCATTGCATTATCAAGCTAATATTTCTGTGTTCTACCACTTTCTAAATATCATAATGACAGAGGACCTGGTTTCTACTCAAATTGGAGTAATTACTCTTTGACTACTGAAAATTATTCATTTGAATTCCCAGCAGATAAAGGAAATTCCCATCCATTGTTCTGAACAGCGGACTTAACAATCAACCAGTATAAAATAGCTATTCACTTAAAAAACTACTGAAAATCTGGAATATTTTATTGCTGCTGTATTTTCCTCAGTGCTGGTTAATTTCAGACCCAGCAGAGACTGAAATTCATAGGAAAATGAACTGTTGCTTACAGTCCACACATTATAAAACAGTTACATTGCAATTGTCCTCTTTCTGCTGTTTTTATTCAAGACAGAATCCCAGAGGAACTACTCTCAAAAGAGGTGCTCCTCGGACACAGAAGGGAGAGGAGTCAGACCTTTTGGTGGGAAGTGGAGTAGATGTACCTAGTATAATTTCTCAAGATGAGATGTTCTAGACAGATGTCAGAATTAAAAATAAGAAACACTGCTGACAATCTAGCTACTCATGCTAGAGGTATGCTAAAGTAGTGAATGCCAATTGTTACCAGCATTTGAATTAACAATGACAAAGTCCCAAAGGAGATTTCCTTGTTCTCTGTTTCTTTTAATTCAAAATGCCATTCAAGAGATGTAGAAAGGGCTTTGTTGGAGAAGAAAACATTTAAAGAGTACAAAGCAGGTATAAAGAGATGCTGTTCTCCTAGGATATTTTGTTTGTCAGCTCTAAACTGACTTGAGCAAGCACTGAAGTCGAGGACAGTTTTGCCTTTTGAATCTGCAGTTTGCCACTTCAGGGTCCCAAGCCAGCTTAGATCCCCAGCACATTGCATACAAAGGACATTCACTCTCTGAGAGCTCTCACTGAGAGTTCCCTGCTCTACTGAAAAGCTTTTATCATTCACAGAGATCTCCTGATGGACCATCTTGCCTAAGTTAGGTTAAGAGACTAGATTTTTAACACCTGAAAATCACATGAGCAGTGTGAATTTGAGGAATTCACATGCCAGATATCCTGAAAGTCCAGTCAGATGCCAGATATTCCGGAAGAGCTCTTGCTCTTACCAGAATAGGCTGCTAGACAGGTTATATTCAAGCAACACTAATATACACACAATTAATCTATTCATGGAGAGTTTTGCTCACCTTAAGTATTAAAACCAACTAATCTTATGTATAAGAAAATTTTTGCTTTGTTGAGAGTTAAAGGACCATAAAGGTCATTCACAAACAAAAGACCATCATACTGGAAAAAGGTCCTCACCATGAGTCCCTGACTTGTGAATATTTCTGATTCATGCCAGATCCTTGCTCTCTTCGCTGTAATGGAAATTAAGATATTAATTTCTACTGCCACTCTGCATATGTTTTCTCTCATCTGGTGTACTTTTTAATAAACAGATTTCCCTCAGTCATTTCCCATTTGAAAGAAAGAAGGGAATAAAAAATATCCTTTGCCCCCTTTGGGATCTTTATCCTTGTTAACATAACCTTACATTGTCCCCCTGAAGAATGTAAGATTGGTTTTGTTGTGCCCTGCAGGGCTTCCATGTTCCCAGAATCCTAGGGCAATGGCACTGGCAAGTTGGCACACTGTAGCAGAAATGTCATTTTTTAATTATGTGGTTCTAAGGGAATCTATTATCTACTGCTGAGATGTTGAAATCAGACGATTTATCTCCAAGGCAGCCCTGTCTACAATCTAAAATATATATCTCTTGTCACTGAAGGAAAAAAAGAATGAAAGGATGTTTTTATTTCTGGTGCCTTATGTTTATAAATGTATTCTTTTAAGTTTTGCAGGCAGATTTGTGGGGGTAGGGTGCTGAGGGGAAGGGTATAAAAAAGTCACATTCTGATGCTTCTCCAGCAGTTCTCTTGATCTCCCTAGTAGATTGTCGAAGGTCAAAAGGGATCTAGCTGCCCTTCAGTAAGGGTGTCATACTCCTTCAGTGCAGGGTGTCATACACATCCTAAAAGGGCTCATGTCCCAGCCATAAACTAGCCTAGGTATAAGTCATTGTGCTGAGAACTCCAGGCACCTCAGTGCTGAGAGCACTGTAAAAGTGAACATCAACAACAGGGCCAGGCAACATGTTTACCTTAATTAACATAAATACTAACCTCTGCTTGACACCTCAGGCTAGGTGTCTGCAACAGTTTGAAAGAATCTTTATTTCTTACACACTAGGTGTTTTCATTTGCATGAATAATGATATGTCTACCAGATTATTCACAACGACACTGAATTATTTCTCTTTCCTCCCTCAGGTATCGAAGCAAATCAAAGAGTTTAGTACATGTTTGTATTTTTTAATCTGCAAAATTCATTACACAAGCCACTCTGTGAAGCAGGATCTGAGCTGCCAGCAGTTCGTATCTATTAACGAAAAGGTACATTCCAAGTACTTTTAACACAATCCCACTCAGGCATATTTTGAATTAATGTATGTTTTCTGTATCCTATAAAAGTTTGCAAAAAAGTTGCAGGGGAGGACAGAGGGAAAGAAATAGCGACTATCCCATCAAAACTGTAATTCTTGCATTGCCCTCTAGTGCACACATGACAGAATGACACCCTTTTTTTTTTTTTTTTAACTCTTCGCAATATAAATTACTAAAATGAAACCTTTAATGCCATTTGATGGTTTGCTGCATTTAATTTTGATAGAAACATTATATAAAGTTTGTTTGAAATACATGACTAAGTTGCCTTCACCAATCCCTTCTGGAAAATCTGAGAAATAGTTTGATTTGTGTTGCTGGCAGAAATGCAGGCCATGTCTTTTCAAAACAAAATGATTCCAAAGAATCCAGACCCAAAAAAATCAGTCCTTCAAGATCACCTGAAATGAAGCATTTACAAATTAGAGGATACCTATAGTCTTTACTATATGAGGGCAAAGTAAAGTATTTAGTAGTATGTCATTGGTCAGCATACACTCACTTCTAAAAGTCAACTGCCTCCCCCACTTACAGAAAGATCAGCATACACAAGAACAAAGGAACATGCACAATAGTTAAAGTGGACAGAGAATTCACATACTGATACGAAATCTATGGTAAAACATTGTAGAAATAAACATTTCAGAGGCTATGGATTCAAACAATAATCTTGTTACTTAACTGCTTAGCCAGGAACAATCTCTATGTTTCAGACCAACCATTTGAGACTTTATGAATCACTATAAAATCTCGTCATTTTTCAGATGCTATTCTCTCACACAACTCTTAAATGTACTTGAGTATAGGAGGCATAGTTGCATCTGTACAAGCCAGAACACTTTCAGAACACCAAGCACCTGGACAGAATCAAGATTTGAATAGCAGAAGGAAAGAAATGGGATACTATGAAGATATATGTCTGTAATTGCATTGTGAAAATGGGAAAGCATCTACTATCCTTGTAGCATTAGTGAAAGCACAGCTGCTGAAGGAGCTCATCAAGTAAATATATTCCTGGCCTGTGTCCAGCATGATAAGCAGTTTGCCACTACCAAAGTCAAGAAAAAAATTATACACCACTTTAATAATGTCAGACTTTGATTACAGCGTGACACTGTGCCATGCTGATAATCTTACCTCTGTATTTGTATAGTAATCTTTGTTAAAGACAACTTCTGGACAACTTTTGACAATTAACTTTGTTTTTACATCTCCATGTAAATGCAGGATGCAAATGTGCCTGGGTTTACCTCATTGTTGCGTATGAAGAAGCTCCTGTAGTAATAACAGTTCCTACCTCACCAATTTTACTTGTCAGGATTGTGACATGCTTGTTCCTAATGCTTCATGATTTTTTTTCTGGACCCATATCTCAATAATTTTAAAATCATGATAGCAAGATTAGCATAGTTGTAGTTCATCATAATCACAGGATAGAAATAGTTAATTTTTAAATTAATGCTTGAAGATATGTTGGCATACACCTGTTAATGGATCATGAGAGATAATGGAGATTTTGATCAATTTCCCTGTTCACAGTTTTGGAACAACCCTAGCAAGAAGCCAGAAATAAAAAGTTTTACTATGGTCCTGCCTGCCAGGCACAGCCCTTTAGCCACTGCTGTCTAGCCTTCAGTTTTCAATCCACAAATCTTTTCACAAAGCAGAAAATTGTTATCAAACCAACATGGGACAGGCAAGGTCTTTTTATTTAAAAACCCAAACGAGCGGCATGTGATAAAACTTCCTATTTGGTTATCACGGAATGACTTCTTTACACTGACAGATAAATAACTACTTGTTTTAAAATCTCTCATTCTTTGGGCTTGCAATGTCATGCTCACAAAACCAGACTCTAATCACACTAGATTGCCACCAGATTTGTTCCCCGCATTTCAGGGTGTCATTCTTAAGCCTGCTTCTACCACCCCAGGAAAGCAGGGTAAAAATAGAGAGACATCATGATTGGAAAATGTTCATGGCCACAAGGCTGCTTTTTGTGTTAAGAAGATACTTAGTTTCACATGCCATTCATGTGGTTTCACCTCCTTTTTCTGGCTGCTTTTGACTGGGGTAGAGTTAATTTTCTTCATAGTGGTTATGCTTTGGAGTTGTGCTGGAAACAGTGTTGAAAATTCAGGGATGTTTTAATCATTGCTGAGCAGCACATTGCTGAGTCAAGGCCTTTTCTACTCCCTACTCCATCCCACCAGCAAGTAGGCTGGGGGTACACAAGGAGTCGGGAGGAGACACAGGACAACTGACCCCAATTGACCAAAAAGATATTCCAGACCTTATCACATCAAGCTTAGTGTATAAAGCTGGAGGAAGAACAAAGAAGTGGGGGACATTTGGAGTGATGGTGTGAGTCTTCCCAAGTCACCATTGCACAGGGTGAGGCCCGGCTTTTGTGAGGATGGTCAAACACCTGCCTGACCATGGGAAGCAGGGAATTGATTCCTTGGTTTGCTTTGCTTGAATGTGTGGTCTTTGATTTACTTTTTAAACTGTCTTTGTCTCAACACCTGAGTCACTCCTCCATCTCACTGCAGGGGTGGGGGCAGGGAGGAAGGAGTGAGTGGCTCTGTGGGGCTCAGTTGCTGGCTGGAGTTAAATCATGACATATATTAAGTAGCAGAAAAGATGTCACTGATTCAAGATGTAGCTACTGTTCTCATTATCTTATGCAACAGTTTTTCCTCTTTGTTTCAAAGGCCAGTACATTGCACGATCACTGGAAAAATCCTGTCTTGATCTTTTCTCTGGAAAATTATTTCAGTCTTCCAAACTCAGATCATTCACACCTTGTAGCTCTATAAATTCCTTTTAAGCAGAGGGAGCTTATATCATCGAAGTGGAAACTCAGCAACACTAGGAAACTCAATGAAAAGTTCTTAAATAAGCTGATTTAAATAAAAAATGTCATAGTTCAATAATCTGAAATTTTTCTTCAGAACGTCCTGAATGTTTTGAAGTCTTCTATGACTGATCATAAATACATTCACAACTAAGGTCTAGCAAAATGCTTGTGGATTTAGGTTACTTATTTTTGTATACCTATGTTGTTGTTAGCTTTATTTTGGGTTGGTTTATTATTTGGGGGGTTTCTTGGTGAGGGGAGTTATGGTTGGCTTGCTTGTCTCAGCACTTTTTGTGTGTGTTATTATTGCTTTTATTTTTTGTCTACTAATCTTCAAAATGCTAAGGTTGCTTTCCCATCCACCCCAAACTTGGGCAAAGACTTGAAATACTGCTTTTTTTATTGTGAATCAAAAAGCTAACAATAAACATTCAGACAGAACCTTTTCTTATCCTCTATTTTAAAGATTATGTTTTGCCCACTAAATCTGAGAAAGTCATAGAACCACAGAATAAACTGGGTTGGAAGGGGCCCATCAGGATCATCGAGTCCAACTCCTGGCCCTGCACAGCACCATCCCCAAGAATCGCACTATGAGCCCAAAAGCATTGTCAAAATACTTGAGCTCTGTCAGGCTTGATGGCATCACCACTTCCCTGGGGAGCCTGTCCCAGTGCCCAACCACCCTCTGGGTGAAGAACCTTTTCCTAATATCCAACCTAAACCTCCCCTGACACAACTTCAGGCCATTCCCTCAGGTTCTGTCACTGATCACCACAGAGAAGAAATCAGTGCCTGCCCCTCCTCTCCCCCTGTGAGGAAGTTGTAACTGCAATGAGATCTCCCCTCAGACCCCTCTTCTCCAGGCTGAACAGACCAAGTGACCTCAGTCACTCCTCATGCGGCTTCCCCTCAAGGCCCTTCACCATCTTCATTGCCCTCCTTTGGATGCTGAATAATAACTTAATATCTTTCTTGTCTTCTAGTGACCAAAACTGCTCACAATATTCAAGGTGAAGCCATACATCTAATTCAAGCACTTAACTTTAATTCTTAATTAAATTAGACTTCTGGCAACCTTATCCAGAAAAGACAAGGACTTTCTGTGAGTAAGCCAGACCTTTCATATTCTGGAGTGATTTTAAGAGGAGCATCAGGTTTCCTTTGCTGTTCCTTGATTTCTTTCCCTATGTTTTCATTCCCTCTTTAATTTCATCCTGGGATATTCAGGGACCATAGCCCAGATTTACAAACTTTATCAGTGAGAAGTTCAGAGGCCATAATTTTATGCTCTGTCATGGTTTTCTTTTCCTGAAGTCCTTACACTTTGGTTTTATTCCCATGAAAGTAAAATATTGGCTGAACAATGATAATCATGAAGAAAAATTAAAATTACTTTTTGAATTATAGTGTTTTCCTCTAGAACAACAGTTTTACTCTATCAGTATTCCCACTGATGTATTCTTTTTTTCCCTAGAAATGGATTCTTGGCTAACTGATGTTGCTAATGTGCATTTCGTGTGTGTCCAAATGTACTTTGCTACAGCACGTTATGGGAAAGTAGCTTAAAAATTGTGTTTATTATTCTTTTAAGCAACTGACCTAGCCAGGACAAAATCAAAAGTACTTGGTATGAGACTGACCTCAGACAAGGATTTCCTCTTTATCCTGTTGAATAAATACCCAGCTCAGAATGCATAAAATATTACTGAAATGCTCAGTTGAACTCATATTGCAAAATAAATTCCTGATGAAATCATGCTCAAGAAAGGCTAATGAAAAGATAAAAAAAGTGAGAAAATTAAAAACTGTGCACATAAGGACACAATGAAAAAAATATATATGGTACATACATTGGATTTATAAATGCTGGTATCTGATTCTAAGATAATAAGGAGAAAGCGTAGCCATAAACAAATTAATACCCTCAAAGAAGAGCTGCTTGGTGACAGTGAGGTCCACATAAACATATGGCCTTGCACTAGCTGAAAATCAGATCCTAATCTAATCCTGGGTGTTTACACACCAGCCTCTGTGGATACATGGAAGACAAAAAACCCTGAAAAAAAAATCGGTCAGTACATGTCTGTCAAGTTGCTCATGATTTGCACTGGAGCAAGGCAGACAGGAAATTCTTCTGTAGGCTTTATTTATTATGTACTCTTTTTCTTCTGTGCAAGACTCCACTCCCAATTTTGCTCTTAGACAAATTTACCTTCTTAAGTAAGTTATTTCATCTGTCAAACTCCTACACAGTCATTGACATCTAATTATTCCAATTTTGCAAGGATGACGGCAAAACAAAAGAGATCATGGGTCATGCAGGGAAAGATTTGAGTCTGAGATCATCTTTCCTTCTATTTCATTCAAATCATTCTAAGAACCTGACAGTTAATGTATATAGAAATATCATAGAGGTATCATACAGTCCTGACAGCATGCCCCTGCCACATAAATTTTCAATGTAATGTTGTATTATTTGCTTAACTCTGTAAGACCAGCAGTGCATTTTTTTTGTTCCCCCCCCTCCTCCCCCCCCCCC
>VZTH01005167.1:0-138913 GCA_013397815.1 Aleadryas rufinucha
TGGCCCAAACCGGGACAATTATGTAACTTTGTCTTCTGATTCAATAACAACTCTTGCCAAATCTCCAATAATATTAACAGTATTTTGTTTTGGTTTTTTTCAATTAAAGAAGTCAAGTGTCTTTCACCTTCTAATTTTTTAAATTAATACATCAATATGAGATTCAACAGAAAATCATACATATTCTTGCCAAGCAACTAACAACAGTATATTATGTGTTTTATATGTTTTAGACAAAATCCCCATGTTTTAATTCCCTAAAAAAATGTAATTATATTTATAATGTTCATTATAAAAATCCAACAGTTCTTTCTGGGCTGTTTTGCTATGGTTACCTACATTTTCACATTATCTCAGCTTCAAGTGGGAAATAACCCTGAATAATACTTGAAAGTCACTTCCAGTCTTGTCCTAAGTCCAGTGTAACTGGAACCTATTTTAACCCTAATCAGCTTTGGAAAAACACTACTGCTTTCCACAACATTCATTCAGAAATACTTTTGAAAAGAAGGTGTGGTGAAACTACAAAATTAAGAATAAAACCAAAACCCATTGAGCAATATTTTCTTAATTTCTCAGAAAACACAAGATCAGAATTCTCTGAGAAGTACCAAAGGGATTAATTATTTTAGAAATCACTTTTACTTTTGAGTCTGCTCACAAGACTGATTGACTGCTCTGTCATCTTAACCTGCCCCATAATTATTTTTCTTGTTTCCAAATTAAAATACATTTAAAAAAAAAAAAAAAGAAATACAAGGAATATAGAAGACAACAGTTTTGTTCTCTCCATCTTCTTCAGAGACATTGATAAGATTCAATGCTGAATGGGTATTTGAGGTAGGTTTTGTAAGCTAGTGCACACATTTCCATTAGAGCAGCTGTCGAATTTTAATCTACCGATTAAAAAATACAGGAGATCGCAGAAGAAAATTGTCAGTAATGTTTCCATCTCATGCTTGAATAAAATTTTTGTAAGAATCATCCTCAAATGTAAAATAGACCTTTAAAAAGAAACTTTTTTAAAAAGCTTCAATTAACAGACTAATGAAATAGAAGCACTTGCAAGAGTTTTACCTAAGCATTCATGTCTGATGAAGTTTCCTTGACAAAGATAAATTAAATGACTGGATATTTCTTTCTATTGTTTTGAGTATTTCTTTCTGTCATTTTATTTATTTAACTTCAATATCATGGGTACTCTGAAAAGTCTGGTATTTTATATTCCTTAGCAGTAAAAGGGACTTAAGTAAGAAAAACAACAACCCTTCCACATCAAAAAGAGTTGTACTGATTGCAAAATATAAATTATGACCCTAATTAACATTGATATTGCATTCTAAGGACATTCTTTTTTTTTTTCTCAGTAAGCTTCAGAATTTTAATTTTTAATAGAGAATTATAATAAAATGTTTTTCTTATTTTATTTATCAGTACTGATTGATATGATGCCATTATCTCAAAGATATAAAAAATGAGTAGAAGTCAACTTTCCTTACAGTTTTGCAAGTAATATTTATAATTCTCAATTGAAGTGAAAGAAATAATGTCCCTGAATCTTTGTTTCAAGACAGCATACTGCATGTTTCCTATGAGTTGCAGAAAATGACTGAAGAGAGAAAATTTAAATAAATGCAGCAGTAGTCCTGACAGAGTTCATACCAAAATGCAATGAAGAAGAAATTCTGAGTATTTCAGTTGTGGCACCTCAGTTTATCTTAATTTAATTTTTGATTTCTGAATTATAGAAATAAAAATTAAAAGAAAAGTTTATTCTGTTTCTGTAGGTTTTGTTGCTCTACTTTGGAGACACTTGGGTGGGATTTATTAGTCTAGGCAGAAAAAAGGTATTTCAAGATGTAGAACTGGTAGTGATTTTATGGTATATGTATAGTTCAGAAATGGACAGTCATAGTTTATAATTAACCAGGAATGGTGACTAATTCAGTAATTTCAATTTCTATGAAGAGGCTTACTTATTATCACCCTAAATGAATAAGGAGCTTTATGCTATTACAGGAAGGTAAGAATTCAGATTATATGGGCTGTTTCAGGATTCAGTACTGTCTAGGTAGGACAAAGACAAGGTCATGCTGACCTAGAAAAAAGCATACATATATTTTATTTCTGTTTAGCCTCCATTAATTCACTCTTCTACTTAATTACAAAATTGGACTTCAATTTATAATACATCTCCACTAACTAGACTGAATACAATGTTCATTTCATGTGCAAATCTAAAAAGCTTCCTAAAAACCTGTAGAACTTTCTGTGGTCCTTCTTTCTGAGTTATGCTATTGAGAAATAATATTTGCCTAAAAGGAACTGTTCATAAAATAGGAAAGAAATAATAAATAATAAGATAAGTAAAGATTTAAAAGTATTTATAAAATAGGGAAGGGTTACACTGATATTATAAATCTAAACTGACAATTACAGAAGGAAGGTTGGCCAAAGGTAGATGTGGAAAATTGCTGTCCAGGTGGGTTTAGAGACAAAAATGTGCTAAATTTTACTGACACTGATAGATAAAGAAATCATATCAGTGATATAAACTTTATTAGATCTAAAAGACAAAATATCCATAATTTTGCAGAAAATTAAAAAATAAAACTATGTGTTTCTGAATCTTGTAATTCAAAATCCTTTACTTCAAGTTTACTTGGGGAGCATTTCAGCCATTAAATTAAGGCATTATTTTGGTTTGTTTTTTTTTTTTTTTAAATCCTGAAAGTTATATATGTGATATTGGACTTTTAAAAAAGTTGAGTAAGAGCTCTCTAACCCTTTAATCATGTTTTTATAGATCTTGAGATATTCCACAAAATTTGAAAAACAAAATAATAAAATTAATGTCTCTGATTCCCAAGCATTCTTTCTTTACAATATAATAAAATTTATATGTGTGAAGTAAATACAACAATTACCAGAAAGCAGAATATTATTAATAATGGATAAATGCTTCCCTGGAAAAAGATCTAGTAAAAAAACCTGCTAACTTGGATGTAGTCATGTATAGTAAATGTAATTGCATCCTCAAAATGGCCCTATGCTTATCACTTTTCAACCAATGGAATTCACAGCATTAACTTCCATAGATGCAGAAGCAGAGACAACAAGCTTCATGTTCAGACTATGAACAGCTTTTTCTCAAGTCCTTCTCTTTTGAGATTCCACTAGCCAGAGATGTGGTATAAGCAAGTTAAGGTACCACAGATGGAGTTACCAAAAGAGAGAGGGGAAAGCTATACCTAATAAGGACTGCATCCACACAGAGGCATTTAGGAAAGGACTCTTAATTAATTCCCCTAAGTATCTAGGTCTTTGCAATAAAACACTGAGGTTTACACAGGGAGATCCAGTCCAGGGTTGCAGCAGGGAAGAATAAATACAAAAGGTGTCATATTTTGCATAGACTCCTACCCAATGGTCACATGTCAATGGTCTCAGTTTTCTTATTTGCTCTTCTGTAATGTCTCCACTTTTTTTCCTCTCTCATGTCCCTTGCCATACTACTGTTTTATTTTATTTTTTCTGTTAGGTTATTGCCACTTAAGCAAATACAGTAACATTACTCAGTCTGCCTGGACATTGACATCCTTCCCCACACTCAGTTTGGCTTGTATTCACTAATGCCTTTTGGGAGAGGGACCACTTGTTGGTTTAAATACCTTTTTTTTTTTTTTTTTGTATTGTGCCTCCCTTTTTTTTGTCACTGTGTTATGATATGAATTATGAAGTTATAAATTTCACGACTGAATTACTGTATAAATTTTAAATCTTGTATTTTAAAAAGAGTCAGAACTTACTCATAATGGTTTGTTCTGACCTTAAAACCACTGAAAACTCTCCTTTCTTTATTCAGTCTCCGTTTCCTTGCAGCAATGTGCCAAAATTTCATCCTTCATTCGGAAAAGAAATAATTATGGATGAAAGCATTATCTAAGGTAATTTAGGAAAAAACCCATGTGAAACTGGTCTGAAAAGGTGTGCCTCTGTATCTACCAGATGCAGAGTTTTTTATCTTCACTTATTAGTTAAAACAACTAAAAAAAAAATTTGTGATGATTACTTTACAGCCTTGCCAAACACCAAGCGTAGCTCTGACACATGGATGGCTTGGTTTAGGTAAGTGTCCAGATGGGCACTGCGGACTTTCAGCTACGGAATGGGGGTAGAGACAGTGTTGTGTTTGGCAGTGGTTGGAAGGGGTATAGGAATAGCAGTACCATTGACAGAGGAAGATTTGTGTTGTGAGATCTGAGGGAGGGATAGTCTTGGCTGAGGGTTCTAAATCTGGACCAGATATTGGTAGAGGAATAAGAAGTGATACATTCTATGGCTGTATAACACAATGGATCTTTCATGTTCCTGCACAGTGTGGTAGGCAGTAGGAAGAGGCAGAAAGATAGTAATACAAAAGACAGTTTTGTACTGTAGTTGTTGACACAGGAAGCTGGAAGTTATAAGGGCCAGAAGAGCATCCATCAATAGCTTAATTTCAGGGTGAGAATAGATCAACCTAGGAAGAATGTGAATAGGTTTTTGTAGCAACTTAGCAATATGGCTAATAAAGGATAGAGAAGACAAGCCTTAGGCTGTGGCCCACGGGAGTGACCAAGACAAATTTTAAAGAAAAATGAGACGTAGATTGATGGGTTTTATGTGCAGGGTAACTCCATTTCTCTAACAACGAATATCTTCCCGTGCTTTATTGGCAAGAAATGAAGCGTTTGACTATGTGTTCTCTCTTTGGACTATGTGTGTTCTCTTTTCTTAAGAGAAAACACAAACCAGAAAGTTATGTCCTCAGATTGGAGAAAAGAGGGCCCACTGAAAGAAAGCTGGGGAATTAGCAGTAGAACCTAAGGAGAATCTTAGAAAGAGTAGGCACAGAATTTATCTTCAACTTCACAGGCAAGGTAAAAACTGTGACTAACAATTTGTCTGCTTTTTCCAGTAAAAAAGTTTTTAAACTTCGTTCTGTTGAAGACACTTGTGTGTCTTCAACACACAAGTGCCATAAAACACTGAAACGTGAGAATGGCAAATCAAGCAAATATTCCAAGTGGATATCTAAGAGGTTGGGCCGCAGTAAAATGTAGACTCCCTGCAGCACCAGGCTTCATAACATTGGTTGGTTACATATCCAAAGTTTAGGACAATTTTTTGCTTATAATAGCTCACATAAGCATAGACTCATAGAGTCATCAAAGCTGGAAAAAATCTCCAGGATCTTCAAGTCCAACCTTTGGCTGAACAGCATCATGTCAACTAAACCACAGCAGAGAGTGCCATGTGTAGTCATTTCTTGAACACTCCCATGGATGGTGACTCCAGCACTTGCCTGAGCAGCCCATTCCAATGCCATTCCAATTTCAGTACAGAAATTTTAGTAATGTCAAACTCAAAACTCTCCTGGTGCAGCTTGAGGCCATTTCCTCTTGTCCTGTTGCTTTGCAACCTTGCACCAGAACTAGCATTTCCACCTTTAGATCTGGTCAAGGATTTGAAGTGAAACAAACACAAAGCATGAAAGGTGTGTCTTTACAGAAAATTTTGAAGACTCAGTATTTTCACTTTTTCTTAAATGTCAATGTAACTTTTCGTTTGTATAGAAGCCCATCACACCTTCCTCTCTTTTCCACATCTTTGATTTACTGCAGCTTGTCAGCCTTATAAGAGCTTTTTCTTTGTTCTATTGCTAACTGGTTTAAAGAGGAACAATACATAAATAGCATCTTGTTTTACACAAATGCACATATTCTAATGACTGTAAACGTTAATCTTGTGCTACATGTAAAGAGAGTAGGTGGACTTTGCTGGGTGAGGCTGCCTGGGGTCTCCAACAGAGGCGCAGCATCCTGCCTGCAAGCGTCCCTGGTCAGTGCAGTCCTGAGCAGCTGGCTCTGCAGCAAGGGAATAATCCCCAAGTAAAGGATGTAGCTGAGCATAGGCCAAGGCGAAGGAGGAGAGAGAGGACACTTGCATGGTTTCCAGGAGCTTGGAGGGTCCAGGGACAAGTGCCGAGGGATCTGAGGGTGTCAGGGTCCTTTAAAGACTGGGGTCTGAGGGCGGAGAATGGGGTAACAACCAATGGGGTACATAAACATGGGTTGAACGACAGGTACAATAGCAAATGAGGGTAACTTGGAGGAGGGAACTAAGGGTAAAAACCAATGGGGAACTGAACAACAGAGAACATTCTGGAACTGGGGTTGAGAGAGGGGTGGCACAATGGGCGGTACCATGGGCAGAGCCTCACACCTCAGTACCATCCTCCGATATGCCTTCTGGGCTGTCCGAGGTGGGGAAATGCAACCATTGGATGGCTGCTACTTGATGGACATTCGAGGACTCCAGCCCACCCGAGGGCTGGGCAACTCCAACAGCTGGGTATAGTTATTTTTGCTAAAAACATAACATTGAAATGTCATTTCAGCATTCCATGCTTGAGGCATAAACCTACAATCACAAGAATTTAATAAACTGCAGGTCAATTTCTTAGAGTAAACTTAAGTCAGACCTTGTTCCTTTTCTAAATGTTATCTCACAAACGTGGCGTTTACATCATAGTCTTTTTCTCCTGCACTAAACTTTGAATTTATTGCTCAAAAAATAAACAAATGAATGATCATTTACCAATGTATTTTATAAACCATAGATTTGTGTTCTCCCTCATGTAGAAATCAATACTGTATATAAAATCCCTCAATATATTCTCTTTTAATTACTGGTTTGTTATACCAACTATTTCATTCAGGTATTTTGGTTTTATATTTGAAATAAAAACAAGCTTTATAATTTTCAGGAAATCAGTGATAGTTTAAGAAATTAGTTATTATTAGGAAAAAAGGAAATATAAACCAATCCAAAATGGCTTTATTCTGATTTTCATAACAAACCATTCTCAGTCACAAGGCTACAGCTTTAAAACAATTAAAGATTTATGAAACAATCAATCTTCATTTGAATAAATTCAGTTAAGGCTTACATCCAGTCAAAGTGGGGGAGAAGTAAAATAGAGGAATAAACACTGTGGAGGAAGAAAAATCTTACCCAAGCAAGGGATAATTCTATCTATTACATATTATTGATAACTCAATCTGTATTATCTTTTGTGGAGTGTTTTCTGCAGTGCCTTTTAGGAAACAGAACCTTTAGAGATGTGGTTGAAGCTGTGTGTTGGACAACCATTCTGTGATGAAGGATGTATGGAACTTGTTTCTATGCTTCTTTTTCTCAATACTAATGAGCTTCTCACTGCTTAACTGTGACATATGAACATCTACTCCTGAATATTTAAAAATTGTCCTTCAGAGGGGAAATGCTTTCAATTACTTTTCACAGATTTTATGAAAGAAGTATCATGTGCCAACCACCTGGGAGAGCCTTTGGTTTGGAAGGTCAAATTGTTTTCAGAGATACTAGACATTCAAACAGTGAAACATATTTATCTCACTTTGCCCCTGATTTCCCCCTTTCCCTTGCTGAACATTTATAGTTTCACAATAATTTCCAGGTTTGGTTATTTTAATGATGTGCTTTTAAGAATTAAAACATTTAATCTGATGGCAGATGTTGAACATGATAGGATCTGCTTCAATCACATAAATCACCACTGCTTACTATATGGTTATCCAATTGCTTTCAGAAAAGCTCTGTGCTAAACTCTTGCTAAAATAACACTGGTTTTCATGTCCCAAAATGCCTTCATGTTTTGACTTAAACTCTTTTACGATATACTCTTGTTATTTTTTCTGTCTTACCACAGAGGTTAAAATTGTTGACTGTGAATAGAGAGTTATTTTAAGATAGTAAACGAGAAAAGCCTGAGACACTAGGTTTTTTTTCCTTCTCGACCCCTCTTTCATGTGTCCCTGAACATGCTCTAAACAGGATAAAAAGTGTTTTATGGAACATGCCAACATTTGGGGATGTTTCTCTTGCACCTTGACTAAGCCTCCTATGTGGTAAATATGATTGTGGGGGTTTTTTTCCTTCATAAGTAAATTTATGTCTTAAATATTCTTTTTCCTCTTTTTATTTTTTTTACTATTTTATATCGGTAATGAATACTGGTGCACAATCTGTAACTATGAAAATGGTTTATTATAGACAAGGTTTTGGGCATGACACATTACCATTTGTTAAGCATGAGTGCCACCAGGGTGTTTTTGAAAAATCTCTTTGTGCAACTCATTGCTGAGTAAGAGTAAAATGGCATGCAATCTTATCTGGCTTGTGGAAATAAAAACCCCCTCAAAGTTAAAAACTTTGCAGTATATATGTTTGTTCATCTTGATTGTCACAGGACTACGGCAGTTCTTCATTTTTCATAAATGTTACTCCCACTGCCATGTTTGGAATAAAACAAGGGGTTTGGAATTATAGCAATTAAAAATCTCAGCACTTTCCCATGTTTACACACTTTTTTCAATTATTCCAAAATACTAATTGGATATTATTCTAATATTCTAATAGAGTTAGAATGAGCTACTCATAAATTATCCACAACATTGATCTAACATATTTGCTCTTTTGTAGCAGTTAGTGTATGTTATTTACATACGTATGTGAAAATGCCAATCACTATAGATGTTTTTTACACAAATTGAATATTCTTATAAATATGCATATTTATGCTTTCAAATTTACTATGAAAAAAGTCTTACTAAGTCAGATGTACTTTCTTAGTAGATTTCACATCGTACACTTTCTTTAGGGCAATGAATCTGATGGAAATACTTCTTGTTCACGGTTCTTCTTTGGAGGGGATATAATGCATCAAAGGCATTCTATGATTTTGTCATGTAGATGACCTGGTTGGAGTCTCCAGTCCATAAAGTAGAACAGAACCATGAAATTTCTAAGCATCAGTAAAGTTTACGTAGCCATATTTAGTTTACATTTTGGTTGTTATTGGTTTTATTTCAGTAGGCTGTAAAGCAGGGTTGAGTTTAATGTCTTTTTTGCTTTAACAGTGATTCTGTTAAGAAACACCAAAAGCCCTAATTTTTGGGGAAGTTGTCAATGGCATTTGCGTTTTATTTGCAAGCATTGATTAAGGTCAAATTCTTATAAAATTATATAGTTGTATAGTTGTATGGGAACTGGATGAGATTTGTTATGAGCTAATATGAAACACTGAAAAAATGTGCTAAGTGAATATAGAGTCACAAAATGCCAATAAGTTCCATCAACTCTATATGCATTGCTGATGTTTTTTCTTAACTTTTACTTGGCAAATGAGTGTTTGTTTGAATTCAGCATTATTTATCAATTTCCCTTTTTTTCATAGTGAAAATCACAGGAAACAGTATTTTGCGTAGAAGCATTAACTGCACGTTGTTACTGACTTCTCTAATGCGGTGTGTGAAAAGTAACTGAAATGTCATATTCACTGATATCTAACTAAATATATCATCTATGGAACACAAATAATTACACGTATGCATTTTCAAATCTATTTTAAAATATGCTCGTCTTTTGTCCTTTTTATAGCTTGATATCCTTAGTTTGCTGATTCAGTGATATTGAAGCACTAAGGGAAAATCTTAATAAGCTACTGTCATATTTGGAATTCAGTTCAGGTCTGTAAGTCAGATCAAAGGTCACAAGTTAGTTTAGATTTTCTCTTCTAAACTGTTCTCTTCTAAACTTATTTTTTATATCTGGCTCCTTTTTAAAACTTTGCATATTTTTGCCTCAACTACTTTTAGTCTTTTGAATTATAAAACACATGAGAAGCTGTTTACTGTAATACATGTAGATGGAAATGTTTATTTTTACTCTTTGACAATTTAGTTAAGCATAGCCATACGGCAACTCCCTTATTCTTTCCTCCTTCTTTTCTGAAAGAGCTAATGGTGGTACAGTTCTAAAAGTCTAGAACTAGAGAATGTGAAAACAGCAGGGAAACAAGTTATATTACATAGGCAATATGGTACCATTACCATTTTTAAATACTCATATCTTAAAAGGATTAGGTTTTCATATTTATTAACAATTGGTGACTTGTGCCCATTTAAAGAAAATAGTTTATCTTCATGCACAGATATTCCATACAAGTTAAAATTCAGATGATATGTTTTTTCCTCCAAATATGCAACATACATTTTTAGATTTCTCAGTAGGAAATCAGCAGAAATTCTAGTAACAATGAAAGCAAAATAACTGAGTATCAGGAATTCATTTGGGAATGTCTGTGGTTACTGCAAGTTACATGATAAAATTTTGCATATACTGATGCTGTGCACTTTATAAAATAACACCTTCATTAACCCACTGCATAGTTTTAAACTAATCACAAAAGTAAATCCTATACAATAATTTTAACATCTTAGAGGTGGACAGCCATTGCTTGAGAATTGTCATGGTGCTTCTAAAAATTTTAACCCTTTATTATTCTTATACCTGAGAATTTAAAATTTAAGAATGGGTTTCTTTTTGGATTAAAATGGAAGATGATCATAGCTATCTTCCAGAAGTCCTATTACTTCTTCTTAAATTCAGTCTTGTGTTAAGATGTTGCATCCATTCTTCAGTGCCAGTTACTGAAACAGAGTTTTTTACTTAAAGGAAGAGAGGCCATGTCTATCAGTTTTGGACAGACACAGAAGCTTTGAGATGTGATAACATAAAATAAGACCCTTAGCTGTCTGAAATCAGTTAAATAGTACCTGAACAGAGCTAATTTTTGGCTTTTAATAGTGAAGACAATGCTGTGGAAGAAGCTGGTCTCAGTTGTATCTATTTGTCACTAGCCTAGGCAAATGCACTTGGTAATAAATAGGTAGCTGAGGAAGTTCCATTCTGTGGGGAAAGCAATGATCAACTATGACCCTTTCTAAAAAATTTTGAAAGCATTTTGACTTACAAAATTATTAGAATAAATAAAGCAAACTATATTTCAAAGCTCCCAGCTAGAGAAATGAACACTCTTTCTTTTTTACAATTCGATGTCAGTTCTTATTAGTTCTAAACATAATGAACAGTGATTTAGTATTTGGTGTGTTTATCCAGCTTATGCTGTTATCTCTGGTGCTTTGCATAAGTGTTTTTACTTTAATCTCTGGTGTAAAGATTGTGTGGTGTTTCACATGCCAGTAGGGGCTAAATGCCATTCTTGGAAAGATATGCTTTTGAACTGGCAAGGAGACCATAACTGGCACTGAGAGTAAGTAGTTTTTATGTCAAGGTTGTCAAACCTATTTTGCTGCCAGCTCTTGGCCTGAATTCTACTTAATGCCAGATGGCATTGTTTTTTAAATGTTCTTGAATAGATCAGATCATTAATTCCCTCTGGATTTTCTCAGACACCTTATATGATGAATTTTCCTGCCCACATGCCTCTGCAGTCTGTGATAGTCTATGTTATTTCTTCCTTTTTGTTGTGCAGAAATCATGATTCATTCACATACTCTATATAAGCTGTGCAACAAAAATATGTATTCTTTATTTTCTTTGAGGTGAATGTTGCATTTTTCAACATACAATTACTTGTAGGCATAGTTGGCATTATTTAGAACCCAAAAGTGCACCTAATTGCCTCGACTATTCCTACAAATCAGGTAGAAAAGAGGCTTACTGATAATAGATACTCTTTAGGTTTTATGAATAGGCAGTTATCTTGCAGTGTGAGAGAGCTGGCACACACTGGATGGTTGTTTTCAAGTCCCTTCAACCCAGGCCACTCAAGACAGATTCTCCAATGCTCCACATATTGTACATTTGCACACTCTGTGCTTGATACCAGATTGTACCAGCGAATTCCCAGGTTTAGGGCCCATGAAAAGAGGTCTTTGTTAGAAATGGTAGAAATCAGTAGCAATGTTTCCTTTGCCAAGAAAGCATGCAGTTCAAATTAATAAGAGGCCCCAGTGAGGTTGCCAAGGTAGGCATTGAATTACTTGTCACTGCTGGAGGAGTTTAAATGATTAAAAGCTGCTTTTTCTTTTCCACTAAGAATTTGTGAAATAGTAACGGAAATGACTCTGTCCTTCTCTTGTGGGGGAACCAACCAAAGAAGCTGTTTCATTGTACCTAGTAAAAATAATATATCTGGTGCCAATATGTGTCTTAATTTTTAGTCCGGTTTCTGTTAAGGGTGTTATATTTTATAAAACTTAAGGAAACCAGGGGTTCTAGGTTAAAAAATTAAGGGAGTGGATATCACTGACTTTGTGTAGACATCACTTTCTGGCTTTTGAATTATGGTTTCTGTTAAATACCTCATGATTTTTGTTTGAAATCTCAAAAAACTCTGCCAAAGATACTTTTCAACAGTCTTGAGAGCGCAGTAACTTATGAACAGCTGTTTATTAAGAGTTTTTATCAAGTGAGATTTAGAGGAAAAATCCGAGCATCTTGTGAAAGAGGTGAAAGTCTTGTAGAATTGGGNTTTAGCAACATCTCAGAGTTTGGCTAGAGTTTGCTCCAAGCAGACAGACTGTGTAAACAGCTCAGAATACCTCTAAGAGGTGTCTTGCTATAACAATGTTGTCATACTCTCAGTAAACAGGTTTGTTTTTTTTTTTTTTTTTTTGAGAGAGAGAATACGGTGTCGTCTGTGACAAGGTCAATGAATATTGGAAAATAAAATGTTAAAACTTTGTCACTTGAAAGTGTGTGATGAAGAAGGGAAAAAAGCCCCAGTCTGCTCTGAAGCATGGGTGGTATCTGTTTTGGAGTGTTGCCATACTGAGTTCCACTATGTTGGTTCCAATGTAGAAGACAGAGAAGTTCCTTGCATTTTTTCAACCTCTCAGCATCTGTATTGATTACCTCACATAAAATTGATGGCATGCACAATTTCATTTGTGCTTCTACAGGTTGGTTTAAGTTTGGTCATATCATTAAAGTCACAGAAAACCTTCAAGGTTCTTTTCAATATAGTTTCATAACAGAGGACACTGATATTTTAGTTTCAAATACCATGGTATTTTGACAGGCAACTGTAAGGAAATCATACCTGTGGGTATTTTGCTACTATCTAGCAAAATTTATTATTTCAATATTCCATTTCATCCCATTTGTGCTTGGTATACCAGAGAGAATCCTGGTATACCAGGAATGCTATTGTTTGCAGTGAATATAAATTTAGTATCCATTATTCCTGGGGGAATTTTTTGTTTGTTTATTAAATTCTTTATGGATGACATTAGGACTTAAAAAGAGTATTCTTTTTCTACTATTAAGCTAGGACTGCATTTACAATCAAATATCTTTTGATTTCTGACTGTGTAGAATCATCTTGCATTTGAATTCTATTAATTAAAAGCAAATAAACAAAAATCTGAAGCCCCTGAAGGACTTAGAAAAGTTTTCTTTGATGGAAAAAAAATCCTCTTATTAAAGCAGAAGCAGAATAGTCATACATTTAAATTGTAAATGAAAAATCATATTATAGCATTTCTTGTGGACATCCATTTCAATCTCTCTAATAACATAAGCAGCTGAAATAGCCAACTGTCATCCCAGCATTCCCAGCTACTCAGTCATGAGCCATTTTGCATACAGATACACAGAATCTCTCACACAAATTCATCCTAGGTTTTCCAAAGTTGCTAGCTTTATTTGTTCTTTCATGAGACTGTAGTTTGGAAAATGTTACTCTTGACTTCTCTTTATCAGACAAAAGCATAATGATCTGAAAAGAGTAGATAGTTTTGCCATGATAAACTTCTTTTTATCTCAGTCAAGTAAAAAGTACTTTGAAATAAGAAAGATTTGGGAAATACTGTCACAAATTTAGAACGTTTCTAAGATTTGTTATTCATAGCAACAGTTTTTGTACACTAGACTACCAGCCCGAAAGATTACCGCTGTTCATAAAAGCCTCACAACTGGGGTCTTGTTTGGTGTCCTAGCAATGCAGCTGAGGGCAGGATGGTGGAAATGGCAGGGTTGCTGCTAAAAAACAACACTCTTTAACTGTCTGGGAGGTAAAAAGGTACAAAATGTGTGGTTTACAATTGACTTCTGCAGAGTAACTCCTTATTATATCCTTTTAGGCAGCTGGAGCTGATGTTTTGCCTTCCCCGTCTCTGTGTCTGCACCATTACTATCTTGTCTTTAGCATTAACCCTAAGATTCATCTTTTTAGATCGCTGGTCCAGAACAACAGTCTAAAATTATGCAACCAGGCTTTGCTGTGAAATGTAAAGGTAACACAATGCCTATTGTATTTTGAAAATTTCTTTGAAATAACTGTATTAATTTATCTAAGAGAAACAGCTGTTGAGACAATGTGTAATTTACTGCCATTGTAGGAGTACAAGGATGTGAAGAAGGAGGGAAAAATTTTAACATGGAAGAGTAATTAAAGTAAGCATTGAGATAGATGCCATAAGGACTTGAGATCACCAACGCTTTTAAATCGTTGCAGTTTGCTTGTTTTGGAATACTTCACTCCTTAATTATATATTATTTCACACTCACCTGCAAAGTCATTTCCTTTTTCAAACACTTGAAATATATTTGTGTTTTATTAATTCTGCTGTGGGAAAACATATTCTTCTGCTAAGAATCTAGTCTTTATTTCATTAACACTGACAAACAGGCTAACTTGGAAGAAGTTAGCCTAACCCATACCCTATATTTGCTCTGGTGTAATAAAATATCAATTTTTTAAAAAAATATAATTATTATTTTAATTTTTAATACTGTATGTGAAACATGTTAAACAGATTTAATAAACCAATCATTCTGAATAATACTTTTATATTCTTAATATTGTTGATAAATGATACAGAACATCAAAGAGATTTGGTAATGCATCAGTTTAATGTATTCTTGTAATGGAAGATCTTATTCACTAGCATTATTTTTGTAGCATGTCTTGTTCTTTCAATAGCTGTCATTTAAACATGAAAGGTTCTTCTACTTTAATTTTCTTCACAGTGGTTTTCTAAATAAATGATATCTAGTCTAGAGTGGTGGAGTATTGGGAAAATGGGGGTAAAATGGTTATGGAATACTGTCAAATTAAAATGGTAGCAGATAAAATCTGCGTTAGTACAGGATAAATTTAAAATACAGTACAACTGTTCATGATTTAAACATGAAATTCAGAATTTTGGATATTAAAACTATTTCTTTATTATTTTATCTACTTAAATGTTTTTCAGTAGTCTTCCTTACCCATTTTTTAGCAGAACTAAAGTTATTCCAAACTCACTACTACAAGGTTGAGCTTTGTGCGCTGCTTTTGGCTGGGGAAGTTAATTTTCTTCACAGTGGCTGGGACGGGGCTATGTTTTGGATTTGTGCTGAACACCGGGTTGATAACATAGAGATGATTTCGTTCTTGCTGAGCAGGGCTTACACAGAGCCAAGGCCTTTTCTGCTTTTTGTACTGCCACGCTGGCAAGGAAGTTGGGTGTGCATGGGAGGCTGGGAGGAGACAGCCAGGACAGGTGACCCAAACTGACCAAAGGGATATTCCAGGCTGTGTGACATCATGCTCAGTGTATAAAGTGGGGGGAAGAAGGAGGAATGGTGGGGCATTTGGAGTGATGGCGTTTGTCTTCCCAAGTCACCATTATGCGTGATGGGGCCCTGCTCTCCTGGGGATGGCTGAACACCTGTCTGCCCATGGAAGCAGTGAATGAATTTCTTGCTTTGCTTTGCTTGTCTATGTGGCATTTGCTTTTCCTATTAAACAGTCCTTATCTTAGCCCAGGATTTTTCCAGCTTTTACTCTTCTGACTCTCTCCCTGAACCTGCTGGTGGGGCACTGAGCAAGTGGCTGTGTGGTCCTTGGTTTCTGACTGGGGTTAAGCCATGACAGCTGTATTAGACATTACACCTTGGTTGCTGAGGCATTTGTGATTAGACCCTAGCACTTTTGTTCCCTCCAAAACATTCAGTATTTAGATTAAGGATTTTTAGTTTTGTTGTGACTTCCTTCAAGCATCTTAGTAGGTTGGATGCCTGGTACCTCACAACTGCTTTCATCTAGACAACTGAGATTAAATTCAAAGTATATGTACATATATTTATAACAGTTTTCAGGAATTTTGCTATGACTGTTTTAAAACAGATGTTAAAGGAACTACAAAATTGAACTGGTACTGAGAAAACTCAGAGTTTTTCTATATCAGTGTTCTAGTTTGGATCAGAAATGTGCTTTTGAAAAAGTCTTTCTAATTGCTTCTACTCACTGTGCTTTGATGCTAAGAACCAAACATCCTGAGTGCATGAACTGTATTAGTCTTGAATGAAAGTAAAGTGGAAACTGTGCTCCCAGAGCACACCAAATGCAGTCTAGCAACAAATGGACATTCAAACCATGGGAACTCAGCAGAGAGAGAAAAGATTTAAGAAAAAATAAATTAAAACAAAGCACCCTCAAATCCACCCCAAGAAAAAGCTGATCTGCCATCCATCTCTAAGATTCTCAACAGCACTTTTTTCTTTATTGATCTGCTCACTTAGAGTTACATCATTTAAAATTGCAACATTTGCTAAAACAGACACAATCATATAGTATTCAGGATTATATGCCATTTTATAGGATACAGCCATTTCTGATACAGTTAGTTCGAGACCTGTCATAGTACAAATTTGCAAAGCAGAGGAAGAATTGCTTTACTAGGTGGTCTCTCTTAGAGGATTCCAATTTATTAGGTGATCTACTCAAAGAGGATTAAAACACCACAAATAACACTTCACACTTAAAGATTTGTGGGTTTTTGTTTTGTTTTGGGTTGAATTTGTTTTCTTTTTTTGTGTGTGTGGTTTTTTGGTGGTTTTTTTTGGGGGGGGGAGTTGATTCTTTGGTTTTTTGGGATGTGTATCAAGGATTTCCATACAGCTTGGTCTAGGCTTTCCTCAGCAAAAAATTCACCTATAAAAATTCATGGGTAATTTCTTCAACAGAACTCACTATTTCTCATACTCAAGAGAGTGATTTACACCAGTTTACACAATCTGCAAAGTGGAGAGCAAGAGTTATAACTGTAGTAAAATGAAGAAATTACTATTTTTCCTAACCTTTATCATCTTATGGGCAATGATGAAAAGATATAAAAGTCAGGTCCAGTCAGAGTGAAGGTCCATGTGTATACAAATTTTTCATCCCTTCTCAGATAAACTGCTGAAGCATATTCCTTGGAAAGAATAAAAAGAAAAGACACTTTACTGAATTAAAAAGGAAACATGATGGCAACTGGGCTAATTTAAATGGTTAAATAAACCCCAGATTATTTATTTGAAGAAAACTTTACAATAAAAACAAAAGTTAATAATGGAATTTGCGCACCAGCTTAATGCATAACAAAATAAATCACTTGGAACAGCTGCCTTATAGCTTAAAGACCTTCAATTAGGACTCTTCTCTGGGATATCAGAGACCCAGATTTACGCTGCTTTCCTAAGCATTTAAAAAATGAGGGTGGGAACTTGAACTACTAGGTAAAATTCATTCTTTTGGGAATTAGTAAAATACTCAAGAAATAACGTTAGGGCTTGAGGATCACTATATAGAGTTATAGGTGTCCCATGACTGTGTTCTATATAAATGTAGACATGAACTGTCTTTTAAAGGAGAGTAACAGTAAGCACTGAGAAAATAAACCTGACATTTTTAGTTTAATAGTAAAGACACAAAGAATGAACTAAGATGATATAGTAAGGTCTCCTCACAGTTCTTGAGAGAGTTGGTATATATATGCTGGCAGGTAAAATGTAAGTTAACAACAAATCCATGTGTTTTCTGTTAGTTACTGTGATCCTTTCTATGCACATTTACCAGTGGTCTATCTACAGTTTCTTTACTTAGTGCAGCTTTAAAAATAAAACTTCTTATACGACAAGATTTACACTTTTAAAAATTGTATTATTTTGATGAAGAATCTGAAGCATCATAGACCATTCATTTTCAATTCAGAAATTAAAATTTGCCTGTTTGCCCATTTTATTTAATTTAAATCATTATTTAGGAAGTGGGAGGAAATTAATACCAAAGAAATCACTTCTTATCTCTCAAGGCTTTCAGCAACTTTCTAGTTTTGTCTACCTCTTAATTTTGAATTGTCACTTTTTTTCTCTTGAAAGGTCTAAGCTGGTCACCATAATATTTGACAGTCTCAAAACTGTTTATACAGAAACTTTCTCTGAGATGATTATTGACTCTTATTGTTAAATATTTGAAGTTATTCCATGATGCTCCTTTACAAATCACTCTGGCATTTTATTTCTTCTGCTGACTTTATTCTTCAGTCTTATTTTGATTGCGTTCACACTTTATCTGTCTTCTCAGTATGGATTTGTATTTCTCAGTCTTCTGACAGATTAACTTGAATTAGTTAGGATTACCTCTTTAGATGCTAGTCAACCACTTGATGATTACATGATCAACAGTTCCTTTTGTGCCTCTATTCATAGATCACTCACACTTTATTCTTCCATTTTCTTCATAGTTTGTTGTTTTACAAAGTTTGCACTCTATATAAAATAGAGAGTGATTTGTATGAAACCAACATGCACTTCAAAAATATAACATTATCCTGATCATAAAATAGCAGTAAAGCCTGAAAGCCTGTAACTCACCCAAATAGGTATGTTTGTATGGGAAAAATAAGAAATTAATTTTAGAAGGATACCATATGTATAGATATTATCTGGAGTATTACTGTACAGTTTTGAATTATAATAGGTGTAAACATGGTACAAGCCACATATCATTGGTGATATAAAAGAAATAAGTAATGACAATTATTCACGCCATGTACAAACATAAGAAAAAATGAATTGAATATTTCATATAAACCTACAGAGAAGCATATCTGCAAATGTGAACAGACTGAGAAGAAAAGTTGGCAGCTTTTCAAATACCAATGATTAATATAAATCCATTTCTATATTTATTGGATTTTCCTTGGTTTTAAGGAAAATGAGCCATTAGAAAAAAGGAAATAAGGTTGTAAACAGGTGCACCTGAGGATGGGCAAAGAAGAAATGATGGGTTCAAATTCTGGTTGGGACATGTATCAAGAATTTCGTAAGATTTATGTTCATGACATACAGAAGTACCTCTTTGTGTGATAGTAATAGAGAGGACACTTGCATTTTTGAACGCAACTAATACTAGCTGCCAGAAGCATGTAAGCAAAAAAATTAAATCATATAATAGTCATATCATATTCTATTTGTGTTTTTGCAATTGTATTGAATTAATTTACTCAGACTAATGTTTAGTCTCCTTGCATGTAATTATTTTTACTTTGAATCAGGAGACTGAGATATTACTAACCTTTTAGACTCAAGTCTATTATTTCCTTTTTTTCATTTGTTTTTGCCTTTCTAGTTATGTGAATGTCTGTTGAATTAATGAAATAGAGTATTTAAAAATATGGTATATGGTATATAATACCATATAAAAATTTGGGTGGTTTTTTAGTGCACTTCTATTGTTACTATCTTTGCTTTGCTCTTGTTCTCATTACATAGAAAATGATGAAAAAAATGTAATTATTCTTATATTTCTCTGATTCTTTCCCAACTGCATAAGTAACTATAAATGTCATGCTGTTTACTCACTAATGCAACATAATAAATCCACTTACAATCCTCTCAAAACCCAGTGATTTTAGCATTTGTGACAGTAATTTTGTTAGTCATTGACCAATAATTTAATCCTAGTACTTCAGTGTGAGATGGTAGGCCACAGAAAACCAAAGTGTAATTTCTGGATCTAATCTATTTTTAGAACTATTACTGAGCTGTCCACAACTTGAAGTCATATTTATCTAATCAACTGTGAAGTAATGTCCAGTGCTTAGTCCCAGATTCTCTTTTAATGAGAGACTTCAAGTGTTTTTTATGTAGCATAGGAGAACTGCTAGGAGAGGACAATATTGTTCCTATCATAGTATATGCATTTCCACACTAATAGTTCTACAAAGACTCATATAACAAGAATTCAAAAAGTCAGTACAGTAGACTTTGCATATCACTAAGAAATTCAGTCATCCTTTAGGAAAAGCTGATTTTTAAAAAGCTAATTTTCTTTTTCTTTTGGAAAAGTTCAATTATTTTTCCAGCTCCAGAAAACACTTATTTTTCCTCCCACATGCTAAGACATGTTGGTCTCTCTAGTAATAACGACTAGTAATTGAACACTAAGAAAACCTGTATTTATTTAGAAGACTGAATTTATTCATATTTCGAAAGAGAAGTACTGATGCTAGTTAGGTGATATGTGGTTATAGACTTAAAAGTCACATTAGGACAATTTATCTGAAGAAAAGTAAAAGAGGAAAAAAGGGTTCAGTCTTTTGTAAGATTTGTAGATAACTTTGTGATGCGTGATACATATTTCTGTATGTTTTGAAAGAGACTTTGAGCTCTAAAAAAACTCAACAGAACAAACCACACCAAAAAAAAAAAACCCAACCAAGCAAACAAACAAACCCAATGCCCAATATTTCAATGAAAGATATCAGCTTGGTTTATTTTGGCAAGAAATAGGAATGCTTGTTTTCTAGGTGATAAATAAATCATGTTATTTATTCAACTATTGAATTAGTGACCAATTGACTTTGCTTAAACTTTGAATAGAAGAAGTCACTGAAAGAACTACTCTAGCTGCACACAACAGCTTGATGCATGGAAAACCAAGATATTTAAAGACATGCCTGGGACAAGAGTGAAAATTAAAGCTGAAAAGTCAGCGTCTCAATTGCCACTTCTTTAATATGAGAAGAATGCATTCTAGGCTACTTGTAAATAAATAACTGAGGAAAATCGATTTGCTGCAGAGATTTCATCATGTCTGTATGTCCTCTCATGGCCAAATACTCTTGTGATGGCATCTACCATGTGAATGAACTGCAGCTTCATATTCAAGCAGCAATGTGTGACCTATGCTTTTAGCCTTTCTTTTTCAGTGGTATGAAGTAATCATGCCTTAAACATACCACTGGCTTAAAAAGCTGTTAGCATTTTTGTTTTTAATGTATATCCACTGTAATGCAATCCAATGGAGGTTTAATGCACTGACACAGTTTAGCTTGTTCTTCATCACCTTGATTTTAGGCATTTTAAGAAGTCCTGGACAATTTAAAAGTGCTTCCAACCCTGAGTGAGTTGCATACTGTACACTATTAAATGGTTTCATCAGTTGATTTCAGCTACATTTACAATGCTCAAAATATCTAATTAAACAGTAACTATTACACAGATATTTCTGTGCTCTTCACATTGGAAATAGTTTTTATCTTCTTGCAATAATGATTTCTTAGTCTCTATAAGTGAAGTGAAGACAGGATAGAATATTTTGCAGTTATTTTCATGAAGATGAATATCTTGGTTTTTTTTTTAATAACCTGTTTTCAGTGCAATGTAGCTGATATTGAAAAACATTTAATAATAATGATAATTAGAAATATTTTATAAAAATATATAACATATAAAAATGTGTATTCTCTAATGATTATAACTGCTGATTTCATTCTACTTCTCAAAAAGTACATCTCAGCATATGTGTCACATTAATTACTAATAACAGTGTAACCAGCAGATACTTTTATACCTGTCAGGAGCTGAGACTGGGGTAGATTATGGTGGTATTTATGAACTACAGTATTTGCAGGGATGTTTAAATCTTGCATAGTATTTTTTTTATTATTATCCTAAATTTCGTATCAGGCTATAAATTTGCTTCATATCCTTTTTATTTTGGGAACACATGTTACAATTTAATAGAAAAATCTCATGCAAAATGAAATGGACAAGCATAGTGTGCTGTGTTGAATCAAAGTCAGTTTTCAGCAGAATCCACAAATGCTTTCTACTTCAAAACCAAATTTAATTTCCTAACCGCAGCTGTTTTATTTCTAGAGCTGTTCATAAACTGCTTGCAGGATTTTACTTCATTTTTTTATAGTGAGAGAAAGAAAATGTGTTGTTCGCTTTAGAGACAGAAGAACTGTGAACTTTTGTTAATGTCTCTTCCCAAAAATTTCTTCTCTAGGTGAAGACAGATCACAGAAATTTGTAACTTAAAAAATTCAGAAGCTACAGTCAGAATAGAAGAGGGAGCAGGAATAGCTGGAGGGTAGCCAATAGGGAAAAGTAAATATGCAATTTCATAAAATGTCATATACAGACAGGCATGGCTGGACAGAAAGGGATAATACAAGCACAAAGGTATCCATTACTAAAAAATATTCACTTTCCTGTATTCCTTGTTTTTTCCTCATACATCTCTCTTTGCCATCTCTCATTCAGATTCCACATCTATTGCTGTATTCTCTGCTGCTGTGTCACATTGATACTTTTTCATTACTTTATCCTTCTGTTTCTTACTTCTCATATATTCTCCTGAACCCATTAACTTCTTCATCATTTTAGCTGAGCTTTCAATAGATATTCTTCTCACTCTCAGAATTACCCTAGAATCTAATACTACTCTACTCCACATCTTGTTATCAAACGTTGTTAGGTTGTGTCATACATAAAGTCTGTATTCAATTTGCTTCCTGAAATTCTGGATGTTGGATGTTGGAGACAGTGAAATCAAATAGCTCTGAACTTCAACTTTTAATTTGGATCTTTTTTTTTCTGTGCTATCTTAGCTATGTGATCTTTTATTATTGTTGCTGTGAAAAATAGAATATTTTTCCATATGCAATAATCTGAACACCAGAAATTAAACATGTACCTCATATAAAAGAGGGGATCCCAGCAGACACCAAGCTGGACATCAGCCAACGCTGCTCCCTTGCAAGACAAAGGCTAGGGTTTTCCTCAGCTGCATTAAGAGTGTGCCAGTAGGTCAAGCAAAGTGATTCTTCCCTTTCTGTTCGGCAAGACGCATCTGGAGTGCTGGGTCTAGTTCTTGACTTTCCAGTACAAGAGAGACACAGAGATGCTGTAGAGATTTCAACAAAGGGCCACAAAGATGACCAAGCACAGCATTTTTGATTGGAACTCATA
This sequence comes from Aleadryas rufinucha, assembly GCA_013397815.1. NCBI lineage: Eukaryota > Metazoa > Chordata > Aves > Passeriformes > Aleadryas > Aleadryas rufinucha. The sequence goes on from VZTH01005167.1 coordinate 22,945, forward strand.
TGCTTAGTGCTTCACTACAAATACAGATTCTCCTGTTATTTCTTCTACATGAATTATAGCTACATGTCATAATTACAACTAATTATACTAAAAACTAAGTCACCATTTCAAGATAAGGAAGGAGTCTAAATGCAGGATGAAGGCTAGTGCCACAAAGAAGACATTATGTTGCTTAGCAGCAGTGTTTGTAGTAGGTTTTAGCATGGAAAGCACAAAGTTTTGCTATTCCTTGGGGCAAGATATAGGCATGTAGTCTGTTTCAAGATCTCTGTTTTCGTATTCATTGTGTGTATTAATGGGGTGGGATCCTGCTCTCTGAGAAATTTTTTCTCCCATGACCTGTAGGTCATGACTTTCATACTCCTCAGAAAATGGAGATCACAAGAATCAGAGTATTTTTATAGGTCAGGCACCAGCTTTGCTCAGATGTCTAAACCCAACAATTTGTTCTGGAGGTGGCAGCAACAGGGACTGAGCTATCTAAAGTATTGGGGCACTCAAGGAATCATTTGCCAAGGAGCTCTTGGACAGACTGAACAAATTGGGAAAAATGTTCACATGAACAATTTTGAGACTGATGAATTTGTTGGACAAGATCTTGTCAGAAAATTTTCAACAAATTTAAATTCCTTTAGGTACTGGGATTATGTCTTCAGTATTCATAAGGATTTTTATAGTTTGGGTGGAACCCAAGACATGAACATGGCTTCAAGAGAGACCAAAAAAATCAAATTTAAACCAACAAAAAATTTTAAAAAATGTATTCCACATTGAATTGGAATAAAGAAAGTAAAAATAAAAATTAGTACTCCATTCACAAATAAAATCGCATATGATTTATAGATAATGTAATATAATGTAATTTATATAAGATATAGAGAATTACGAGAATTTTCAATTAATTTAAAATCACTGTGAAAGTGTGAAAGATGCTAATAAAAATATTTTTTTGTGTAGCTTATTAAAGTTGGTTTTTTTCCAGACATGAGATCATAAGAGCAAAGGTCTCATCACAGCTTCAGTACTGAGCAGGAACATTAGAATCAACAAGTTTATTATTAACTAAACACTAGTACAAGCTGTGCTATTACAAATACAACATATAGATAGGGTTAATTGACTGCCAGGTGCCCATCAAGCCAATTGTCAGTCCCCTTCCTCAAGAGAACACGGAGAGAAAATATGACAAAAGGCTCATTGATTAAGATAAGGAGAGGAAGATCACTTACCTAATACCATCATGGGCAAAATAGACTAGACTTAAGGAAATTAGTTTTATTTATTGTCAATTAACAACAACGTAGGATATGGAGAAATAAAAACAAAACTAAAAACACCTTCCCCCCTGTATCTCCTCCTTTCCAGGCTCAACTTCACTCTCAACTCTTCTACATCCCTCCCCAAGCCATGTGGGGGATGGGGAATGGCAGTTGCAGACAGGTCATAACGATTTGTCCATACCACACCTTCCCCCCCATGCTCTTCCCCTGCTCCACTGTGGGGTCCCTTCTTAAATATATTATTACAGAGGTGCCACCAATGTCACTAATGGGCTCAGCTTTGGCCAGTGGAAGGTCTGTCTGGGACTGGCTCTATCTGACTTGGGGGCAGCTCCTGATTTCTCCTATCACAAACCATCCCTGCAGCCCCTTGCCACCAAAATTTTGCCACGTAAACCCATTACATCTTACTCAGGACAGCACCTAGAATGGTGTTTTGATCTATAACAAAAACTCATAGGTACTACTGGAATATTTGAAATGGAACATTTATAACTATGGTATTGTTCTCATTATGCTCACTGGAAGCAGGCTGGATAAGACGTTTGTTATCTTTGCCTTTATCTTACCCAGACAGATCTGCATATTGATGGTGAGAGGTGAATGAATGCAAGATTTTTGTTGGATAAATGAACTATATATGTTGCATTCATATGCAGAGTTTTTTTACCAAATATAGCTGCTGTTTGCTAGTGGTTCTAATTTTTCTGAATTTTTGACTACAAATGGAAAAGATCTATGTTCAGTGTTAAGAACATTCTCAACTATAGTTTAAAGAGTTCTGTGAGGATAAATAGTAGCTGGAAGATGTCCAAATTCAGAGCAGTAGCTGGTAATTCTCTTACTTATAATTGAAGGTATGTAAATTATAAAGGGGAAAAATGTTTGCAAACATATCTTGGATTTTTATAATGAATTTTGCTCTCCCTGCACACTCTATTGTCATACTTGCCATATGTGAAAAATACCAGTAGAATAGAAAGCTGTTTCTTCTGCCAAATTTATCTGTGAAACAAGATTCTCAAGTTTGCTACCCTCTATATGCCAGACGAATAGATTTTTTTTTTTTTGATTTTTTTTTTTTTTTACTTTGTGTAGAGCACAGCGAATAGCTATAACGAGAGGGGAAAAAAAGCCTCTTTTACTTGAAGGCTGTGACCACAACTTCTGTAGTTGAAACTTTCCAACTGGATTTTCAAAGTAAGTTTTCAAATACTGTTGTTTATTATATGTGTGAGATGTAGTGCAACCGGGGTATGGTTTTACTTGCAGCCTGTAATTAGTATGTTAATAAAAATGAAAATATTAAATAACTTCTGATTCTATCAACAGCTTGTGAATATTTAAAGAACAGTTTCCATAAATGAGGTATGTTCATTTGGGTTTTTCTTGGTTATGTTAATGTCTATTTTCTTTCGTCCTTATTTTCTTTCTTCCTAAAAATCTATGTATTTTATTTCAAGGAGCAAATATGTCACTTGCAAGTAATTTAAACAACTTAAAAATAAATAAATTACCAATACATTAGTAATAATTTATAATTATTAATAATTATATTAGTATTGTATTATTATAATATTAACTAATAAATTAGTGACTACATATTTTCTGGGTGTTTGTTTGATTGTATTTCTAAAATACACTCATTTTGTGCTTAACTACCTTTCAGGCATTTAAGTACTCTGATATTTCACAAAGATTGACAGTTCATAAATTTATTTTCTTAATGCTAAGTCTCTGACCCTACAAGATTTTTCTAAAATTGTTTGAAAGATTCAGTTATATGCTGTTATTAAAAGGTTATCAAATTGTCTGTAGCTTACGGCCGTTAGAATTTTAATAAATTGGTCTTTTGTCAGTGGCCAAAAGTGGCCATATGGGAGTACTAAGAGTGAGTGAGTCTTGCTGACCAGTCCCTGGCTCTCCAGTTCATAAATCATCTTATGTATGGGAATCATGGACTCTGAGTTTGTGCAGTACTGCCGACAATGCACAGTTGTGGTAGGGATCGGTACCTGCTTCTTCCACCCTCTGGATTTCTACTGCAGAAGGATCCCCTGAGATGCCAGGCAGGGTATTCAGTTCTCTAACTTCCTCTGTCTTCACAGCAGCTATCCCAAAACACAACTATGCCCTTTTGGGTCCTTGAAATGCCTTGTCCTGAGGTATTTCCTGAGGTATAATCTATGTCAAGGGTGCACGGGACCTCTTCACCAGTCACAATGGGGTGTTTTTGCCATTCGTTCCCAGTCAGGCTCACTTCAACTTCCAGTACAGTCAGCTGTTGGGATCACCTTGTCATCCCAGAAATAGAGATAGATTTTGCCCCTACAGATCTTGATGACATCAGGGTATATTGTTCACTGGCGTCAACTAAAGATTTATAGTCCTTTAGGTCTGAAGTGCCAGGCCATCGGATCCACACAAGTTTGCAAGATTCTTATTTATCTTTTCATATTTGCTTATGAACTATGTAATAATAAGTATAAATACTTAAGATGATTATGAATGCAATGAATGTTTGGGGTTTTTTTTAAATTGTATATTTCTTGACTAAAACTCCTTTTTCTCTTTTTCAGAGCATGTCAGAATATATACCTACTTTCATTTCTGTTTCTCAGAAGAATTGTTGATAAAAGATGCAGTTTCACTTAAAACAATTTCTTCAGGCTTTGTTTGTTGTACAAATTGCACTTAGATGAGGGGAACGGTTCAGTGACTTTTAGGTTTTGAGAAAATACAGTTTGAGTGTACGTGAGAAAATTTCTGTTATCCTTTTTATTATGTACATGTCAATGCTTTGCAGATCAGAACACTGGAGTAGTAACATTTTCTCTTAGGTTCTATAAATTGGTACAAAAGAATTGTAAAGTTGAGAATTATGTTTAGACTTTTTTTTGTATTGTGTTTAATAATACATGGTAATAATGTACTTCAATATGCATAGATTGCAGTAAGCATAAACTTTGCAGAGAGCTAGTGATACTTCATGCTATTTTTACATTCATGAGCAACGTATTTCTTCAAGATGTGATGTATTCACAACTTCAAAAATAAAAAAAATCTTTTGTACACAGCAGGTAAGAGGTTGTTGCAAACGGGCATCTAAATATACTACTCCATATCCCATTTTTTTGTTACCAAAGATTTTACACATCTAACTGTGCAAATCCATGAGAACCAAGTGTATGAACTCCTATACTTCCAAAATACATTATCCTAAGGAGGGGAAGGCATGATTTGGCATTATCCTCCAATTCAAAATTGAACTAAAATCTACCATTTCGGTTTTTTTCTCCTTCAGACATAATTAAGAGGTTATTAAGCCAAAATTATATATTTAAAAAAAGACCATCTGTCGGGGTCCTGGCCGGTGTCCCTGGCACCGGCAGGCTGGCCCGACATGCCCAGCGGTATGAACGGAGAGCACTCCATGTAGATTCCAGCAGAGCTTTATTCCATGCCGAATGGCTGAGGCGAAAGAGGACTAAGCCCAGGAAGATTCGAACTTTTCCCAGGTTCCAGCAGAGAATTCTGGGCAGGGGGGCGGGACATAGGCGGGGCCCAGAACACAGAGGAGAGAGGGGCAGGGCGTTCTGCCAGCCAGGGTAACAGAACTGGGGGTCTGCCCTTTTGGGGGACTCATGGATCCCACAACCATCCTCACCTGGATTATTTTTGCTACCAAATAGCCACTATATCTTGAGAAGTATATCAGTCTGAATAATGATAGTCCAAATTTACTTGGTGAACAAAAATAGTATTTTGCCTTTTCTGTTGCTGATGTTTCAGTGGAGAACTAAGAAAGTACAAATGCTGCAAAATTTAATAGAAAATTTTAAGGGAAATTGACAATCTCAGTCTATCTCAAATACATAGAAAGGAGTATTCAGCAGTAACCCAAAATACTAAGAGTCATTAAAAATATATATATTATGAAACATTCTGCTTTCAAGAGGTTTTGAAACAGGCAAGTACTGCACCTGTTGCCATTCCTGGGTTCATTAAGCTGACAGAAGTTTCTGACTATCATAGCTTTAGATACATTGCCTTCATTATGCTTCAAATGCAATATTTTATAGCACTATATATGAGTATGTATTTGTGGAGTGGCATGGTGAAAATGGTGAACTCTACAGTTCATATAGATCTCAAAAATAGATTTCTATCCAAGAGTGAAAATTCATCCTTAAAACCCCTAGACACTCATAATGAAATTTGAATTTTTTCAAATCTCATAATTTGTTCTAACCTGCTCTAAAACATGGAGACAGTTTTGAAACACAAGAGTGTTATTTTGAATAAAAAACAAGGTTTCATTGGCTTAAGTTGTGATTTTGAAATATCTATTTAAAAAATTATATCAGCATTTTTGTCTTTAAAGTACTGTAAGTTTTTCATTCATCCTGAAGCTCCATCAGGACTCAGTTTAGTCATAGATGAAGAGGAAGTGAACTCCTGGATTTGTTTATGGAAAATTTAATTCAACATACGGTGTTTAGTTTGTAATGGAGGAAAAGTTTGTATGTGGTCCCTTAGAAAGGGGAGTGTCGTCCTGCACTTTGCAGTTCTGCAGTGTTTTCTGTTCTGTAAATAGTTTCTCACGTACTTTCTGTAAATATGGCCATGTTCTGCTATCTGTCCTCTCATGTTTTGCTAACTGTCTCTGATGTCTGCATTCTTTTAGTTTAGGAGGAGAATATGACAGACATAATTTTTGACCAATGGTATTGAGAGGAGGAGAATTTCATCCTCCAATCCATAGTAGTTTCTAAGAACATAGAAATAAAGACTGAGGGCAGAGGTCAGCCTCTTCCTGGCCTCTCCTCTGCCCTGGCTGGTTTTCTATCTCCTGACCCTGTGTCTCGCGTGCTTATTTCGCGTCCGAGAGCGACAGGGGAGAAAACAAATATATGCTTGTAATCATGTAGGTAAATCAATTTAAGCAGAATTTTACAAACATGCACAGGAATTAATGCAATTTTATAATAATAAAAAATTCTTCCTGATTACAATAAAAATTGTATATTTGTATTTTGTAGAGCTGCAGCTGCAGCCTTTTCATGACCACGCCTAAGACTTTTGGCCTTTAGTCTGCAGTACAAATGTGATTGGTAAGTGACTATTCCAAACTTCGTGTTACAGACAGTTTTGAAATGGAGAGATATTCTCTATTCCTGTTAAAATAGTGCTGTGGGGAACAAAAATGAATTGAGAATTGCTGGAAAAGAAGAGAGCACATAGGCAATGGCCAGATAAGGCGATTTTTGTGACACCTTTTCTAAGTCATAGCCCCAAACCTACCTTTTTAGTCAAAAATATTTAATACAAATGCAGGAAAATTATTTGAAGAGCTGTAATTGGAAAACTTCTTCCAGGTTCAACATCTCAACCAGCTCACTGCATTCTTGTTCTGGCTTTACCTTGCTCTCCTTTCCCCTTTTTGGTTAGTAAGTCTTGATTGTCTTCTATGCAATCATGTAGCTTTGATATTAGAAAAAAAAAATGATGGGCTAAATGAGAAAAGTGGGATAATTAGGACAAAGAAATAGCTAGACTGGTTTAAAAAAGTCTACTTTTAACACCAGAGGCTCAGCACAACTTTATCTTTTTCTTTCTGCCTTACTGTTTGCTAACAATTTTCTAATCACTGGACAATCATCTGCTGGTGACTGAAACATTACCTTTACACAGAAATTTTAAAAGAGAAAAGATAACAACCTCTATCTCTATAAGAGGTATTGGTATTAGCTTGTGGGTAATTTTGGAACAATTTTCCACTACTTCCAGAGATGTCGGGAAGTTTTAGAACTGATTCTCTCTCAAACCAAAACTGTCTCTAACCATCCTTCTAGATTGCTCAAAACTACTAGGCATCACTTTAAGTTATGTCCTGTACAGGTTGCATAAGACTCCCTTCTGAAGTACTCATTCTACTTGCATTCTTACCCAAAGCTGATAGCCCTTCACCTGACTGACTTTCAGTGACACCTAGAATTTGCCTACACAGACAAGAGGAGACAGAACTGAACTTAAGCATCAAATTTGGCCTTGAAAGTTGCACAATCACAAGTGTTTCATACTTTGTTCATGATATGGCAAGGCTTTTCTGTTGCATTATTTTCCTACAGAAGCCCTGTGCTCCCAACCACTGCCTGTTTCTTCAATCATACAGGTGGTTTCCTGTTCCCCACTTGCCCTCTTAAATGACTTTGCAGAATTGCAGAAGCAGGCAGGGCTATTTAAAACTCCAAATAATCCTTAGTCTTCAATGTTTTTCTTAGATCATTGAACTGTAATAATATTCTGGCTTTTTTTAATATATATAAGCAAAAGCAAAATGGGGGGATTAATAAAATCTATTCAAAATGTGAACCTAATTTGTAATTTAAAATATCTTGAAGGAATATGTTGCCTATGGATATGAATGATTAGGTGATTACTAAAAAAAGATTCTTACAAGTCATAAAACACTGTTTACTCTACCTAGAAGCTCGGTATAAAGCTGTACTGCCTTCAGGAAACATAGAATTCTTTTACATATCCATGAAACTATAAAATTAAAATTGAAATTTCCAAAATTTGAGTAAAGAAAAATAGTAAATATGGGAGAACACAGACAGCATGTGAAAGCTTTAAGCTAAAACCATGTTGAAAACCAATTGTGTTTGCCTACTTGATTTTCTTGCTGTCTCGGCCTCATTTCAGTATCCCACCATTCATTTCACACAATCTAAATAAAATATATTATGGACCCATCCATCCTTTTGAACTCTAAACTTGATGTCGTTTCTATCCAAATATACACATCATATGCAATTATGTATAATATACCCCAATAAATAGGACTTTAGCCATTGCTGGTAAAAGGGATTGCCTTGGCCTGAACTTCTTTTAATTTGTTTAAACAGCTGACTGGTGGCCAACTAAGCACTGCTTCTACTGTTTCCGCTGAAACATTGTCAGTGTCACCTATGACTCACCAAAGTAGTCATTAAACAACATGCAGCATTTTTTTATATTGTGTCTTGGGATGATAGTGTGCACTTGCAAACTGTAGCTGGGAAAAATGCAAAGGAGACAGACGATGATCTGAGAAATGGATTCCAGTCCTGGAGAGATAAAAAGCTTCACCATGAACATCATGCTTCTCTGCAGACCTGGCCAATGCCTCTTGTAGTCAGTTTATTCCCCATTCCCCATGGGAAGACTGGCACCACTGATTTTAGGACCCAAAACCACACTGGTAAGAGAGAATGACACCAAGAGAAAGGGACAAATGCTAAAAAATTTTCTTGCTTGACAGCCATAAATGGGTTATTAATACAGCTCCTCTTTTATACCAGATGCTGAGTGGAAATATTACGTTAGCTGGACTAGACATAAATGTGAGATATTCTGTTCAGTCTCCTAAAGTTTTAATTAAGCTGAAAATTGTAATTTTAATTTATATATATTCTCTTTCATCCACATTAATATTCTGTGCATGTATATGCATTTTACTGATATGTATGTGTATACACCACTATAATATTTATCCATCTCATCTTTCTTTAGGCATTTGCTCTTGGTTTACTTTTAAATATGACAGGAACTCAAGCTCTTTCCTATTGTTCTTCCTCTACCACACGCCTCATCCATCATCATTTTTAATGTGTTTCATCTGCTTTCACAAATCCTTCCATGGCAGGTGTTCATAAATCTGTTTCCTCCCAGGATATATTCTTACCCCCTAAGCTTATTAACTCATAGTCCCTATTTCCTAAACTTACGAGCTAACAGATTTTCCTTCCCTCCCACAAATCCATTTGCTTCAGCAATATGTATGTTTTTTTCTCCTGTGCTGAGGTAGAAATTCCCTGTTTCAGACAGATAATCTCCTAAATGTCTCTCAGGGAGCAACAAAGAAGGAAGGCAAACCAGTTTATTTCCACAGTTGCTGATAGCAAGAGTGGGGAATAATAATGAAGCAGTTCTTGTATTACTTGGAATTTAAGTTACTTCATTAGGTGGGTTTGGAACATAGTAGAAAAATCTTCTAAAACATTTCAAAACTATCCAGTGCTATCCATAAAGACAAAGCATAATCCCTCTGCTTATGTAAAAGCTGCCCACAGTTTTTTAGATAGGATATATGTATCAGGGGAGGAGTAGGTAGTGGTCTTAATCTGTCTTCTTTGAAAGTAAACATGATTCCAAGGATGGCTCACACAATATCTTGGAGAACATTTTCAAATTTTCTGAAGTGAGATTTTTCTAATGGCAATTTTCTTTCTAAAGGTGTGATTTTTGCAATGCTTTTCAAGGAATCAGTTGGTTCTCTAACTGGGGGCAGGGGGGGACAAAAAAAAACCCAAACAGAACCGAGGTTAGCTTGAGATGGTCCAAGGAGCTATGAATCTGGATTCATGTGGCATCACATGGTCATGATTATTCTACTAGACCTTGGTCTGGGACATAACAGATCAGCAGCTACACCTTGCAATATATAGAATGTTTGTGACATTATTGGACACTTGAAAGGATATTTGAATAAAAGGGGAAGCATAGGAAAATACAAAGCTAAAACTGAATAATCAGTCTACTCCCCTCATCAAAGGGGTGTGTGTGTGGCGTGCTCTTTAATCCCATTTACCTTACACTGTCCCTGAAAGAGAGATCTTTTTGCAGATATTTTTAATATAAAGAGCAATGATACTATAGGAGGGAGAATGGAAGAGAAGCAACAGTGCTTTGTATTGCAGTATGCCATCCTTGTGTGCTATGAAGCAAGTTATTTTAGTTTCTTACTTGTTTCAGAATGTAGGCTTATTAGATACTAAAAATGGTAAGATTACCCTTTAAAAAATCATTCATTATATGGCATGAAGTCTTGGAAGAGAGTCTAGGAAGAAAGAAGTATACATTCCAATTTAAATGAAGTACTCTATTGTGATACTTATAAGAAAAAACACAGACAAATCCAGTTTTAATGCGCCTTTACACTATATAAGGAGAGGAAAGCAGACAGATATATTCTTGAAATGAACTGTTAAACCAATGAGAGAGAGCAAAGAAAAGACAGATTCGTTGCCTAAAATAAGCTCTGCAAGAGGTAAAAGCAGAAGGCATAGAAAAGAAAAAGGTTTCATCTTGCTAACTTCTTTACTGTTTGCTTTTCCAAAGGTTCAGATGTTCATTACAGATTCATGACACTGCTGTGGATGATAAATAATAGTAAAGATCATACAGTTGTCCTTTATACCCATTATAATTAATTTGTTTTACAAAGAAAACCAGAAAATAAAATTAAGCATTTGGCCTTAACGGAGATGGGAGCTGTATTGTATGATGACAGGCAGCAGACAAAAGGGAAAATGTGAGGAAGTAATGGAAGGCAAAATAAAAGGAAAGTAATTTTGACTTGAATGCAATTGTACATACAACATAAATTTCATTCAATTAAAGGCACTTATGATTTTAACATTTATTATATCTGACTTATAACAGGATTCTAAATAACCATCAGTTTCCTTCTCCAGCTAAACATCTTTGGCACTTTTTAAATGTTTCAGGTTATTATTATAAAACCTATATTACAGTGAATATATGAATGATTATTTCAAAGTGAGATAATTTAGCTCTTTAATTTCAAAGCCATAAACATTACATGCATTTTTATGTCATTAGATTTGTTTTATTCGAAAACTTGAGTAATAGCAAAATCTGTACAGTTCTGTGAAGCATTTCGATTTTAACAGAGTTCCATCTACCAGAGGAAAATGAGTCTGACAGCATTTTCTTAAGCACTTCTGTGAACATGTATTTTCTAGAAGCATTATTTTGAAAGATTCAAAAAAATAGTTTGGCACTTCACCTTATCAGTGGAACCATAACTAGCCTACTTTAAAAAAGCTCACCTTCTAATAGATGAATAAAAGAAAAAATAAAAATCAGTTAAGCTTCCTCACAGAAGAGTACCAAATTATGAACAGTCAGCAGTAAAAAGGTATAAAGGATCTGCAAATATAAAATGTAGCACCCATAACAAGGTCAGAAATAACTCAGAGTCAAATTTAAGAGGAAAACAACTCCCTAGGCTTGTCTTAAAAGCAAAAAGGCTGTCTTTCTGCATAGCTAGTAGCAGTGATATACAGTTATAGGGTAAGTGTGAAGTATTCTAATCCAAGACATATCAGTTTCTGACCTTGAAATCAAGTATCTGAATGAGTCAAACAAATAAAAGTGAGGTTAGATAAAAACTAGATGAAGACAGGTAGCTGAAATAGATTATTTTAGCAAAGATACTAATTCTGGTTTTAGCATATAGCAGTCATAACTTGCCCAGCCTGGAATTTTCTGCCTATCCTGTAGCCAAACTCCTTATCTGAAGTACTTTTTGGCACCTCATTTTGACTTTTGGAAGAGGTAAAATATTTCTTTCCATGCCTAGCTGTGAATTTCGGAACCTGCTGTTAAGGGAACTTCCCAGTCTGACCATTCACAGGACTGGGGCAGTCACACTCCCAGTGCCAGAGACTTCAACTGCTGGGACCAAAGCACCTTCACAGCAGGCAGCTCTGATGAGCCAAGAAGTGCCTCACTTGTCTCCCTATGCACTTCACTCACATGCACTCCGACAAGATTTCCTACCTGTTTGACCCCAGTTTTCCTTTGGCTCAATCCTGTATAATTCATTCCATAAAGCAATTCATTCACAGCACAGTAACACGGAGATGGCTTGAGCTGGTGCTGCCAAGGAGGGAGCCTGGCTGGGCTACAGGTCCCCGTGCCCTTTGCTATGCAAAAGGTTGGCAGTTCAAGGCCTCTTGGCTCAGGGTCCTGCCACCCAGAGCTCCATGTGCAGCTCCCACTGCAGCGGCACCCGGAGCAGTGTACTGGCACTGATTGTGTTCCTCAGCACCTCTTTCTATCCCCGCTCATGAATACCGAGGTTATCCGCAGGTTCAGAAAAACTGAACAAATTGGTGGACAAATCCATTGACTGATAATAAAAAGACTAGGTATAGGAAATAACTTGCAAAGAACTTTGATCCAACATCTGGAGGATTCCATGAAGAATGATCTGCAGAAAAAGCCTGGATTTAATTGCTCTTCCTAAATGCCAACTCTTGCATTGCCTAAATGTCACCTCTTGTCTGAAATATATATAATATCCTTCTGTCTGCAGGAGGGAATGACACTGATATAGACCATTGATCTGATGAAATGAGGGCAGTTAACTTTCAAAATTCTTTAGCATTGGTAAAACTGGAAAACATGTAAGAAAGTATCATCTCTTATTCACAACAGGACATCATAGAGGTTTCTCACTAATTGGCATTTAAATTCAAAGCACAATTAAAGAAAATAAATTCAGAATAAAAAAAAATCTATTTCCCCAATAATAATTCAAGCAGTATTAAAAATCAGATGTAGACCACAAATATTAAAAGCTAAGTGCAGAATTAATATATTTAATGTTTCCAACATCAGTTTTACTAAGACTGCTATTTAATACCATTCTTGTGTAAAATCAAGGTAGATGTTGGGGTTTAAAAAGCTGCTAGGTACAAGGCTTTTCTCTGTGCCCAAGCTGTGGTCTCAGAGCTCTTCATATCTGACATGAGATTTTAAGTACAGTATGGCAGCAGAGATTCTCCTGCTGGCTCAGTCACTCCCTTGGAAAAACATTGTCTGCATAAACGAAATACAGCATTCCGTCTCAGCTGATACATAGAGTACTAAATAAGATCACATTTGCTAAAATACTCCTGTTGTAGTGCAGCTATTGGATTTTTACTGCTCATTGGCTCTCTTCTTTTGTGGCATTTGCAGAAGATCCCAGTATCCAAGGCACTTGGCAGTTAAAGCAAGCGCTTTCCTCCATACTTAGCCCATGAACTAGGCTGCCTGGTTTGTTCCAGTAGAAATCCTGTGGCACAATTCATTAGTGTGCAATGCCAGTGTTTAAGTCCTGGCTGGAGGCAAGCACAGTCTTCTCACTTAGTCCAGCAATCTGCAGAAAACTTCAGTTAAATTTTAAGGTGAACTTTTAAAGTTATATGTGTTTTCTTAAAAGTTCAAAAAGGCATAGCCACAGTAAGGGGCAAGAATTGAAGGTTAAAGTCTTACTTACAATTTAACTTCTCATTTCTGTTATTTAAATGGAATGTTATTCATAAATTTAAGAGCCTTGTTTACTCAGCTTTTTAACTTTCCTTGCCTTATACATCTGTATTTCTAAACAGATACCATGGTATAAAGACCATCATCTAGGAACTAACAGGATTTTCTCTTATTCTACCTTTGCACTTTAGTAATGACATATTTTCATTGCAAATATATATTTCTGTACAGGTTTGAAAGCAAACCAGTGAGACTCCAAGTCAGAAATACAATTTAATAGGGAAAAGGTAAAATAAATGCAATAGTACAAAAGTGAACCACTGACAAAGTCAGAATACAACCTGGCACCCTGTCAGTCAGGGTGCTGGTAGCAGTTCAGATGAAGTGGTCCTGTTAAAGCAGTGATCCTGTAGGAAAAAAAAAAAGGTCTGGTCTTCGTCTGAAAGTCCAGTGGTAGCTCTTGTCCTCTGGAAATCCAGTGGGAAAAGGCTGTCTGTGGTGTTTGGAATCCCAGTTTATATTCAAGATGGAATGCTTGGTTTCTCCCTCTGGGTGGAGCTTCTCACAATGGGATGATAAGGCATTGATGGGCCCATTAACAAAAGATTGTCCAGAGGCAGTTATCTATGAGCCATGGGCAGGGTCCTTGATTGCCCATTAAACAAAGATAGCTCCCCGAGGGAGGAGGCAAGGAAAACACTGCCCCACCTGGATTCAATATTTTATGAAGATGGTAAAAGAATAAATGTTTTTGGGCACGTCTTATACTGTAACCTAGGACAATTTCTGATTGAGAATAATAGTATTTGTCACTTAAGACAATATAAAAAAGTAAATCACAAAATAGATATATTTATGCATAGGGTATCTTGATTATGAGATATACATAATATTTATATTTTTGGATTAAAAAATAATGTTTTAGGATTACTATATTGAGGATTTGACTTCGTTTCAGTCATTGAAATGCTGTCATTTGCATATGAAAATTCCTCAAGGCAAATTTCATTGTAACTTATCTCAAAGAACACTATTGCAATGGCATATTCCATGATCTTCACTTTTTGAAAATACTTGTGATGAATGAGGACTATAACGAATAATTTTTTGCACGTTTTTTGATGGAGTTTAAGTAATAGCAATCTCATTTAAGTTACTATGACTCAATAATATTAGATATTTTTTATACTTCTTACACATAGTGTTTGAAACCTTTAGAATACTCACAATATTTACTCTTGAAGCACTGTGAGATAGAGAAGTGCTACTGATCTCATTTAAAAATGAGAAGAGTAAGACACAAAGGTGACATTGTGTGGAACATGAAAGTTATGTAAGTGGTCTTGAAGATCTCTGTATAAATGATTCAGTCATGTATGCGGTACAAGACTGCAGAAAAAAATTCTTTTCAGAGTTTGAAAGATGGATCTTACACCCTAACTGCTGAAGTATCTTTCTAAATAAATTATTAAATATACAAGAACAGTCTTTTGAAGAGTCAAAACTTCTTTTGAACACCTTTCACAAGCAAAGTCAGCAAGCAGTATCAGGGCACTTTAAGTCTGCAAAAAGGAACAGGTGTCATTTGCTTAAATATATCAATTAATTCATTGTGCTGAATGAATACACATGTTGTACATGAATGTACATGTCAGTCTGGTACAGCATATTTTAGATAACACAAACATTTAAATAGTAATCTTTTGTCAGCCTTAGATCTACAGTTACCTTAATATATTTGTAGAGTTAATCAGTCACTTAAGACATGATTCAGAATCTTTTTCATGGGCTTATTTTGCTCCCACTGAGTTTTCGGCTTTGGAAAAAAATTGTCGCCTTGCGTTCCTGGGCTGCCCTTTGGCCAAGGACGCCGGTTGTAAGGCCCTACCGACCGGCACGAGGCGATGCCACTGCTAGGGCAAATTGTGCGGCTGGCTCGCACCTAGGGAAGTTGGCTCCTGGGAAATGGCGAGCGAGGCGCAGTTGACAAAAGGCAAGGAGGCAAAGGGTGCAAGAGGGGGTCTCCCCCGAAGTCTCTGTTTATTGAGGTGAGGGAAGGAGGGGTCTGGAGCAGTGGAGGTCGGAGGGAGAACTCCGGGGATCTGAGGGTCTGCAGGATCTTAAAAGGGAGGGAGAAACTGGGTGTAGCAAAGGGAACTGGCCAATGGGAAAATGGGTAAGGGGCAGATACAGAAGACAGGGATCCAATAAAATTTCAAAAGGGGAGGGTACAATAACAAAGGGCCAATGGGCAACCGAAGATAACAGAACTTTCCAGAACCTTATTAACTATGCAATGAACTTATTATTAAACATATGCGCATTCAACCAATAACCATCCCGGGAACCCCGAAGGTTCTAGAGGGGTGGGCAGGTCCCAATTCCAGGGCATGCCTCCTCACACAGAGGTCTCCTCCCCTGGCCCTGCCTCCAGGGTGGAGCTGTCTTCATCAAAGGAGGAGTCACCATAATCGACAGCTGCCACCTCCAAGGGTGGGACTCCCACAAAAAATGATTAAACTTTTTAGAAAAAATAATCATGAAAATGTTTCTAACTATGTCATTTTAATAGGGAAAGAATATCCCTTTGGATACTATTTAAGTTTGTATCACTTATCTTATGTTCCAAAGGACTGAACTCCTCTTTATAGTTCAGTAAGCAGAAAGCCATTCTTACTTACTTACATTTTTCTATATAATCCCATTGACATATACTTGTTAAAATATTAACTATGAAGTGTATTTAGGCCAGATTTAAATGCAGTAATAAGTAAGGGGATTTGCATAATACTGGGCAGTGATGGCAGCTTTGAAATGCCAGCATCATTTTTCACAATTGAAAACATAGTGCCTTTGCAAAGAATCATTTATTAATACCAAACCACTGTTTCAATAAAGCATTAGAACTTCCTGCATAGAATAGCCCTTGGGCAGCATTCTGAAGTAATAGTGAATTGCTATTCTAATCCACAATGGAACATTTTAATAAGTGTGATAAATGACTCACAAAGGGCTTCAGATTTCAACATCAGTAGAATTAGAATCAGGCAAAGGCTGGATCTGGGTGATAGATGTAGAGGATTTTTGTGGTAAACAGTTTGCAATGTCAGGACAATACCAGCTTATTGAACTTTCAGAGACTAAATTCCTGTCCATTTGTCATCCTGTTGCTAGCAGACATAGATGTACACAGAGTAATCGACTTACATTCTTTATCAGCTGATACAATCCTGTAACTCCTGGACCACTTAAAAGAGAAAATGAAACGTTCAACAAGAAAGAGCTGAAAAAAAATCAAGACTAAATAAAACCAGAATTTTTTTATTCCTGCAAATATTTTTATATTGTAAGCACAAAGCTAGAACAATACAGATAACGCTCCCACTAAGTCACTCTGTTTTTCACAATACTTTCAAACTTCTGTGAAATTAGTCTCTTTTGTTTGTTTTGAAACAAAAAGAAGAAATTATGTGGCTACATTATTAATTGGTTTTAGTGTTAAAAACAGTGTTAATATTTCATGTTAAAGAAAAATCAGAAATAATTTTGCTGTTTTTCTATAGTTTTCCATCTCATGTCATATCAATACTGGAGGCAATAATATTAGGATTTTAAAAAACATAAAAGGCAAGAGAATGAAAAACAAGAAGATGCTTACCAGTGAATAGAATGGTGTTGTGATTAAATTTTACTAGGTTAGATCATACATTGAAAGTAGATCCATCTCACACAACTTTCCCTGTCTAGAACTTTGTTGCTGACTGTAAATTAGTTGCTCAGGCTCCCTCTGTCATTATGAGAAAGAGCAACAACAGTTTATCTTATATATTTGATACTTCCTCTAAAGATGCCTTTTTCTCTCTGCACTACGCAGGAGGCCAATCTTAGTCTTGGTGGTTAAATTTATGGGGTAAATATTGGTGAGATGAATCCTATTAGTAGAAAAATTTCTCTTGTATTATCTGGTTAGGACATTATCTTTCCTTAATAACAAGCTAATAGGAGGATAAACTACTATATTTTTTTCTTAACACAATGACAGAACAAATAAGCTTTTAAATGACCATTAAAATGCTCACTGACTCCAGTAGTGATGATTCAGTACTTATGCAAATCAGTTTTATTTATTTAATCTTTTCTTAAATAAGCCTTAAAATATTTAGACTCAAATCCCACAATATTTAAAATTATTGGACTGTTTCTTTATTGCCTTACATAGCATGCTGTAATTTAAAGTGTGCAGAGAACATCAAGGAAACCAGAGTCTCATCTGCAATGTTAGTAGTAAAAGGCTAAGCAAGTAGTATTCTAAGCCAGTTTCTAAATGGGATGAGTCATTTAGTGACAGTGGATGAAGAAGCCTGAGGTACTCGATGCTTTTTTTGTCTCAGTCTTCAACAAACTCTCTTAGGCCTGACATCTGTGGGAGCACATTTAGAGTACAGCATCCAGTTTTGGACAAATGAGTCCAGGAAAGATACTGATAAATTGGAGTGATTTCAGCAGAGAGCCCTGAACTGGATAGGAGCTGGGGCACCTAATCCTGTAAGGAGAGGCTGAGGCACCTGGGTTTGTTCAGCCTGGAGAAGACATGGCTTTGTGGAGAGGTGTTTTGCACCAGGAGGTGCTGGTTCATCGTGATCGTAGAAAGAAATGGTGTCAGTCTCTAGGGTATCATTTAAAATGCTATTTATTAGAGCCAATGTTATAAGAAGAGAAAATCATAGATCTTTTTATATCCCATCAGATGCTGAAATAATGTAAAATTCTTGTAGCATTGAACAGGAGTGCAACCCATGCTCAGCATGTTGTACAGACCCCATCCATAGTAGAGATCCTCCCTTCCATCGTTCAGGCTATTAAAGGATGTTTTTACAAGGAAACAACTGTGTTAATAGTTTTTACAGTCAAAGCAGAAATGGTGCTCTTATGAGAGCTTCTTGCAGCACTTTCAGATAAAGGCAAGGTTGTGCTACGGATATAAAAAAAAAAGATTTCTTGTTTTATCTTTATACATTGCATAAATAGAAAATATTCTGAAGAGCAAAGGGGATTTGAATTATTAACACTGTAAAAGCAGAAAAAATTCAATGGAAATGTAAGCTATTTATAAAATAAATAATATTTATAAAATATTTATAAAATATTTATAAAATACTTGTAGGTCTTCGGCATCTTAATCCCAAAAATTTCTACTGATCTTTATTAGTGAATTGAAGAATACTTGGTAGGAAAAAGTGGAAGTTCAATTAACATTTAACTTCACTTTAAAAGGCACTTGAAAGAAATGCAAATCCTAACTTGAACCTATAAAATAATATTCATTTTTTGTGTTAAAATGGACTTTTGATGTGTATTTTGCATGTTACACATGCACAAATTTATATGTATACATCTACTCATACATCTATTAGTGCTCACTAAAGCAAATGGGCTCAGGAAAGGAGTTAACATTGGAAACAGGATGAGCTGTGGTGACCATGGCCTGTTTGTATTTGTGATCTTGAGGAACATGTGCCTGGCAAAAAACAAAGTCAGGGCCCTGAAATTTAGAAGAGTGAAATTCCAGCTGTTTAAAGAATGAATGGATAAGATACCCTGGGAAACTGTCCTTAGGGGCAGTGGAGCTGACCAGAAATATCATTTATTTAAGGACACTTCTCTTAGAGCACAAGAGCTCTCCATCCTCATGTGTAGGAGATGAAGCAGGACAGCCTGGAAACTGGCATGGATGAGCAAGGACCTGCTCCTCAAAATGATGAATGAAAAGGAAATGCACAGCCAGTGGAAACAGGGACATGTGGCCTGGGAAGAGTACAATGGATATGTAAGGCTGTGATCAGGAAAGCTACGGTACTGGTGGAATGGGACTTGGTAAGGGATGTGAAAAATAACAAAAGGGCTCATAGAATTTCCTGAGTTGGAAGGGATCCACAAGGATCATCAAGTCCAACTCCAGCCACTGCACAGGACAGCCCCAAGCATCACGCCATGTGCCTGAGGGTGTATTCCAAATGCTTCTTGAACTCTGGCAGGCTTAGGTCCATGACCGTGGGTTTCTAGAAGGGATTCTCTAAGTGAATAAGTCAGAAAAGAAAGGCCAAAGGGAGTGTACAAATAAGAGAGAACTGGTAAAAACACTTATGAAGAGGGTTGAGACATTTAACAAGTTCTTGATTTCAGTCTTCACTGGCAGTCAGGCTTCCCATGTCTCTGAAGTCCCTGAACCTGTAGGTGGGGGTTGGGAGGGCAAAGTCCCTCCCACTGTAATTGAGGAGGTTTGAGACCTGAAGGAACTGAATAGCCACTAATACACATAGGAAAGCACAAAATATCATTCCTATTTTAAAAGTGGAGAAAGGAAGGTCTGGGGATCTACAGGCTGGTAAGCCTCATCTTTGTGCCTGGGAAGACCATGGAACAGATCCTTATGTAAGCGATGTTCAGGAACAAGCAAGACAAAGAGGTGATTTGAGACACTGAGCACAACTTTACCGAGGGCAAGTCATTCCTGACTAATTTGGTGGCCTTCTTTGATGGAGTGACTGCAATGGTTGATGAGGGAAGACCAGGCAGTGTTATCTACCTAGACTTCTGTAAGGTCTTTGACTTCTTTAAGGTCACGTATGACATCCTTATCTCCAAATTGGAAAGACATGGATTTGAAGGGTGGACTATTCAGTGGATAAGGAATTGGCTGGAGGAACACAGCCAGAGAGCTATGGTCAATGATTCTACGTCCAGATGAAGGCTGATGATGAGTGGTACCCATCAGGGCTCCACTTGAGACTGGTGCTCTTTGATATCTTTATCAATGACATAGACAGCAAGATTGAGCACCCCTGCAGCAAATTTGCAGATGACATGAAGCTGAGCATTGCAGTTGACACCAATCCAACCTAAATTCTTTCAGAAGTAAGCTGAAGTTAGTTAATCTTAGTTATGTCATGAAAATGTAATTATGATAAATGAAATTGTATAAATTGTGAAAATTCTACAATACAAAAATTGATTCTGTACATCTATCAAAATAATCTAATTAACACACAGACGTTGTTAGTTGGGGTTTTTATTGGTGGACTATTGAAAATAGAGTAAAACGTGCAAAGTGAAGATATTATTATTAAGGATAAAAATACATGCCTTCCTTGCATCATAGCGTCAAGTTCAAGTGCCGTTCTAAATGATAAATTCTAAACCTGGAAATATCTAATATAAATTTCAATACAGCATCGTACTCAGCAGTACATCAGAAGAGTTTCTCCCATCTGTGTGAGCATCAGAAGATGATTGATACCTGCTTTTGCCTCTTTTCTATGTTTGCAAGGTACGCTTTCGGAATTAGTATGGCAGAGCCTAAAGTTCTTAAAGAAAAGAATAAATGTAAATCTGAAAGGACATATGTAGTACAGCAAGGAAAGTACTTTCGTTGCAGTATCATCATTTTAACTCAGAGTCTCAATGTCAAATTTCAGTGCATGATATTGGCTGTGTTGGTGCTATTCCACTGAGATTGACACAGATTTCCCTCAGTAGTATATACTTAACTATGTACTTAAAAATGTATGTTTTTTTACTCCCAATCACATAATTAGGATTGTTCTATCAGAATTCTTAGCTCAGATGTAATGCTTTGAAATATGGCTCTTTTCTCAGTTGTACTTTCTGCTGACCAAAAATACTTCTAGATGTTATTTTTTTAATCCTGCTCACATGACAATTTCAGCTAAATGTGCTTCACCTAGACCCACTTATCTGTACCTCATATCCTGACATGCATTTATTACTCGACTGAAAAGATCTGATCCTCAGATTTTAAAGCTATTTTTCTGATACTTAAATGTCTGCATCTGGGAGATTTTTTTAAAGGTGCAGACTTCTGCAGGCAGTTCTATGCCCTTGGCAAACCAACAGATTTCTGTTAAAATGCTTACATCCTCCATGGGGTTTTTGATATTGCCTTATATTTTCCAGTATTTACTGAAAAAATTATACTAAATAAGATTTTCTTGCATAAAGATTGATAAATGGGGTCCTATGCCTTGTACAAGTGTGGTGGGGATGTTTATAGCCTCTGAGAAGCTATACTTTTCAAAATCATAGACCAGGTTGCTCAGAAACCCATCCAGCCTTTTCTCGAACACTTCCAGGAATGGGGCAACCACAACTACTCTGGGCAACCTGTTTCTGTGTCTTATCCATCACAATAAAGAATTTATTTCTGATATCTAATCTAAACCTCTCTGAGTTTAAAGTCACAACCCCCTGTCCTATCAGTACATGCCATTGCAGACAGTCCCTCTCCAACTTTCTTTACAGGTCCCTGCTAGGTACCAGAAGGCTGCTATGAGATCTCCATGAAGACTTCTCCAGGCTGAACAACCCCAACTCCCTCAGTCTGTCTTCACAGCAGAGGTGTTCCAGCCATCTGATCTTTGTACCCCTCCTCAGGACTTGCTCCAATGTGTCCATGTGCTTCTTATGTTGGGGGTCACAGATCTGAACACAGTACGCCATGTGGGATCTCATGACAACATAGTAGGGCAGAACACTTCCCTTGAACTTCTGGTCATGGATCTTTGGATGCTGTCCAGGGTACAGCTGGCTTTCTGGGCTGAAAGAGCACATTGCCAGGACATGAGCAGTTTCTTGTCAACCAGCTGTCTTGGTTATAGGAGGAAGAGTGCCAATATGGGTGTAACCAAACTATGTATCCTACAACCATCTGCATTATTCCTGACAAACTATTAATGGTGGGTCATCTGCAACAGCTGCCCGGTCCACACCCCACCCCTCAGATGGGCAGGGTGTTAAATGAGATAAGGAAAAAGAGGCAACCCTGTGAGGCAGGGTAATGTTTCTTTTTCTTCCCACCAATGACTCAGCCCTGATAACTCCCTCCAGCGAAGCAGCAGCACAGTCCCACCCATCCTGAGAGTGTCCTCTCTGCTAATGGGCCATGATGTGCTCATTAGGTACCAGCAGGATAGACAGCTGCAATGACCATCAAGGACCCCAGAAATATCCTATGACTCACAGGACTACATCATCCCATTGTGAAACTCCCCTGAACATTCTTGCCTGTATATAATCTGGGTACTTTGAGGCTTAGGACCACCACCACCACAGGATAACCAGAAGAGGACCAGACCTTCTACAGGACCACTGCTTTTGACTGCAACCATCACTTTGACAGCACTGCAACCACTGTTTAGTTGGACTGCAACCACCACCCTGACCAACAGGAGCCAGGTTGTACTCTGACTTTGTGGTTTTAAGCCAGTTTTTCTGTATAATGCATTTATTGTAAAATTTCTATGAAATTGTAACTCCAAATTGAAGTCTCTTGCAAGGAATTTGTGTGGGGGTTAGTTTCTCCCACTGGTTCACTTTCAAACCAGCACACCACCACACCCAAGTCCTTTTCCTCAGTGCTGGTTTCAATCCATTCTATAACCAGCCTGTATTTGTGCTTGGGATTGCTTCAAACCAGATGCAGGACCTGGCACTTGGCCTTGCTGATCTTCAGGAGGTTCACACAGGCCCAGCTCTCAAGCCTGTCAAGGTACCTCTGAATGACATCTCTTGCTTCTAGCATGTCTACAACTCCACACAGCTTGATGCCATCAGCAAATCAGCTAAGGGTGCACTCAATCCCACTGTCTATGTTGCTGACAAAAGTGTTACACAGTGCTGGTCCCAGCAGTGTTGCCTCATCACTGGTCTCTGCTTGGATATCATGTAGTTGACCACAACTCTTTGAGTATGACCATCCAGCCAATTCCTTATCCACCAAGTCCATCCTTCAAAACTATGTCTCTCCAGTTTAGAGACAAGGATGTAAGACAGTTTCAAATGCTTTGCACAAGCCCAGGAAAATGACATCCCTGTTCTACATGTGTTTGCATAAAGACATTTAAGTTGCTACCCCAGTGAAGCCAACTTACTGGTTGGAATGGCAGGAACTCCTTTGTGCTGCCCTTCAGGTGGTCTCCTGCTGATCTGTGATCCCTCTCCAGGCTCTGGAATCTCTTACTGGCATAGGCATTAAACTGTTGGGAGTGGGATGGTTTGAGGTTCTCCTCCCCCTGCAAGTTTAGTTTTAAAGTCACATGGTCTAAACAGATGATGAAACACACATAGTTTAAATTAATATCACCAAATATCTTAGTAAACTCAAAGCATACGACATTTGGAATATTTTTTAACTTTTTGACATCACTGAAAATTACAATGATGCTGTTAAATATATTCATTTAGGCTTATCAAAAAACTGTCATTTTTTTGATTGTTATTAAATTGAGTGATTTTATGTTCACTAATGGAATATTCCTTCAATGACAAAACCAACAGTTCCTAATATAGTGTCAGCAGGTGTTCATTCAAGGGGAAAATAATAAATGGCATTACATTTTCAGTTTTCTACCAATACACACAGGTTATTGGTGAGAAATTATTAATAATAACTTAAGGGAATTAGAGACTGTACAAAATAATAGGTAGAAAGGAATGGATTTCACATCTGCAGTGCATCCATGATTTATTCAGTGCAATTCTGCTGTGGAAAGGCATAATGAAAATAGAACTTCTGCTGTTTAGATGGTTTATTTGATTTATTTTTCTTTATGAAGAAAATGAGTTTTTTATTACTCTCTTGGCATGTGAGATTAATTGATAGTAATTTAAATTATATTTCAAATATGTAATGGTCAGAATGGACAGGAAAAAAATAATAGAAAACTTAAAATGGACAGCACTAGCAACTTATTTCTTTTTAATAGTGCCTCAAATATGTTTTTCATGTTTCTCCTGTTCCTTGGGACAAGGAACACATAAAAATATCCTAAGAGTGGGTGTCAAGAGGATGGGACTAGACTCTTTTCAGTGGTGCCCAGCAACAGGACAACAGGCAAGGGACACAACCTGAAACACAGCAAGTTCATCTGAACATAATGAAAAACTTCTTTATATTGAGGGTGACACAGCATTGAACAGGCTGCCCGGAAAGATTGTGGAGTCTCCTTCTCTGGAGATATTCAAAACCTGCCTGGATGCAATCCTTTGCAACTCGCACTGGGTGAACTTGCTTTAGCAGGGGGTTTGGACTAGATGATCTCCAGAGGTCCCAGTCCCAACAGTTCTGTGATTGTGTGATTCTGTTAATTTATCAGCCTAAGTGTTTATTCCAAGAAGCTGTTAGATGTTGATGAAGTTGTTAGGGTACTGCCAAGCAAAAAATTAATAAAACAATATAAAGATCAAAACAGTTCTGACTGACCCAGTGGTCCTTGTTGATCACCTACTGTTTGATCTTTTCTATTTTGTCATTTATCCAAAAGACAGAACTTTCCATCATCATATGGACACTTGGAGCTGAAGTCATTATAGAATCACAGATGTTATATTCATCAGTTCTTCTTTTCCTCTTTTTTTTTTTTTAATTCTGCCACTAATTTCTATTGTCCTCACAAAAAGAAATACAATTAAAGATCTTTAAAGCTCAAAGTCTATCTTCTCTAGCATGGAATTCAAAGACAATAATTCTATAATCATAGAAACATAGAATGGTTTGCATTAGATTGAACCTTTAAAGATCATCTAGTTCCAACTCCTCTGCCATGAGTAGGGACACCTTCCACTAGAGGTTTCTCAGAGCCCCATCCAGTCTGATTTTGAACACTTGCAAGGATTTGAACACTTACACAATTTCTCTAGGCAACCTATTACAGTGTCTCACCACCTTCACAGTAAATAATTTCTTATATGCAATCTAAATCTCTCCTCTCTTAGTTTTAAAGCCATTACCCCTTTTCATATCACTACAGACCCTGGTAAAAAGTGTCTCTCCATCTTTCTTGTAACCAACAAGCTTTCCCCAGAGTCTCTTCTTCAGGATAAACAACACCAGTTCTCTCAACCTGTCTTCATAGGATAGGTACTACAGCCTTTTGGTAATTTCTGTAGCTGTTCTCTGTATCTACTGTAAGAGATCCACGCATTTCCTGTACTGAGGACTGCAAAGCTGGACACAGTTTTCCAGTTGAAGTCTCACAAGACCAAGGAAGAGGGGGGAAAATAAACTCCCTCAATCTGGTGGTCACACATCTTTTTGTGCAGCCTGGGATACTACTAGCCTTCTGGCCTGCAAGTGCAGATTGCTGGGTCATATATAAATATTTTACCTTGTTAAATTTATCATAAATTATGAAATGATTATATGAGCTTATAGTTAATACAGTTTCTTCCATTATTTACTTTCATAGCTCTTTGATACAAAATTCATAGCTTTACCATGCTTCTTGGTGGAACAGCTGGAAGGAAGTTTTGTGACATCTAAGTTGGTTTGACTTATTAAACTAAAATATTTGAGTTCAACCAACAATTTGACATGTTCAAAATATCATCTAAATTTAGGTTTCAGGAGACCTCTTTCTGTGTAATCTTCAAGCCATTCAAAAATTGCACAATTAATAAACAATAAGGCTGGAAGCCATATATCCAAGTGAAATAAAATAAAGTGAAAGACATGAAAAACAATGAAAATGCATTTTAAAAATTCTGAATCTATTATATTTATATGTGTTCAGGTGAACACAAAGTAGTTCCAATGATATCGTTAGATATTTTACAGTCATTCTCTGAAAATAAAAATTACTCCTTTGGGAATATGAATATGTTTTGTTCTATGTATCTTTCCTCCCTACTGCAATGTGCATTCCTCTTTAAAGATATTCAGGTTGCCAGTAAATGAATTTGAAAGTAATTGGTATCAGTTACCAGCAGTCTCAACTCACAATATATTTATGCTTTCTTTGGCTTTCTCCTTGGTGACATGACTCTCTAGAGTATTGTCTAACTTCTTCCTTTTATGCACTCCCTCTTTCTCCCAAAAGACAAATTCTGAAGCTAAAGAAGAAAAGTCAGGCTGGCTACAGAAGCATTAGGCCTTTTGGGATTCCTTCCTAAAGATGTTCCCATAAGACTCATGCATCAGACTGTGTCTGGTTCCTAATTCCATCCTGCTCCTTCCGTCACCATCTGAAGAAATAATGCTGCAACTACCAGATATAACATGGAAGGACAGCATCACAGTAGTTAAAGAAATACTTAACCTTCCAGGCAAAGTAGGAATCTGAACTGTTTCCTAGGGCATTGTTCAGGCCTGTTAGGAATCTGTTTCGTCTCACCTGAGTACCAAGTTCAGAAAAATGGCTTGAAATGAGGGAATTGTACTATCCCACCAGCAAACATTTTTAAGTGTCTTTTAGCTAGTTCTTTTTCTTCCTCTCTTGCAGACAGTATTCAACTCTGTAAGTAGTCCAATTATTGAAATAAGACTATTCAAACACTTTTTATGAATACTAGTGACAGAATCTTGACCTTTGAGAGGACTTGAATGAAAGTATTATTTGTATCATTAAGATCCAGATGTTCATTTCCTTGCCTATAATTATCAAGGAGGCTGTGCCTGTGTAAGGCTTTGTACCTATGGAGAGAACTTTTGTATTTTATGTCGTATCTATGTCTGTCTATAGGCGCATACATACCATTAGGAAACCAAAGACATTTGAGATACAAAAGGCAAATCTCTTGCTATCTCTATCAGCTCTCATAAGTAATTTTTATCATTATTTTTGTCATTTTTATTTATGTATCTGGTTTTTTTTATTATGACAAACATAGATACCTGAAAATAAATGATGTAATTAAAAAGGGAAGGTTTGCATCCATTAAAAATAAGCTTCCCTACATTTCCCTACACTGTGTCCCTTAAAAATATGAAATGCAAGGATCCCATATCGTCAATGTAAATTTGGAAGCAAGATTAAGCTTTTATTTTCAGCAACTACATGATCTGTCCTCTCAAAAAAATTAATAGAAAAAAATATAGCCTGCATACATGCAACTGCCACAATGTTGGGGCCTCTAAACAGCTTTATCTCTCTGAAGGGAATGAAGGTGCAGTAGGTACTATATAGAAAGTCATGCTTTGTAATTTTATTAGACTTAGATTACTTGTTTATATTTCAAATACAAACTCCAAAATAAAAATTCAATATCCATCTATTTGAACGTAAAAGTTCAAAAGGACACTCTTTATTAAAAACTACTATGTCCCCTTAATTTATGAGAAAGAAATCTCGAGCATACAGCAACTGTTAATTCAGAAAGTTCTTGCTGCTGATATGATTCTAACCCAGGTGAATATTAAATGAAATCATGAAGTAATGGAAAGGATGAGCATGTTAAAAGGGCTGTGACAGAAACCAAGAGAGACTGATGATGCAATTACCTTTTTTCCAGACCATGCAATACTAATGTGATAAGGGCCTGCATAGTTCAACAGTAAGGATGAGGAGGCTAACAATAATTCTCAATTAAAGCAGGTTTTCTTTGTGCTGGTAAAATACACTGCATCTCATTGATTAGAATGCCAAGAAAGCTCTACATTGTGTCATGCTGTTTGCAAAAGAAAATGCTAAGAGAGGTATTCAAACACTGTTTAATGAGAAGTGAGAAAGCTAAAGAACTGAGGAAAAAAGAATTGAGCAAATGTTAAGTTTAAAACCACCAATACATTACTAAGAACTATAATGTACTGAATATTTATGGAAGCAGTAGATTAGTAAGGCTCCTTGAAAATCCTTCCATCGTTCCTCACAGAAAAAAAAAAAAACATTTAGCACCTACTTTCCTCTCTAAAATATTTGATTTAGTGGGTATTTTTCATTTAAGAGGTAATGTTGCTCAATTGGCCATTCACTTCCTGTGGCCTTTAATAATGATAATCTGTTATGATTTCTAAAACCGAAGCCTTTGTTTGAGCTGATCCAGAAAGTACTGTGCAGGCTGACTAGAGAAATTCGTGTAGCTTGATTTATATTTTTCCTGATTTATTTTGATGAAACTGAGTACAAATTGGCCATATGTCATATAAGTTTTTCAGTTATTGTAAAGCAGTTAAGGAATCAGAACTGGTTTTATTTTGCATGAAAAGCTATATTGCACCATAAGGAGCGGTCATGGCTTAACCCCAACCAGTAACCAAGCTGTAACTAAGAATTTTCACAGACTGATCCTAAGGCCCATGCAGTCACTTGCTCACTCCACCCCCAGTGGGACATGGAAAAGAATCATGAGGGTAAAACTGAGAGAATTCATGGCCTGAGATTGAGACAGTTTAATAGGTAAAGTAAAAGCCATGCATACAAGCAAAGCAAAACAAGGAATTCATTTGCCACTTCCCATCAGGAGGCAGGTGTTCAGCCATCTCCAGGAAAGCAGGGTTCTGTCATGCAAAATGGTGACTTGGGAAGACAAATGCTATCACTCCGAACATCCCCATCTTTTTACTTCTTTTCCCAGTTTTATATATGAACACAATGTCATACAGGATGGCATATCCCTCTGGTGAGCTGGGGTCAGCTGTGCTGGTTCTGTCCCCTCCCAGATGCTTGTGCCTCTCCAGTTTACTCTCTGGTGGGATGGGTGAGAAGCAATAAAGTCCTTGACTCTGTGCAAGCTCTGCTCAGCAACGACTGAATCATTCCTGAGTTATCTACACTGTTTCCAGTACAAATCCAAAATAGAGCTCCATAACAGCAGCTCTGAAGAAAATTAATTCTATCCCAGCTAAAACCGCCACAGAAGCAATACTCTACTATGCTTTCTTACAATAAACTTTGGAGAAGTTATCATTATTTTAAGCAAAGTTTAATGAATACAGTGAGGTTTTCTTTCTAAAGGTGATGCTACCATGCCTTGATTTATCAATGTATCAGTCTTCAAATTCAACATTGGTTAGGTTTTTTTTTACACTGTTGTCACGAAACTTCTGGTAAAATAAGTATTGACCAGTTTTAGACAAGCACTTTTGAATGACCTGCAGTTCATCTTCAAGTGAGAAGAGAGTTTGTCATTCAAGAGGATCAAAACCAGGGCTCTCAAGACTGTCATGATCTCCTTTTAGTGCTTGTGTTCACTAAGTATAATAGTCTTGTTTATCTTGCTGTAATGACTTCTGGTTTCTTATATTTATTGTGCTTTATGGAAAAGAATTGTTTGCACTGAGAAAACCCAATATTTAATAATGTGTAGTACTTAAATTTAATACTATAATACTGTATCAAAATGCAAGATGCAAAAGGCATCTCAATCTTACATGCTTATGTAGCTTACTGTAAAGTAGGTTTACAGTTTTAA
Source organism: Aleadryas rufinucha (assembly GCA_013397815.1). Classification (NCBI taxonomy): domain Eukaryota; kingdom Metazoa; phylum Chordata; class Aves; order Passeriformes; genus Aleadryas; species Aleadryas rufinucha. The sequence continues at coordinate 52,536 of VZTH01005167.1, forward strand.
TTGACTGAAGATTATTGCCTTCTGATATTTCTTTGGCAGTCTAGAACTGAGTTTGGTCTTATTCCAGTTTTAATATTTATTTACACTTATTTCTTCAAAGCTGGGAATTGTAGGTGTTGATCTGAGACTTTAGGTACTTTCCCCATAAATAAAAATACAGAGGCCAAGACATAAATAAATTTTTGCCTATAAATACAGCAGACTCTACCCACAACACCAACAATCTGAAAAAAATAGGGAAAAAAGTGGAACGGGAGGCTGGGGTAGGATTGAGAAGTGTGCCCATGTACAGGTTTGAAAGCAAACCAGTGAGACTCCAAGTCAGAAATACAATTTAATAGGGAAAAGGTAAAATAAATGCAATAGTACAAAAGTGAACCACTGACAAAGTCAGAATACAACCTGGCACCCTGTCAGTCAGGGTGCTGGTAGCAGTTCAGATGAAGTGGTCCTGTTAAAGCAGTGATCCTGCAGAAAAAGAAGTCTGGTCTCCGTCTGAAAGTCCAGTGGTAGCTCTTGTCCTCTGGAAATCCAGTGGGAAAGGCTGTCTGTGGTGTTTGGAATCCTAGTTTATATTTAGGATGGAATGCTTGGTTTCTCCCTCTGGGTGGAGCTTCTCACAATGGGATGATAAGGCATTGATGGGCCCATTAACAAAAAGATTGTCCAGAGGCAGTTATCTATGAGCCATGGGCAGGGTCCTTGATTGCCCATTAAACAAAGATAGCTCCCAGAGGGAGGAGGCAAGGAAAACACTGCCCCACCTGGATTCAATATTTTATGAAGATGGTAAAAGAATAAATGCTTTTGAGCACGTCCTACACTGCAACCTAGGACAGCCCAGAACATTAATAAAACCAAGCTTCTGTAGATCAAAGCTATCTAATGATATTCTTCACTGGCCCACCTGAAATGAAATTTATGAAAAACTGTAATGATTAGTGACAGTCAATGTATTTGCAGCTTCAGTAAGTACAAACTGTGAGATGATGAAGACTGTACAGCTTGTCTTTCACACAGTTATGATAAAGACACCTGTGCTTTGGAAATGTGCACACATTTTATTGTACTGCACTTCTAAATATCTACACAGATGTATTCAATTTTCAGCATCAGCCACCATTGTTGCAAACACTTTTTTGCAGATTGTAAAAAAAAACTTTCCCAGATTGTTGCCTTTTTCCTCATAAATATCATTAGCCAATCAGCTGAGCTCAGTTGAGTTGTTCCTGAAAAATATTTGAATTACCCTGTTCCTCCAGAATCAGATATGATCCAGCTGTTTTGGGGGCATGCTGACAATCTCTGTTATGACTCTACAGAATCCTTTTCTTGAGGGAAGGGAGGACCTGTTCATTTTCTCTAAAGTCAAGCAGAAGGGGACAGATCCTTAGTTATTCATATACAAAAAATATTATGGAAGATGATTAACTAATCACACTTTGGATCGGTGTCCTCAAGTCTAGATTTTTGCCATATTATTTCATTCCTGTGTTTCACTCAAAGGAAAACTGAATATTTTCCTCATTAAGAAACAAGGAACTAGGGTGAGTTTTCACCTGTGAAAGAAATGAGGACAAAATCTGTGCTGAATTTCTCCTCATCTCAAATTGTTTTCCAGAAGGCAGAACCTGAAGCTTCCATAACCTTAAATGTTGTGTCTAAAGCCCATATAGTTTACTTTAGTCACTACAAAAAGGTCCAAAGTTAAATGTGATGGTCTGAGAATCTCTGAGTGGAGTAAACCTTGGATCTGGTAAATATCTATGTAAAATGTCTGCTTTACTGATAAGCTTTGTAGATTTTTAGGAAGCAGAAGGTGGGATAGCAAGGGATGCGACATAGATTTCAAACAAAATGGCAAGGCATATTGCTTCTAAGAAAAAAAATAAAGTCACAGTCATGTGCTTGGAAGACAGGAGCCAACCCACAGCTGCCTTTTGCCATAGCTATGTGTTCTAGGTGAAGCTGCACAAAAACCTTTGAGAGGACCTTCCCCCTGCAAGATCAGGGCTGACATTGTGTAGAACTGTTTTTCAATTACTCAGATAAATACTTAGAAGCATGAACCATCAGATACTGGAAAGCTATAATGAAGAAAAAAAAAAATCTCAACGAACTTAAGATTAGAGCATGCCTCCAGCATGGTGCATGAGCATAGCTTATGTGGTTGGGGTAATGTGGTTGGGAGAGGTCTGGGAAAGAAAAAGGGGAAGATTTAAGCCTGTGTATGTCAACTAATGCACCAAGCAGTTTCTGCTCTTCAAGTGATGAACATCACTAGGACATGTTGAAACAAAGGAATCATGCTTGCACAGACTCCTTCCTTGGCCGTATTCCCCACAAAGAAAGGGATGTATAGGTTTCTCCAGAGGAGCATCCTGTGCTTTTGGCATTGCTTAACTGGTGGGATTTTTCTTGATTTTCAGCAGAAGTAACAGTGGTTGGGAAGTAATTAAATATCCAAGAGTAATATAATCCCTAATTAATGTCTCTGTATGGTAGTTTCTACTGCCTAAAAGGAATACCACAGTTATAGACCATGGAAGACTAGAGGGCTTGGAGGGTGGTATTGCTCACCTCAGCAACAATCAGACCTGAAATGTACCACAATCATCATTTCAGATTAAATTCGTAAACTCCACAGAGAAATGATGGTCCTCTCCAAAGCCCCAGAGAAGCTTCTGAAGGTCTTTAAAGTGCAGGTACCAATTATTTAAACAGGCCTTTAGATGCAAGCCTGCAAATGCTTAATTTCCTCAGTTTTCAGGTGGTCAGCAGATGACTACCAATGCTAATTCAGTCAGGAATTTCAGTGTTTAGGAAGACTAATTCAAGGCATATTTCAGGGTTCATGGCCATTTACAAAATAATTATGAAATCTAAACAATAAATGATAAAATTATCCAAATCATTGCTCTCTATAGGAGCAGCCACTATGATCAGCTGGCCTCCCTGTCCATGATCATGGCTTGAGGTCATAAGGATTTTATTATTAAAAACTCTTTTTGCAGAACTGAGATGATGCCTTTTGCTTCTTCAGTTGCAGTAATTACTGCAAATCTGAACACATGCATTGAAACCTAATTTTGCTAAATAAATTATTAAACATAAATTGTTGCTATCTAACCACTAAATTCATCTGAGACAGAAAAGAGAGAAAAAAGCTTATATTTTATTCTTTATGTCACATTCATCCCAATTTTCATATGTAGGGCTCTTCTGAAAACGTTCTCAAAATCAGGCTGAAACAGAAGCATTTATGCCAAGTAGGCCAAGGTCTGCACCTACAGGGATAATAACTTCCCACCAGCAGGTGCTCCTCTCCTTTTGTCAAATCAATTCTTCAAAGAGGAGAAAGGGGACTAGAGTCTCAACACTGGACAGCTTACCCTTGGGAGAAGTAGGATAAGTAACTGCTACTACATCAGCTTGACCTCTTCCAATCTGTCTAGCATGAAGAAAGGTTCAATGAATCAAAGCACTGCAGAGCTTTTCTCAGATCTCCTTGCTTTACCAGACAAGGTAAATGTCTGCAGTTTGGTCATTGCAGCAGTGCTCATTGAATGAAAAGAAGTTTTTTTCATTGTAGGAAGAGCAAAAAGCAGTGGGCAAATTGTGCCTCCCAAAGTGGTCACTGTTTAAACTTCAAACAGAAAAATTGGAGTGAGATGACTGTGGTAAAAAAGTCCATTGTTTATTCCTGATGGACGATGATTTAGGAAAAAAAAAAATTTGTTTCAAAAATCTTTTGAATTAGCAGATTATAGGAATATGAGCAGGAGTCAATCATGCATGAGTTTACACAAGAACAAAAAATCCCTGACATAAACTTAAGGATGTGCTTCTGGAATAAACCACTTTTTTGATACAGAATTATCCCAGGAGTATAAAAGGATGTAGAAAGATGTACAGCTATAACAACTTTTCCTTTTTTTTTTTCTGTAGATACTACTCATTATTGAAATTGTTCATATATTTATCTACAAGATCTGTGATATAAATTACAGCAGATAATTTATATTATGAATTATTACTTCCTTGTACAGCTTGTTTTAGTTTAACCTAAGCAAACCAAGGATAGAACAAAACAGCTACTGAAATAGTTTATTGCAGCATAAGTACTCTGTAAACAAACCTGGAATAATATATTAACAAAGAAGCTATTTAGGGATGAATCCATCAATTCCTTAAGTTGCTTATTTTTGTGAATGGTTACACTAGAGTAATATCCTGAGATAGTTTTCCAATACTTTATTGCTCTGAACTCAAAGAAATTGGATCAGACCCTTGGAACAGATCTTTTTCTACATCTTGTAGCACCACCACACAGAAGTGATTTTACTTCGTCATCTCAGTTTCAAAATCTGGAAAAATTATTATAATAATCGCAATAGCAACAATAATAAAAAATAATTAGTATTGTTATGAATAACAATATTTTGTATCTGACGTAAGTATTAGTGCTACAATGCAAAACACAAATGTTTGATCTTTTTTCACATAACTTCATTTTTCACATAATTTAGAATGATTTTTGTTATAATCCTTTTAAAACATAGTAATTAATAAATGTAATTTTTTAAGCATTAAGTACTTTATAAGAAAAACCTCATGAACTATAATATTGTTTTTCTTAAGGAAATTAAAAATAGCATAGATCAGAATAGATCAGAACAGATATGCCAGCTCCACCAGAAGAACAAATAACACAGACAGCAGTGACTGCTGTGGGCTGAGGTGACTGTAGTGCAGCTAGTGAACTGTCAGTGTCAGGAGGAGTCACACTCAGGGCACTGCCAGACAAAGTCACAGCCTGCCCAAGTAACTGAACCAAACATTTCTAACCCAAGGATCTAAAGGTGGCTAATGACTCATTTTCATGTGAACACATCTGCGTGTCAAACATCAAGTTTTAACGTGTTCAAGGAAAGACCATTTTCCTTCTTTACTGGCTATGTCAGAGAAAGAAAACATAAGAATTTCTGTCATGTTTCCAAACTCAAATGACACTTGCTATCAGCATCAAAAATAGCTACTACAAACTTTGAAACATTGCAATACCTTCCCACTTATCTCACTTATCATTTGAGGCTTTTTTATTTATTTTTTGTTAGCTGACAGGCTCTAGGCAGTACACAACTCATGTCTTCCCTAACTCATAGGCATACCCAGTAAGTCTGATATATTATTTTTTCAAAATAAAATCAGCAGAGACAGAAGAAACAATAAAACAAGAGACAGAGTTGTAGGGAAAATGCAGACAGAAAAAAAATTAAACTAAGTTCCAGAACTGGAATGGGAGAATCAAATAAGTTTGAAAAATGGTTGACAAATGCTGGAAAATATTTGATAGAGCAAAAATGTAATTATTAATTTTTGTAAACAATTGGACTAATTCCCTTCTCAAAAATACATAATCAGGTAGTTAATTTCCATAGTGAGAATCCAATATGATGTATAATGTGTTTACCAAGGCCTGAGACAGTGCAGTGGGGTAATAAAAAATGTGCTAGATGATGGATTGCAGAGGTCAGTTTCTGATGTTGAAAACACATATCTAATTCCTATTGATTTAGTGTAATTACTCTTGGAATAAATTGCTGTTCCACATCAGAACCTTAATCTTTACACCGAACTCACATATTTATTTAGATAAACATGAGTTTCTCACAATACCTCCTATTGGAGTTCATAGAATCATTTTGGTCATTGATGGAAGTAACATTGATTTCACCTACTTGTCTGCAATTAACCCTCAAAGGTGACCTGTAAAACTATTTATTTGACAAGATTAATTGGCATTGACATTTCCTTGGTTTTTTTAGAGGGACCTGAACCATTATAAAGGGTAGGTTTATTATTAAGCTGGATGGACACAGCCAAAAAAGTTGTGGTCAATGGCTCTATATCCAGGTGGAGGCCAGTAATGAGTGATGTCCTCAGGGCTCTGTCTTGGGACTAATGCTCTTCAATATCCTCATCAATGACATAGTGCGTGAGATGGAGTAGACCCTCAGCAAGTTTGCAGATGACACAATCTGAGCAGTGCAGTTGACACAAGAGAAGGAAGGGATGTCATCCAGGGGGACCTGGACAAACTTGAGAAGTGGGTCTGTGAGAACCACATGAAGTTTAACAAGTCAAAGTGCAGGATGCTGCATCTGAACTGGGGAAATCCCAGACATAAGAAGAGACTGTGAGAAGAAGTCACGGAGAGCAGCCCTGCTGAGAAGGACTTGGCAATGTGACGAACATCTGAAAATTCAACATCTTTCATGGAAATAGCTATAGCTGTGCATTCTTTTTCCTGACAAGCTTTTTCGAACATTCTGCACTTTGGTATTTCCTTCTGATTTAAAAAAGTCCTCAAATTATCTTAAATAGTTTTATGCTTTTCTACTTGTAAATGCTATCATCTCTATCTGAGACGTGGAGTCACTTAGCAATTTACCTGAGAAGATTATATATTTGTAGATATATTTGAACTCGATTTTCAGTGAAAATAAATTTCTAACTGCCAGGAAATAGATTCAATATATTCAGTAATCTTTTTCCACTGCAGTTCTTCCTCAGATTACTTATACTGTTCAAATTAATTATTGGATCTTGACAGTATTGCTTAAACAAACAGTCTTGGAAATTTCAAAGTCCATTCTCAAGTTGTTTCCTTATTAATGACTAGTAAGTGATGATAGCAAGCAGGATACCTGTAACAGAACAGGTGCTTGTGAGTATAGAACAAAACTCCAACTAATCATTATTATTGATAATTATTCAGAGGCAGGAAAAATTTGATTACTTTTAGTAGTAGTAGTTTCAGGTTTAGTTTGCAGCAAGAAAAATAAATAAAAATATTTAATGAAACAGATAAGAAAATTACATTTACAAAAATAAATTTTCTACTTGCAAACATTTTTCAGTTTAGTCATATGAAGCTTACTGTAGTCTATTTTAAAATATTCTGGATAGCAATACCTTTGAAAGTAAAATTTTTCTTACAACATGGAAAAAATAATTCTGAATGTAAAAACGACTGTCTTTGTTAAGTTTTTCAAGTGTTCATATTGTAAAATTTGAACTGTCAGAAAACACAAGTAAATAATGGAATACCAAACAGTTTATTTTTCTAAACATTTTAGAAGACATTCTACATGAAGAGTTTCATATTATAATCAGATTATTTTTAGCAGGATTTATCTGGAAATTATAGATGAGTTGTGTAGAACTGTAGATTCTATCACCTCTGTTAATAAATCTAGTTCACAACTTCTGTCAAGAATCAGAAAAATCTTGGAAGTATAAAAGGTCCCCTGGCTGACCTCACATTTGGTTATTAAAATGAGGAATCTTGCAAGCCATGGGAAATCCTTTTTAACAGTGTTTATATCCAGAGGAATTATAAATAAATAAATAAACACATACATACATACATAAATCAAGTAATAGGAACAGACTTTATCACCTCTGCTCACCTCTACAGGCAATTCACAACTCAGCAAGATTAATAAAATATATAATTAGTTGTTAGAGAAAACTTTTCTCTAACACACTTGTTTCTCTGTGTTAGAAATTGGGAACTACTTTTTATTTGCAAAACTTATGTACAATTGTTTTCACTTTGGGTGACCTCTGGCCTACTTGTGAATCATTCAGCAAATAGAATTATAATTTGTGCATTATTTTTCAAATACACAATTTTACGTTCAAGACAGAAATAATTTCTTCAAAATTCAGTTCTGATATTATTTTCTATTTAACTAAAACAAGTTACTAGATTGAATACTTTTTTTTTTTTAATGTCTTTAGAAAAGCAATTTAACCCTTAATTTTACACTAATACTTCCAGTTTGGTCACAATATATATCAAGAAATATATGGAAACAGACAATGTGAATATTTATAAAAAGAAGAAAAATAGTTTTGTTTTCTTTAAAAAAAAAACATGAAAAATGTTTCTAAATCATTTAATTATAATCTTTTCTCTATTTCTCACTGAATACAATGGCAGATATACTGTCATGACATTTAACATTTCTATCTGTCCTTCAGCGTTTTTCTACCCAAAAAGTTGAATCTCAATGATTAACACTGTGTTTCTGTAAAAGATACCTCTTGCCTTCAGGACAAGTTGATTTATAATCCTCTAATACTGTAAGAACTACTGCTATGCATGAAGTGCATTGCAATATTTTGTTGAAATTCAATACAAAAATGCAACATCACAGAAGACTCAGAAAAGCATAAGTGAAATAGAAAAGATACTGCTTTCAAGTGGAAGATGAAATAATAAAAAGTGATACCCAATGTAAGTGATATATATCCAATATAGATGATAAGTGGTCATCTACTACTAGAAATTATAGATAAATTAATTATTTTCGGGCAATCTGATAATCAATCTATTTTGTAGGTATATGTACTTCTTTCTCAAAGGAAAGAATAGGAATATAACTTGCCAAAAGCATGATAGGTGATTTTTTTTGGGATTAACTAAAGAAAAAAACAACAGAAAGTGAAAAGAAAGAACACGCACCTTAGCTGCTGTTGTTGAATTCTACAGCCATTCCTGGAATTATTTAGACAAAATACAGATAGTTAGTAGGCTATCACCTGCACTAATTGACCATTTCATTGGGACTTAATGGTTATGAAGCATTACTGTCATCAAGGATTTATACAATCAGATCATTGGGCTCTTGTGACAACTGAACATTTGATTTATGCTGGCAGAGTTTAAAAAGTGTTGTGAAACTATGCAGTGAACACTAATGGAGAAAGTAAGGGCGAAAGAAATGCTTTTACTCATAAGCCAGCTACATTTTTCTTTTTAAAGGTCAATCAATGACAGCATGAACTTTCTCTTTTTGGATACTGAGAAACAGTAATAAATTCCTTTCAACATATGTGGTGGATCAGGTACACTTCTGGATGAGGTTCTAGTCCAAAAATCATAACAAGTGACTTTCTTTTTAAAATCACCATTTTTTTTCTTGGCAGAAATCAAGTTTATATGTCAGTCTACTAAAATTTCAAGGATATTGATATTTCTTGTTAAACCTCAATCAGAAAGAATTTTTTATTAAAATCCTTCATTCTTCAAAACTGTTCTGACATAGAAGTTCAAATATTGTCCATAGTGAGGAGATTTCTAAAGTCTAAGCCATACTACATACTGTAACATCAATTTTTAATCAAAATAGGTAAACCTTTGAAGAAAATATTCAATCCAACTTACATTGTTTATTTGCGTATTTGGCCAAGTCATAGAGTGATTGCAAACCTACAGGAGATTGACTGAGTAAAGGATGAGTGAAACTTGAGTAAGAATTTAAGGATATAATTCATATAGACATATTTTTGTTATTTTTCTGGATTATCATGAAGGACAAGTGCTAAAATTACTTCATATATTGGCAGATATGATGGCTGAACTTACAGTGAGGTTCATCCTGATATAAAGGATAATGAAACTCCAGAAGGGAAAGGAGGTTGGGAAAGAGACAAGGACTCTTCAGGTACGTTGTAACTATGGAGACTTCTAAATCTAAAGCTAGTGCTTTGGGAACAAAAAAATTCACAGCAATCACTGTCCTGTGGCATAAATCTCCTGGCTATATATAGACAAGTTACTCAGGCAAAGTAATAAGGATTTTTAATTACTGAAGCTAATTAGGGTTTACTTGCACCTGTCCTTAAAACTAAATCTAAAATACCTAAATTTATTAATTCCAATGTCTTGTTCTGATTGATGGAAAGAGTTATAATGTAATTAGCATAAATGCTAAAACAGACAGTATTTTTATTAAAGCTGGTATTGAATTTGGATGCTTATGTTAGCTGATTCTTGGTTCTGATACTGGAATATGCATCATATTGGATTATCGTTATAAAAGGCTTAAATGTGGCACAGTGAATAAAAAATAACTTGCATAATGTCAGAAACTTGAAGAATATGTTTTTCTTATTAAATGGAATGAAAAAATACCAACTCTTACTATGGTGGAAAAATAGAATAATACAAGACACATTTGTGGGGCAAGATTCTAGCTAATTATGCTGCCACTTATAATTAGAAGAATTAACATGGCAGTTAAAAGTTCGTGGCTGGTGCTCTGTATTTTTTACACAACATCAGACAGGAAATTGCCTTGTCAATGATAATTAAGGTATTAACACAGTGCTTTAAGGTCACAAATGCTTCATCACAGTAGAGTATGGTAGACACATGGTTATAATAATAAGGTATTACTTACTGTTTAGACATAGGTTATTTACATTTTTAACTGTTTGTAAATTGAACTGAGTTTGTGACCAACAGGATGTTTTGATTAAGTGACATTATATATGTTGTGATATGTATGTTAGTGAAAAGGGGTATACAAAGAGCAACAGCTAGTTCTCATCTTATTTCGACTAACTGAAATTGACTCCCAAGGGAGAACCCATGCTGGCACAGGTACCTTCTGTTATGCCGTACTTTGGATGAATGAAAATGGGTACTGAAACACTCCTATAACCTCTCTACCTATGTAAAATCACAATTTAGATTCCACACTGCTGTCTTCTCACATTCATGACATTCACTTTCACACATAAATACAGGGAGTCAGTGGTAACTTCTTGACCCTTGCTGATTGAAGATTAAGTCAGTCTCAGTTTTGATGTTTTGTGTGTAAGATGGTCACCAACTTTTAGTCTATTTCAGGGGAAATACCAATCAAAACAGGGCTGATATCTGAAGTCATGATACAAATATAGCAAATGTGTATCAGAAATGCATACACCAAACATTTCCTGAATGTCATTCAATTAGAGATAGGTAATCTGTGTTCTGATTACTTGCTTTCTGTACTCATTTTGAGGTTTGGATTTGTTTGGTTTTTTTCACTGTGTTTAAATAATTTATAGAAAAGCTGGATCCAACTCCTTGATTATTTAGACTGTTACTAAACTATGCAAACTACTATTTAAACTAAGACTATTTTCTGGGAATTTTAAAAATATTCAAGGACCTTGAAGATATCCTCCCTCCAGGAGGTAAAGTATGGAGTTCAGCTAGATGAGGACAAGGTCTGCTCGTTCGCTGACAAGAACTGCTGTGAAGGGAGCTGGAAACCAGGGCCAACTTCTCCTTTCCTTGGGAGCTGCATTTAAATTGGGATCGTACTGCTGGTGCCCATCTGTGCTACACTGGATCTACAACTGTTCCTGGTTTGCCTCCCTGACCCTGACTGTGACTCTCTGGTTTGACTTCCTGGCTTGCCTTCAGATTTGCCTCTTCACTGCAGTCTTTTTGGGTGAACACTGGATTGTGTCTGATCTGATCCCTGTTTCTGGACCTGGTCCTAACCCAGACTTGCTGCTCAGCATCCCTGCTCCTTGTTGATGCAGCCATTGGTCTTTCCTACCCTGCCACCACGCTCAGCTCCCAGTTTACCTCCTTACTTTATCTTACCAGACAGCCCTCGTTTCTCTTGGCCATTTTGTCCTGTGCTCTCAATCCTCTAAATAGGTGCATCCATTTGTCAAACAGCTTTACATCATGAAAGCATCCTGAGAAAATCTGTAATTTGCACATATCTGTGGGAAGATCGTAACACGTAGGAGTACTTTTCATTTCTCACCGAGGTAAGTGATCTCCCCTCCATTTCTAGGTGCTTGTAATGCTATTGTGCTGTTCTTGCTTATGCTCACGTCCTCTGCTCTGTGTTCTCTCCTTCCTGTCCCCTCAAGTTCCAGGTCCTCATACATGCCTGCTCATACTGTTCAATTTCTGATTTAGCTTCTTTTTGTTTTACATTGAGTTATGAAGGGAATGAAGATTTGAGTTTCAGCTTCTGAGTGCCATAAAAGAACATAATTGTTTCTTGAATTTATCCCAAATAACCTTCAGCATTTTAACACACAATCTCTATTAATATCCAGTTAAAAAAAGTGAACTCCATCTCTCTGTAAATTAATTTTCTCTAGTAATTGTGTATAGTCTTAGGACAATCTTAACTGATCTTAAGATAGAGAAAAACATAAAGTGGGAGTGCCCTCCTTGCTTTTGCAAAATTTGTCTGAATTTTCTCTACTTTAATCAAGCAGGACTGGAATTACTAAAGAAAGAATTTGTGAAGGAATACTAAATACTGAATACTGAATAGAAACAAACTCACATTAATTTAGTAAAAAGACAAGAGGAACTTCTCTGCCCAGTCGTCTGTTTAACATTTTTCATCACTCATCCAAAAGGCCACCAGAACTAGAGCTTTAGCTCTGGTGTATATAATAATGCAACATATGTGTATTTCTTAATGTCTTTTTCTTTCCCCGCCACCAATAGAAACCGTATATGATGTACCTAGTTAATATCCAGTTTTACCCAGTCATATCTGAAAGCAGAGAACATTTGTTCTCAGATCACAGAATTTCTTCCTATAAAGGAACAAAGAAAAAGACCAAGTGCCAGCAATACAGCAAACTCAAGAATATCTGGGCGTTTCTACTAGAACCTTTGAGTACTGTGGTTCTTTCATTCACACAAGGACAGTAAAGCTTATTATTGTTCTCTTAGGTTCAATCAAAACATTTCAAAGATGATAATTCAGTGGGAGTGAGGTAAAAGGACCTTATCTGAATACCTACTTATTACGCAGAGAGCAGAACTGTGGTGTCATGACTGCTTTATCTGATCAATGGTATCTTCCAGAGAAAACTTGAAGAAAAATCCCAAAAATGGCTCAGGAAAGGGGGACTGAGAATCTTCACTTTTACATCTAGTTCTTAAGGAACTGTGTTAGGTTTCCATACCCAATTGATGAAGACATATAGGTGCTTCAGAATTAGGTTCAAAAGAGCCAACATCTGACCCAACTTCAAACAATGCACAGACTGCCCAGTGGTAGCCAACAGCAACAAGAACAATAAAGCAAAATTAATTGAAACGTAAAAACTTTAATCACCTGAAGAACTGTTTTGCTGACGTTTTTTGTTGTTTTTTTTCTTTTTGTTGTTGTTTTTTCGTGACCTACAACTCATTCTGAAACTGAAATCTCTGTTCAGCCTCAGATGGAATTGAATCGAATATATGTTTTCAGCTACCACTTAAGAAGATAAATATAGCTGAAAGTTTCTAAAGCTGTATATTTAATAATGTTAGCCCTAGAAACTTTCTCTGACTATAGATGGACGTGGCAGGATTTTTCTTGTCTCTACTGATACATTAGTTTTCCATCCCTCATAAGAGGAATAATAAATCTCTACTTTTTTGCCATTCATTCCTTACTCTTTCAGTGTGTTAGGATTAAGAAGACAAGAAATGTAGGGAAGAATAAAGCAACCATGTCAAAATGCAAGAAGTTATATGATGCGATATGAAGGAATTTCATACTGGGACCAGAGATGTGTTTTTTCTTCATGTTTTTAAAAGTTTTAAAATTTTGCTTTATTAATTGCAACTGGAGGGCTCAATTTCTCTTCTGTCCTGTCAGATTCCTAAGCTACTTAAAAACTCTAATGCTTCAAAGTTGTATTAATCAATTGTCTATGTATAATTTAAATTTACACCATTATCTCTACTTTATTTTCTGAAATTTAAATAGGAATCTACAGTTTACATATAAAATAAATTGAAAACACACTGTCTATACTATGGCAACTATATAAAAATTTCTCTAGTTTTCATCATGTAATATTTAAGATGCACTTTTTATGTCAGAAGATTAATTTGCAAAAAAAAGTCAGGGATAAAAATAAGAGATAATACTATATATTACTGAAAGTCTCTGGAGCATGAGAGAAATAAAATCATCATTAAAATATCTAAATTTTTCCCTAGTATTTACTGTATATGATTCAGTCTACCTTCTAATTCTCATAATGAAGATTAAAATTACACTAAAATAAGAAGCATGTAGGTCTCTCCCAGCTCAGGATATTCTATGATTCTATGATGCTATGAGGCTGATCAGTTTGCTTTGAAGACTGAAGGCTAATTTTCTAGGTTTATATTCTCTACAGAGTTTATTTTGTCCACTTATCAAAATAAAAGTGTTTCTCAGAATATTTTCCATTTCAATTAAAAGGAAGTAAATCTTCCTTATCTAATCATTGATCTTAATTGTGCCAATAGTCAAAATATATTTTAATCGTTTCACTTTTTCCCTTTTTTCCTCTAAATAATTTATCAGAAGAGTGAAAGATTAACATTTTCATATAATTCAGTATCTACATCTGTACCTATTGCTACATTAGTATTCCTTATTCTAAATTTTTGGAGAATGTTGTCCCCAATTAAAAGAATGATGAATTTTTAAAATTATAATCTAATATGAAATGAATCCTATGTATTATACAACAGTAAAACTATGATGAAAAATGAAAAGAATATGATTTTCAAGCTTGTATAATTATAACTAATTAAAGAAACTGATTAAACTGCCATGCAGGATGAATAAAAACAATGTACTTAAAGTGACTACCTAAGAATGTAAAATATAATTCTTGGCAATTATGTTTTATTAGTATTTTTGTATACATGAAACTATTACTCTCTTTAATTCATTGGTATTTTTGCATGACATAGAAGAATTAAAGAAATAACATTCTAAATATTGTATTAAATAGCATATTAGAGAACATTTCCAAAGCTATTTTATTATATTCTGCTATTATAAGATTAAGAGTCTTTAAGCAATTTTACACTTTTGAATTCTAGTTCTGCAACTGCTTGCGTGAGTTTAGCTTTACATATTTTGCACTTCAACCATAGGCCTCTGAGTTTGATCAAAGAAAGAGATTTGAAGCTATAAACCCATACTGTGTACAGGTGGGGTTATAAGTTATTTCATGGTAAGCATATAAAAGCTAGAAAGGAAAAATAAACTTTCAAGTGAGTTGGACATTAAATTTTAAATTTTAATTCATCATTATTTTTCATGAGGAAATTATGGGCTCAGTAGAACTTGGATCCTAATATTACTTTACCAAATAAAATCAAACCTTCTATTTGTGTTTTTAATACAAACATTACACACTCAGCAACCTTGTGATGAATGATCTATGAAGTTGTATTTGTAATAGTACAACTACTGATGCTGGTAACTATGGTAAGTATAGGTAACTGCTTAAAGTAACTCTATAAATCATTAAAAACCCCCAAACTTCCAATTAATTAAAACTATCAAACTATTAAAAAATAAAGAGGTTTAATTTAAAGGAGATATGAAAATTGATCATTAGTATAAAAACTTTCAAGAAGCAACACAAATCACATTCTTTGGCGGACACATTTACACACCAGGTATGTAGCATATTAAATTAATATTGCTAAAATAAAAATGGTTTTAAATAGTATAGTTAATGTTCTTTATTCTTTGTATGTAAGTGCAACACTGTAAGAGTTTCATACTACTGTGTCTTTGTCTGTATTTCTAAATTAGCTTTTCTCAAATGTCTCAGCTACTTGAAAAGATCACTATTACTGAAATATTTTCTCCAGAAGTTAACTTAAAAGTAATTCTCTACCATTTCTTTCAGTTTTGATTTCTCTTCTATCAGGAGACAAACTATAGGAATGAGTTTGCTGGCCAAAGTGCCACATAATTATTCTGCAATAGATTACTGAGATGAAAATAAATATATGTTGTCAAGAGAAAAGACAAGATCATGCAGTACAAGAGCAAAAACCTGTGTAGAATTCACCTTTTTGTACATGTACCACAGTTGTGTGTAGAAAGTTTATAATGGTGAGAACATAGGATAAGTTTTAAGTCTTTCCTACCTTCATTGTATTCTTTCATTAGCAATAAAATAAAGCTGGCGATTTTTGGAAGACCCACACTCCATAGCATATCCATGGAATAGATAATGGTGCCACAACGCCTGAGCCATGTGCGCACTTAATTGCTTTTTAGCAGGTAGTTTCTCCTGCTTTATGAACACCAAATTTACAATAAGATCTTGAGCAGAAAATATGCAAACATCCTAAACTTTTTTCTCTGTTCCTATCCTTGTTTCTTTGTTTAAAGATCCTACTTTCCATTATCAAAGACAATGCTACAATATGTACATAATTGTAGTATAATATGCTACAATCAGATAACACTGTTCTAGAGTAATTCAACATTCTTAGTCTCCTTGATCTGTTTTGGGAAGAGTTCCTATTAATTATTAGAAAAACATTTAGAAGTCTATCGACTCATTTGTATTATGCAGCTGATTTTCAAATGAAGTATCATTTAGGTAAATGCTCAATGAGGAGTTAGTGTTAGGAAGCTTAAAACTAGTGTGTCAGGTGATAAAAGACTTAATATAAGAAAGACTCAAGACTGTAGTGTGAATGACTTATGCTATGTAATACTTACAGTAATGTTGGTTTATGCCTCTGGAAAAAAAAAAAAGAGTGAGAGGTGAACTAGAAATGTCTTGATTTTGTACATATTGTCTTGGATATGCAATATTTTGTCTAAATGTAAAATGAATTCTCATGGCACTCTGTAAAACTCTTTTTGTTTCTATTTAGATAGAAAAAACAAATTAAACTGCTATAGAAAAATACGAGCACAAAAGAAAAGTTGCATAGTATTAGTAAAATTAAGTTACAACATTCTGTCAGTTTTTAGCCTATCCAATATAGGTATTAAAATATTCAGGATAGATAGGCCATAGAAAGTTGTGTGCAAAAAAGTTGTTACTGCCACAGCTTCATATTTACAGCATTAATATGACAGCAACAATAACAGCAATGTATCTTACAAGTATATACAAACAGAAATTCTGATGAAAATTCAAGTTGCCAAAACTCCTGATTTTCAGTGAAATTTCACATTAATTTGTTGTGTAGATCTGGAGAAAGATAGAAAGGTAGATTTCCTATGAAGTTTTACTGTGACTCTATGAGACTACTTTCAAAATTAAAGCAATTTTTTTTTGAAAACATGAACATAGATCTATTTGAAATTTATATTTAGTGTTTGGGTTCAAACCAGTTTAGACTTCACTTAGAGGTATGAAATGATGCAGATAAAATTAAGGAAAATTTGTGTCCCAAAATACATTAGTTATTTGATTTCATTGAACTTTGGATGAGTTCACACTGTAGCTCTGATCAGTATTTGTAGCTAAGTGCTTAACACCTAGGAGGTGGTTATGTATCATACAAGGAGCAATGTAGTAGTAGTAGTAGTAGTACTGGAACTACCAGCATCAATCAAAAGAAGCTCCAGGCAGGAGATACTGGTTTTGAGACATTTTGTGAATATGAATACTCAAGAAGCATCTTGGCCCCAGTAGAATCAGGAGGGTAAAGATAGAGATGAATGTCATCAAAATAATAGTGATGAATTAGTCTATTTCATTGGAAGATTGAAGCCAATGATAGATGGATGATAGAAATCAGTTTTGTGAGCAGCTAATCTCTCATGGAAAGTAGATCTATAAAACAGATTATAATTTATAGGTAATTTAGGCCTAAAGTCTCTTATATATTCACTGAACCCTGAAATAAGACTTACATGAAATAAAAATAAAGAAGAAAATATTCTGAGTAAGAAAAAAAAAGTTTTTAAAAGATTTTGAATATATCATTGCCTAGTAAATTCACTGAAAAAATCAATGTTTACACATTTACAACCCACAATAATGTGCTATTCCTTGTTGCTGAATAAAACTTAACCCTCTTTGTTAGAGACGGTGCATATATGTAAATCTTATTTTGCACAATCAGTGACCTATGAATAGATATTTATATGAGAGGAAGCTTTCATCTCCTTCTTTTGACAACACAGCACACTGGCAACTATATTTAAATGATGTACTGCATTTTATCCGAAAGGGTTGTTATTAAAACTGTCAAGACATAATAAAAATTAAATTAAAAAAATTCTTCACCCATTGTATGAAAACATCTGATTCTAACCATACATGGACTCTGTTTGATATGAGTATTTTACATACAGTATTACTGCGACAATTTCACTTTTTAAATATATTACGTGTGCTTACAGTATATCTTTATCATAAACTAACATAAACCCACTAAATAGTCTTTCTTGTAAAATTACAGATTATTGAAGTCTAATCAAAAGATTTCTGGGGTTTATAGGAATATTTATTTAAATATATCTAAAGTTACAAAAAAAAGATCAGCTTATGCGTGCAGTGCTTTTAGACAATGACAATATGAATTCAGGTGTCTACCAATACATAACAGTGATAGTTTAAGTACTTTCCCTATTATAATTACTGTCAACTATTATCACATGACTGACAACTCTACATGAATGCATAATTTGGGGACACTGAAAAATATTTTTTCAGTGCTCCATGGCATGAACTAGGACTCAGCTTCTGCGAATGTCTGCACAACAGCATACAGCGAGCTACACAATCTCTCAACCAGCTGATTTGTTTCAGAAATACTTTAGCTATGTTGAAGCATGGTATGGCATGTTATGGGCTCAACGTGGTGAAAAAGATTATGAGTATCTTCATTCAGTATGTGCTATGCAGATGATATATGTAAGGAAGAGATTTTCTAAGGTGAATACAAGAATCTGAGAAGACCAAGGACATCACCTTGCTTTGGCTGTGGATCAGCTACAAAGCTTGCTACGTTTTGTCGGGAACACGACAGTCCTGGTAATACGATCAGAGTGTACATTAGTAACGTGATCAGAGTACTGCCTCTCTGTCAGATTGTCACACTTCCTTCTCATGAAATTGAGGTAATAGAAGACATAGCTTCTGTTATGTGAAAGGGACTATTTCTGTCATATATGAAAATTAGGTGATTGGCTTTTGCATATAAAAATCATCTTATGACCAAGTTAATAAGTATTAAAGTTGTTAAGNCACATTTCACATTTCCTTACTTTAGCGCTTCTTTAAAATAAAGATGTCTTATTCACCTATTTGGCCAACTTAGAGAAATGTGAGGAAAGCCTCTCTGTTTCTTGGACAAGTTCGAGCATTTAAAGAAAAACATTCAAGTCCTCTGAAGTCAAGTTGAACTTACTGCTGTCTGCTGTACAGTATATGGGCATGATGTGTGTGCTGGCTTTGCCTTCCTCTGCCAAAGAGCACGCATCATCCCATGAATAGGCATTGTTACATATTGATAAATATATGTTGTTGAACACCTTAAACTAAAACTACATATGTACAGAACCAGAAGCTCAGTCTATCACTTTTTGTTCGTTTGGTTGTTGGGTTGTTTTTTTTTTTTTTGTTAATGAAACATGTTCCTTTTATTTAATTCTGAAGAATGTAGTTTAGTTTAATTCATTTTTTGCAACTATAGTTCCATTAAACAAAACAAAACAAAGTTAACAGTCTTCACATAAGCAATTGAACCGCTTAAATACATCTCCAATGACTCCAAACATCTCTTTTCATAAGAGTTTGACTATAAGAGCACTGGGACTATACAAATTCTGACTACATCTGCTAGCTTTTGAAAGAATGATCCTAAAGAATTTCATTATGCTTGTTCAGGGAGAGACAAGAGATTAATTCATAATTTTGTTCACCGTGTAATAGAGTTACGTGATGTACTCATCTGGAAAACAGAGATGATTAACTGATTTGAAAAATCTCTATAACTAGAAGCTGAAAACGTCCAGCCATCATTTTAAATTTAGTATATACATCATACCCCAATATCCTGTGACTCTGCAATTCTTTGTGAGTTTCTGCTAGGATATACTGACAGAACATAGAATTAATTACACTGGATGACCAAAATAATTAAGAAGAAGATCAAGAGAAATATTTCTTTTTAAAGCAGTTTAGTCATCTGTTTTCTGCTATCTAGAGTCTAAAAGACAAGGACAGGTAATATGTTCATTGCCTGGAGGATGAGCAAGTCTCTTGTGCCATTCACCTGTGACCTTTTTGGCTGAGAGATAATAGATCTCCAGACTTAAAGAGCAGCTTTCAGATAAAAAAAAATAAAGGTTGGATAATCTTTGGGGTTTAAAATGGGTTACCATTTCTTTTATTTCATCTGTTGTCTTTACGAATGATTTGAATAACAAGTGGGACAGTGTTGCTGATACTTAAGCTATTTTCTTTGTGTAAGAAATAGGGGGAAAAAAATCTCTAAGAGGATTGATAAATAACTGAGACAATGAACATTCTTCCAATTTCACTTTTCCCCTTTAACTAAACACCATCTACTGTTGGTATTCGCTTGTTGTGCAGTGGATAAAGATAATATCACTCATTGCAGAGTTATTGTTTTAAAAATCTGTCCCAAAGGTAAATTTTTTACTCCGCTATATCCAACATAAAACATACACAAGAATGGTGTATTGTACAAACTCCTATCAACCATTCATTTTAATAGTGTGCTGTCATGTGAAAAGGAAGAGTTTTACAGGACCCATATTTATTTAACAGCTCAACTAAAGCTGGCTTCTTTTAAATCCTATTGTTTGTTTCAAGATGTATTTTTTAGTTCTATGTTCTACTTCACTTGATGGATTTGACATGCCACTAGTTTGTAAATCTGAGCCTCCCTTTTGTTTGGTTTCTTTTTTACTTGTTTATTTGCGGCATTTGCCATATAGGAGGAGAAAATCCTAAAATAGAAATATATAATAACTTCAAGAACACAGGGAATTATATCAGAAGATATTCATAGTAGGTTTTAATAACTGAAATTAAAAATATAAACATTCCTAAAAAAAAAAAGTCACCTTATTTTCAAAGTGTAGCTCTCCACTAAGTACCACATCTGGTTGTTTCCTGAACACTTCCAGGGATGGTGATTCCAACACTTCCCTGGGCAGTCTATTCCAATACTTAATCAACCTTTCAGCGAAAAAGTTTTTCTGATGTCTAGTCTGACCCTCCCCTGGGACAGCTTGAGGCTATTTTGTCTTGTGCTGCCACTAGTGACCTGGGAGAAGAGACTGGTCCCCAGCTGGCTACAACTTCCTTTCAGGTAGTTTTAGAGAGCAATAAAAAGCCTGAGCCTCCTTTTCCCCAGGATAAACAGCCCCAGCTTCATGGCCCTTCTCTGGACCCACTCCAGCACCTCAAAGTCTTTTTTGAAGTGAGGGACCCAGAACTGGACACGGGACTTGAGGTGCAGCTTCACCAGTGCTGAGTAAAGGGGGACGATGACTGCCCTGGTACTGCTGGCCACTCTGTACAGGCCAGGATGCCATTGGCTTTCTTCGCCAACAGGGGTGGCTCATGTTCAGCCACCTGTCAACCAACAACCCCAGGTTCTTTTCTGCTGGGCTCCTTTCCAGCCACTCTTCTCTCTTCAAGAGAATGGCAGAATAATGAACCTTTTCCTGGTGTCCTATTCACAGTATATTTGTGACACTTGTGTGAATTATCAGAAGTTTATGGAAATTTGTCCTCACTTTGTCTCATCTTCTGCAAGGCTCCAATGCAGGACCAGGTTCTTTTAGTACAGCTTTCTCTGTACAAGCTAGATGTAAAATCAGATGAGATATTGTTTCTATAGGCTATTTTTTAACTATGATCCAGGGAATCCTTTCACATTTCAAATATTACCACTTCTAGAATGCTCTAATGCTTGAATAGCAAAGATTCCCACATGACTCTCATGGTCACGAAGTTAAAGTCTAGGTTGAATGCCCTTGTAAATGGGTTGTGTGCATCTGTGATGCGCAAAAACCTCCTCTGCATCTTCAGTATAATTTAGTTTTATTCTGACCTACACCAAGAAAACATATAAAATATTAACCTGCTGCTGGTAAGATCAGAAGACTGATTCCCCAATAGCTGAAATCAAGAACATATTTCAAACTCAAACAAAAACTAACTCAACAAAAAGTTTGAGTTTTCTTGTTTCTTGTGGGTTTTTTTGCTAGTAAGAACATATTTCCAGGTCTACTTTATTGATAAAAGTTTTTGCACAGTCTTAGCATCTTTCCATATACAACAATTTGCTGTAACCAATACTGCATGAGATAATTCATTAGGGACAGATGATGCATATTTACTAGCTCAGCATATCCTCAGTGAAGATGTTAGACTATTAGATGTATACAATTCTTTTGTTCTTCTTTCTCAGCAGTTATCCTTACTGATACAGTCAGTGTTTCATCTCAGCATGAAATAACATTAGATAACATTGCATTTTGAGGAACCAGATAAAACAAGGGATCCACAAATGGGAATGAATTAGAAATGCTCTTGCAGTAGAGGCCCTGGAGTTATAAATGAGAAACTGATGCGTGTACTTAGGAAGGGACTTTACATAAAATCTTTCTCCTGCTGTACATTTCTTATTCTTCAGCATATTCTGCTTCTGAAAGGCATTTTTTGACAAGTGCTAAAGCAGAATTTCCATACATTATCTGGGCTTTCCTAATCGTGTTACTTTTTTTTGTTGCCTTTTTTTTTTGTTTTGGTTTGGTTTTTTTGTTTAGTAAAAAGTGCCTGGCCAGAGGATATTTCAGTACTATTGATTTTCTGAAAAATGGGCAGAATCTTTGCAGTGTTTTTCCTGTAGAAACATATACAAAGGAATAGTTAATAATGTGATTAAGATTTAAAGCAAAACAGACCAAAAGGACAGGATTAATCTCACTTAATTTTAAACATCTAGTAAAGTAACATCATAGCTAACCAATAAAGAACTTTTTATAATTATCAAGGTTTTTAGCTTTTGATTCATTTAACCTATTTTGGATACATATAGTACAGCATGCTAAACTGCATCACCAGCCATACCTGTAGTATTCTATTATCTCTAAAAGCAAATTGCATAATAAAATTGTGTCAACTTTTATGCTAGGTCAGAAGAATTCAACCCATATATTCTGTTAATAACTGCTACAAAAGTGCAAACTATTTCCTCAAAAAAAAAAAAAAATTTCCAGACAGGTATCATGCCTGACTTAGTTTCATTCACTCCATGGCCACAGATGTCTAATGGAATTACTTTTTCCAGCTAGCTAAAAACCCTAGGCTTACTAATAATGCACAGGAGAGACTATAGATACACTATATATACACAAACTGCATCAATGACTAAGCCCTGACAAATAGACACTGGTATCACTTAATCACTACAAAGTAAAAAATAATTATTCACTCTTTGCATTATATAACACTGCTCTGTATAAATATAGAGAATCATATTTAGAATCATTAAGGTTGGAAAAGACTCTAAGAAATCCAAGCATTTAGCTAGCACCACCATGTTCACCATAAAACTGTATCCCCAAGTAGCACATGCACATGCCTTCTACACACTTCCAGGAATGGTAATTTCACGTTTTCCAAATTACATTTTCCATATTACATTTTCAATTATAATGTGGAAAATCAAACCAAAAAACTTTATGCAAGAGGAAATAGTTCCTTAGCAATCATGAATAAGCATCATACCCTAAACGGCACAGAATCATAGAATCATAGATTACCTCCGGTTAGACGGGACCCATAAGGATCATCAACTCCAACTCCCTGCTCTGCCTAAAACCATATGACTAAGAGCATTGTCCAGATACTCCTTGAACTCTGTCAGGCTTGGTGCTGTGCCCACTTCCCTGGATAGCTTCCAGTGATGAACCAACCTCTCAGTGAAAAACCTATTCCTAATGTCCAACTTAAATTTCCTCTGACACAAGTTCATTCCATTTCCTCATGTCCTGTCACTGGTCACCAGAGAGAGGAGATCAGCACCTGCCACCTCCTAAAACACTGATCACTCGAGGAAGTTGTAGATTGTGATGAGGTCCCTGTAGCATCTTTATAACATTTGTGAGCACAGCATTTGTTCCTTCTTAGAGGCCCTAGTTACTAAATTTTAAAGTAATGGTGCTTTTCAGGCACTTTGGTACTGATAGAAGTAGTCAATAACTTTTTTTCAAAGGTATCTAATAGCAGGTTTGATAGGTATTGTATTGTACAAAAACGTCTTTAATTATATTTTAAAATATAACAGGAAAAACAAAAAGCAACCACACATTAAATCCTGCTTCTGTCTCACTGTATACACTGCTTAAAACTTCTTTTATTAGTCCTAAGGTTCTGATTAATTCTTCATTTGCACCCATGTAATCCATATGCATGCACGTAGTCAAGCAGGATGTATATTTGTATATCCAGGGTTTATTATAGATATTAAAGACCACTTGAGTTTTTCACAGTTTTTCAGACTTATTTTAGGAATGATATTGTCTACTATCCTGTGAATACTTATGAATACATTCTCCCACAAAATTCCCTCATTTTTCCTGTATAAGCAGTCCCCATCCCCTCTAACAATCATGCAGAGATTTTCTTTTACCCTCAACAGACCAAAAAATAAATAAATTTACTTTGCCCATCTTCAGCTTGCATAACATTAACATAAGTGTGAAACAACTAAAATTCATTAAAAAATATATTTATTTTTTTGGAAAACATAACAGTTGAAATGCCTGCTCTTGTGAAATTCTTATCCTAGTTAATTTTGATACTGACTTAAGCAAAGTAAAGGTTCTGTTACCCAGTATTTTGTTAATGCAGTTTATGGAATATACATGCCTACAGACTACAGTGCTCTATTAACAACAGTTCATCCTTATCTTTGCTTCCTGATGCTAAATGGGTTGCAGGAAAAGCTGGGAACAAAGTATTTTGGTTTTGCAATAGATCTATGTAATGACGCACAGAGGTGCAATCAGATTCATAACTACTTTTCAGCTAGCAAATACTTTCCATTAGGACTCCGAAGGAAGACTTCAGAGACTGCTGAAGCCCTAAATTGCCATTGAATGACCTGATTATTCTCATTTTTTTTCTTCCAGAACAAACAAGAATGTTATTCTTTTGCAAAAAATTGTTCTGGTCCTACAATTTCAGAGACATTTCGAAAAGAAATATATCTGATGATGCTTTGCAGTTTAGTAATATCTAAGTGTCACATACTTTTACACTCATGGTAACACTAGTTTCAGATTACATTTAAGACTTTTATAATTGGAATCTTTGAATATTGAATAAACATTTTATAGTGCAAAGTATAATGTTATATTATGAAAATTAAATTCTTAAAATATCAGATTCAAACAGCAGAATTATTAAAATAACAGAGAAGAAACCATGAACTCATTCCTTTGTCTCAATATGTTCTAATAACTCACAACTCTGTTGTAAGAATGGGATTATTTTCTCATGTAGATGACTTTTTGTTGCTTAAATACACAGAAGTGTGGCTCATTGTTTGATATTGTTCCTGGAGGATAATTCGTTGTCCCAAAGTATGCTTTTAGCTATCAATACTAAGAGTGACAGAATGTTGAAAAGTGTAACACAGAATAATTATTTTATGAGACATTTAATAGTAATGCTTTGTAGAATTGAGATGACTCATTGAGCTTAAGCCATATCTTTCAATTATGATTACATGCTTTTTTCAGCAAAAGCTTTCAAGAATGCCAGTATCTGTAATTCAGTGACTCTAAACTTAAATGAGACACACTATGAAAGCAAATAAGATCCTAGAGCTAGTGGGCTTTTGAGGCCTTTTCTGCTGGCCTCTTCATGCAAAAGCTATTTCCTGGGCACTGTTTCCATGAGACATTTGACTTCCAACCCTGTTTTATGGGTTGTAAACTAAGACAGGAAAGCTATGTAGACCAGAGATACTTAACAGTTTCTTCTACATCTTGACAAAAATACGCCATAATTTACTGTAAGTCATGCTTGCCTTGGAATAGCATGTAGTTTGAAACAATGCTTCTTTTTTGTAGATTTGTTGTGGCTTTTCAAATACACAGAGCACTGCTGGTACAGCATCAATATCTAGAAAGTTGCTTTGCATATTTGTCTGGAGTGGATATTATCTCCCACAAACTTTAACATGCAACCATTCCTATGCTCCTTATTTCTCTAAACATCAATTCACTAGCATAAAAAGACACAAAACTCACAGAATTCCTTTTATTTCTTGTTTCTAGAAAGATCTTAAGCATCTCTAGTATTGGATCATAAATGAATATAGTTTTCTAGCTATCTACATTCTGTCATTGCAGTTGTAAAGTCAGGAAGTTCTTTTATAGTTCTGCTTACTGCAGCACACACAAATTCTAGAATTGGAGGCATAAGTCCTTATTTCACAATTTCCTCAGAAGTCTGGTCTTTTAATCATTATGAGATTAGTTAGGATATTACAAGATTTTTCAGATTTTGGATTAAGATTTAGTAACTCTCCCGGAGACCATTCTGGTTAGTGTAATTTTTTAGGCTAATCTGCATTTGTCTTCTAAATATACTTCTACAATATAAAAATTTATGTGTTATGGAGACTTTTGTTGAAAGGTTTTCTCTAAAATAATATATCTATGCGTTGAATAGTTTTAGGCACTAAGTTTTGGAATCCCACTTGTTTAAATACTGTGTCTCTATATTAGGAAAACCCTTGACAAAAGATTTTTAAATTAAATTGAATGCTTAGCAGGAAGGGGAATTTTCATTCTTGTCCATGGAAGTAAAAGTCAAGAAAATAGTTTTGCCAAAGAATTACATTCCAACTACAGAATCTGTATAAGCTTTCTGGAAGCATTTGAGTTGAATGAGAGAGAAAACCTCTTGGGAGTTAATTTAACTTGCAGTAGTAATAAACAGGGTTTAATTTCATTCTGTTGAGTTTCTAAACTTCATAATAATATTTGGACAATAGCATATAAATTAATTATTATAAATTAATATAAATTAACATTAAACTCCCCTCATACCATGTAACAGAACAATTCAGGATTAAAGAATAACGGGTACTGGAGTGTTCTTCAACAAACTGGGTTAGTAATCTAGTATAGTGATTTGGGAGAAACAGATTCTACTAATACAATCAGACAAAAGTATACCTTAACTGTGCAGATCCGCAATTTGCAAACTGCTGTGCACCTCTTATATGATCTGAGTCTTTCCTAAACTACTTTGTTTTTTAAAAAATTAAAATTTTCTGCTCAATAAAAGAAATGTTTCTCCAATAAATCAATATATTATTTATACATGCAAAAAATTTACACGAGGCTACAATTCTCAATCCAGTTCACTCTGAGAATATTAGTGATTGCCAGAGATATTCCAAAAAAGTTCTAACAGAGTAGTACTGGTATTCTGAGAAAATGTTGCATTTCTGTTCACAAGGGAAAAAGGAATGAGCAAGTAGAAAAAGGTTATCTGTAGAGCCAAAAAAAATTACAATATGCCCTCAATCATAGAAGCAGATTTCTTATTCCTTAATCACTCTAAAGACTTTTTTCTTTTAGTGGAGCCATATAAATTCATACTCTACCAGTAACATAGCAAGACTAGACATAGATTTTTCTGATCTTGAAGGAAGATTTAAATAAGTTTTGCTGCCTAGAAAGCTGAAAGACATAATGATTGTATTATTTATTATTATAGTATCAGTGTGCTGTCACTTTAATTGTATAACCATGATACCATCAAGGAAACTTTATTGATTTGTAACTTAGAGAGCCAATTACAATACAACGATGCTGAATTTAAAAAAAAAAAAAAAAAAAAAAAAAAAAAAAAAAAAAAAAGTCTACAGACTCTTATATTGATTATTTTAAACTTCTGTTCTCATTTCTGTGTGACTCAATTAACTATATAATTTTCAAGGTCTGGCCCACAGGCCTGCTAGTGTGAGAAAGTACAAATCTTAGCTAAGTGAGATTTTCTGGAATGAAGTATTGCATAAGATCAATATTTTAGTAGGGTTATGAGACTATAGATTATTGAAAGCAGACTATTTAATGTAGTGTACCAAATGCAACTGACAAAAAAAAGTAAATTAGTAAAAATCGATTTGACTTTTGAGTATTAAAGAAATTGGATTGTGAAAGAACCATAAATGAAAAAGAAAATAAGAAGCTCTTTGATATAATGCAGAGTAAAGCTTAGAAGAATCATTTATTGGGAGTTATTTGCAATTTGTTAGGAGTAATTTGCATCAGTTTATTGATCAAACAAGCTGTAGAGAATAGGGGAATTAAACTTCTCTCTAGTGAATAATATTTGAAATGTCTGTTGAAAAAGCTTTAAAAATTCTAAAGTAGGTCAAAGACTTGATGTAGAAAGTCCTGTATTAGCAACAAACTGGCTTCTTTCATGCCCATCAAGTCAATTTACTGGTTGAAGGACTGATAAAAAAGTCTTACATTACATTTTACCTCTTAAAAAGACATCTGAAAATTGCTCATATTTAATTGCTGCATTTTATACTGTAATGTAACAGAGTAAGGACTTGTGGAACAACATAGTAAATGCGACTGCTTTCCTCCTTTGAAAGCAAGTGTTCAAATATGGATTCAAGCAAATTTTATGCCCTTATCCTAATTTTTGGTAGTCATTTGTTCTTATTACATAATTAATGACAATCTGGCATGATTAGCAGGCTTTGTTCTTGAAAAACTCAGCACCAGAAGAGCAGAGGTATTGAAAGCCAAGCCTGCAAATACAGAGTGGGAAGCATGGGGAAGCATGCTCTAGAGCACATGTAAGTCAGCTCTATTAAAGCAGGGTGCCTCATTTAGAATCCAGACTGTCATATAACCAAAACAAGCCTGAAAATATATGCCATATGCTTTCTGAGGACTGCCTTTAGGCAATGGCCACAACAACTACTATTACTTGCACTTGTGTCATTCTATCAGCAGAAATGAAATCAGAAATGAAATCTTTATTGACCAAAAGAAAGTATTTTTCATGTAGTTTGATAGATGCTTTATCAATATAAAACCAAAATACCTAGAAATTGATATGGGCATGGAGAATTCGGATACATTTTTTTGCAGGCTTCAATTAAAAATACTGTTCCTGAGTGTTAAAATCCAGGTGTTATGCCCAAGAAAGGCCAGTAAAGTTGTGCATCAAACATTACCCCACTTAGAGACATTAGTTCCACATTATTCCTGATAAATAGCCTTGACAAAAGTGGAGGTGTTAATTAGAATTGAAGTTTGAATTCTTCTGTTGGAAAGTCAGATATAAAGGTTTCTTGAGCATAGTTCATCTCCTACAGCAATACTTTACTATATTTTAAAAATTTTAGATGAATCATTTTTAAGGGGTTTTTTTTGATTTAAAAAAATTGTCTTTCTCATAATGAAAACTCATGACTTACTTTGAAATATGAACATACTTGTAATAATAAAAGCTCAGTCATAAAGACTCTTTCAAAAATATTTTACCTAAATAATAAAACTGATGTGAAAACAATGAACATAATGTTTTATGGTCAGAGATTGTTCAGTGAATCTTATACAAAAATATAAATTCATTTTTTTATGAAATTTCTCTTTAAGCTGATCTGGACAAGACATGTAGAATGATAGTAACAAGTTATTACTTGAAAACTCATGAAAACAACATTTATACACTACTAATTCAATTACTATAAAAAGTGACTACTAAGGTGCTACACAGCCTCTTGCTAACTAGATTATTGGCTGTGGACCTTAATGCTGAGAACTACAATTCAAATTTTGAAATCAGAGTTCAATGAATGGTTGTTCATAGTGCTGCATATTTCCCCTTCTCAGAAAAGTGTGAGACATATAGGAAGCCCTGACCAACTTACTGAATAAGTAACCCTGAACTTTTCAAAAACAAAAATGGAAATTCACAGCCTATTTTGACAATGAGTTATATATTTTAAATAATTTTAAATGTCATAATGCTTTGCTTAAAAACAAAGAAGATTAATGAAAACATTCATGGTTTAAACACGTCTTTAACTAAAGTGCCAGCAATGGTTAGGCCCATATTTAACTGGAAGCAGTGGTCTACATCATAGTGCTTTGCCACAGTAGATAGCTCCTGCAGACCTACCATCCATGTATAGAAGAGGAGAGTCTGCACTTCTGGCAAGAATATTGGCTGTCTAGACCTGCTCCATCATTTGTCCATGACATTTCAAACTTTCAGTGAGACCTTTCCAAAATGACTTACGTGAATTTTTTTCAATAAACAGAGCTTAGATACTGAAACCTTTCTGATCGTTGTGTTTGCCACATTAAAAAAAAAAAATTTTTTTAGAAGTTGTTTAAGATGTCTCTTGTATGTATAACATCATAATTCCTTTCAGTCATGTAGGTTGTCTGCATAAACAAAGGATAGGTGACAAAGAAATGCCAAATATGTTAAATAAGGCTTCCTCTTAAAAATTCACTTTTAAATATGATATATAGAAATACAATTGTCAGTGCAAATCCAGTGTAAATGAACTTTATTTTCTCAGATTCTCAGACTTGTTATCATTATTTGAACTTTAAGTATGTGATTTATATGTATGATCTTAGTGTCACTGTACAGGTGTGGGGGCACATTGGGCCACTAGAGGCTTGCCCTCGGCTCCTAATGCCCTGCCCATCAAATGGGAGGACGAATTGGAGAGTGAAGGATCCTCAGAGGGCGAGACCCAGGTCTGAAGCCACCACCTCTCCCTCTAGAAGGTTCTGTTAAGTTTTGTCCCCCATTAGTTGTTGTGAGTTAACCCCTCCTCTGTGGGTCTCCCACTGGTTGTATGTGTTTCGGATCCTCCCATTATCTGTCTGTCTATCAAACGTGGTTCGGTTCCGATTCCCTAAAAAAGACCGTGTAACCCTGGACCCTCCGGCCATTTCCCTACCTCGCCTTTCAGAGCAATAAACTCTGGAAGTGTCATTGGAAGTGGCTCTCTCCCTCTTCTCTTTCGCCTCCGGGGATCCTGGGAGACCTGAACACCAGGGTCACCTCGCCTACGGCGCACCCTGCTTATACCGAGCCGGTGCTGCCCGAACACGCGGCCGCCGAGACACAGCACGTACACTGCGTGTCTGCGGGAAGGACACTGCTGCCTCGCCTGGGATTGCCGCCCAGCTAGGCTGACCCCTTCCAGGGCAGCGACATACAGGCTCAGAGTAAAATCTCTTAAGTAGTTCATCTGCCATTTGATTCAACTTTCATATCAAGCAGGTAGCCAGTGGTAAAAATATGAAAAGTAGAAGATACAAATTGCTAAAAGATCTTTGGCCTCTTCTTCTTTATATTTTTCTTTTTGTTGTACACTAGGTCACAAGCTGCCTGTGTTATATTTTGAATTTTTCCTTTGTGATCATAGAAAAACTGTTACCCCTTCCTCTTAAAGTAATTAAATTTTCACTTTATTGTGCTGCTATCAAAATCCAAGCTCTTATGCAGCTGCACATATTTCTGGTCTCTCAAGGAAAGAACACCTTTTATATTTTATGTTCCCATTCTGTCACTTAAAAGGATTAAAAGATTCAGATTACACCTAAATAAGATTATAATACAATTTCATTTCTTATAGTATTTGCTTTGGTATTAGAATCAGGGAACATTACAAAGGCTACTAGAATGAATAGTTAGAGTGATATGAACTCAACCTGCAACAGTAGGTGGGCTGCTAAACAGAGATTATGGTCTTGGAGGCTTTCTAGATGTCCAGATTTTAAACCAGTGATAGAAAGGAAAGTGTCTATTTCATTTCCTAACATTTAGAAGGATTGTTCCACTCCCTCTTTGTTGACACATGTATAATAAATATATATTTGAAATAATTTTTACGTACTTGAAAATCCACTTCCACTTTTAGAAACCAGTTCATTTTCACTTTAATAGGATTGAAGTAGGTAAACCATACATAGATTCAAAATATTTATATTAGCATATTTCAAAGTACCAAAACTTTCCTGAAAATGTGTATAGTCTCTGGACTATGAACCAGCTAGGAAACAGGGGACATATCAAAGATCATTATAACTGCTATGGCTGGTGGGATTGCCTTCTGATCTCCTGATAAGCACAGGGAATACTGCAGACAGTACAGAGGTGTTTTCTACAGGATTCTTGGCATCCACTCCCTCTGCCAAATACGTAGTTGTAAAGAACAGAGAAGTGACTGGAATTGATAAGCCAACATTCACCCTCCCACAGATTCCTAGATGCTGTCCTTAACACTGAGATAGGATTTATGTATCTCCTTGAAACACTACATCAGTCTTTGACTTTTAAAATAAAAATAATGATTTCACATTGTCAAGCAATGACCTTGATAATTGGAAAAAAAGAAGTTGATCTGTTATTTGTGCATTTACCATTGTAAGCAGATGCATAAGGGTGGCTGTCACACTAAATAAAGAGAAACAGCAGGGCCTTTAAACATTTTGATTAGTGCTTAAGAATTTTAAATCAGAACAGCAATAAAAGTATTTTCACAATGGATATTTAATTACCTTTTTCTCACCTTTTGTAATTAAAAAAAAAAGTGTGATCATTTTGTGCAAGAATGGATTTTTTCTTCTTAGCAATTTTGTGGAGACCATACCTTGCTTTCTGTAACTAAATACAAGAGCTACATGTTGAATGCAGGATAGCATAAGGAGTGATAAAGTATTTTTATAGTTCTACTGAGGACAATATTTTCCAATCTCACTGTCTACACATTGTGTTACAAATTGGTTATAAATTTGTGGTGTTAAAATGACTCCAAGAAAACCTAACTTATCTCTGTGTAAGGCAATGTATTTTGTTTGAAGATCTTCTGATTAACATCTCCCTGACACAGAAATTTCAGCCTTTTACATTCAAATGAAGTGAATATTGACAATATTCTCAATAATTTTGATACTGTGTCCTAGAGGGTTTTTTGTCTCTGTTCCAGGTGAATGGACATTTTCCTGTTCACTTTCAAACATACCATGTCTTATCATCACTGATCATGAATACCTTATAAATCAGCAACCATTGTAGAAGAATAGCATTCAGGCATTTCTTTCATGCATTTAGTAAGGACAAGCCAAAACTATGAAAAATACGATTTGATAGAAAACACTGTTGAATAGTAGCCAGAGAAAGAGCTTATAAATGATGATAGAAAAGAGCCTGAAAATTGCATTTAATGAATCCTGCACAAAACATATAATTTCATCTGTATCTCTAGTTTTTGGAAAAAATTAAAGAAATAACTTTAAAATAATCTATGCTTGATTGGTTGGCATGGTTTCTGCTATTTCCACTTTGCCTTTTTGGTCTCACATCTGACAGCTGTTACAGACTAATCTTCAGATTGGAAGAAAATGAAAAAGAGAGAAATAAAAAATACTATTTTTGTTTTAAAACACTCGGTGAATTGAGGTGTCAGAAGTGTAGCTAGGTTTCTAGGAAGACCTAGAAGCAAGACTACATAATATTTCAGATAAGACAACTAAATTTAAATTATGCTATAGCTTCCATTTACTTTCCAATATCATCCTCAGTCACAGGTTACTTTCAGATACTCAGTCTACAGATGACATTTATGTTTTCATGGATGGCTATGAATGTAGCCTTTGCTGTCTTTATGAAACCCAGAAAGATGAAGGTTTTTAATAGTTATTTTCAGGAAAGAAAAAACTGTCATTTCCTTTTGTTATTCACCATATTGTTGATGATGCAGTTATTATATCCATACATGTGTTTGTCCTTTAATAGTATCTGCTACTACTTATTGACACATTGCTATGATATATTTACATGTTATGTGGTAAATATTTGGTAAGTAGTAGAGTACAGCATGCTCTGTCTTCACCAGATACCTACTTCACAATAATTTAAGTAATGAGACTTCCAGAAAAAAAATAGTGTTTGCCTGAAGAGTCAGAAAATAGAACTGTGTCTGAATACAGTTTTGGGACTGTATTTTGCCTCATTGTACTTCACTACTTAAACTTTTACATTATCCCACCCATGCCAATACTTTAGGTTAAACTGTGTTCATAAAACCCTGGAGATGGTTTAATCAGCTTTAAAAAACATTCAATTAAGACTCCCCCTCAATCCCAAAGGATTAGAAAAGTTAGGACCAAGCTGGCTGGTGTGGTTGCCATACTTGAAGGACAAGTTGACTTCTAGAGGGTGGGGACAAGCTTGAGAAGTGGGCCTGTGGGAATCTCATGAGGTTTAACAGGACCAAATGCAAGGTGCTGCAGCTGGGTCAGGGCAGTTCACAACACCAATCCAGGCTGGGGAATGAACAGTTCAAGAGCAGCCCTGCTGAGGAGAACTTGGGGGTGCTGGTGGATGAGAGGCTGGACATGAGATGGCAATGTGTTGTTGCAGGCCAGAAACACAGTTGTGTCCTGGGCTACATTAAAGGCAGCATGGGCAGCAGGGCCCACAGGGAGGCGATTCTGCCCCTCTGCTGTGCTCTTGTGAGACTCTACCTGGAGTAACTGCATCCAGCTACTCCAGTGCCCAGCACAGGAAGGACATGGACCTGTTGGAGAGAATCCAAAGGGGGTCACCAAGTTGATTAGAGGGATGGAGCTCCTCTCCTAGGAGGAAAGGCTGAGAGCTGGGATTGTTCAGCCTGGAAAACAGAAGGCCTCAGGGTGCCCTAACTGCGGCCTTCCAGTGCCGCGGTATGTGGCGATGGTGAATAGCCACAGCTCTCTTGGCAGGGTCCCCAGCCAGGAGAAGCCACTTCGGCGCAGAGGGGCTATCTGAGGGCGCAGCCACACACACACAGCCCGGTGTTACAGGGCACACGAACACACTCACGCTATCAACAGCGGCGGCAGGCAATGAAGGAGGCAGGAGGGCTTCCCCGTTTGCGTGTCCTCCACGGCTTTATTCCGGCGTGCAGCTCATAACAAAGGCGCGGTGAACAGGAGCAGGGACGGAGACGAGCCGGTGACCCCCCCCACGTGTTCCCCCTTAAGTACAGGGCGTTGCGAGGGGCGTGGACATGGGGCGGTACATAGGTGGGGCTAGGGAGGGACTGAGGGGTAGGAGCCAATGGGGGTATTCAAAGGATTCAAAAGGAAACTTCCAGTTATGGGACATAAGGGTGGAGAATATGAGGACCAATCCCTGGCTGGTGAGGACTAGGGGGCTGCTTCGGGATTTGGGCCGTCCCACCAGCGGTCTTTCTCCACTGTGGGCTTTGCTGAACCCTTCTCAGTATCCCTGCAGGATACAACATTCCAGTACATAAAGTGTGTCATAAAGAATGATGGAGAGAGACTACCTACAAAAGCATTTAGTGACAGAACAAGGGGGAATGGCTTCAAACTGAAAAAGAGTAAGTTTAGATTAGATATAAGGAAGAAGTTCTTCACTTTGAGAGTGATGAGGCACAAGAACTGGTTGCCCAGATATGTTGTGGATGCCCCATCCCTGGAAGTGTTCAAGGCCAGGTTGGATGGGGCTCTGAGAACCTGGTCTAGCAAAAGGTGTACCTGTCTATGGCAGGGGGTTTTGAACTTGATGATCTCTAAAGTCCCTTCCAACACAAGTCATTCTATGATTCTGTGATTGTTCATTTCCTGGCATCTGCCGTCACTTGACAGAGGAGATGGCAGGTATCCATTTCCCTTTTGTGGCCTTATTGTCCATGAATCTCATCCATTTTTAAACTCACTGGTATTCTCTGTTCCAATACAGTAGGATATGATGAATAACAACCTTATTATTTCCATACCAAAGAAATGATGATGTTCACAGAAATGGAGAAGTGGACAACTGCATGCAATACCCTCCTCATCACTCATAACATTTTTTACTTTTGAGTTGTTATTGCACATTTTACAGATTATTTCAGTGGAATGTAAATACTGTCTTCAGAATATCTTTCCTGAGATATAAATATATTTTCCTATATATGTTACTTTATATTTATCCATGCTAAAGCTTCCTTGCCACTTTTTGTTTACTCAATTCTTTTGAAATCTTTCTGGAATTCCTCATCATTCATATGATATAAAATTTCTCAGAAAATTCCACAATATCCTAAAAGTCTCCAATCTATTTTCTGAAGCAAAAAATCCCCCAAACAACCAACAGAGAAAAAAAGATACTTGTTTATTTTAATTGCAAAATAATTCCACAGATTTGAGTATTCAGATCTGCAGCTTCTGGAGAAAAACATCATTCCTTCAAGGAGAGAGGCACAAAGGAACTGAACTCCCAGAGTAAAAAATGCAGAAAAATTAAATATTAGAAAAATTCCACTTTAGTCCTGACAATAATAAATGAGACAAAACTACACTTGCAGACAAGTTATTTTTGTTTATTAAAAAACAAACAAACAAAACCAATAAAAAATAACAACAAAAAACCCCCCACCAAACAAAAAAAAACCCCAAACAAAAAAAAGCCTTTAAAAATCCTAATATTCTCAAGAAAAGGAGAAGTATAGGATTTGGCCTTTTTTGAAGTGATTTGCTGGTACAGTGAATCACTATGATTAATCTCTTCTAGAAGCCTTTAGAATATAATTCTGCATGTATAACTTGTATACTATTTCATTATCAAAATGTCAATACATGTCTGTAAAATCTGGAAAAATTTTATGTGAAGTAAAAATTAAATCATGACACCCAATTTTGAAAATCTACCTGATAATCCTGGTAGTACGAAACTTAGGAACTGCAGACATACCTGTCCTTCAGTTATTGCTTTATTTTCCTATTCATCTCTAAATTGGTCCTAAGAACACGCTTTTCTTTCAGAAGACATTCTCATACTCTCTGTGCCTAGATTTGAGGAGTGAATACAGCTTTTAACACATACCTGTGACAGTTCTTCACCTCTGTGGCACTTCTCCATCCAAAAAGCAGACATATCATCCTCATCCTTTTCTCCTGTCTCTCCTATTTGTTCCTCTTATACTGAAATGTATAAGTAATGGGGTGAGAAACAGGAACAAAAGGAGAATTGCCAGTGTGAAAAGAAATCTCTTATTGCCATTCTCTAAATAATAACATAATCTGTAATAAATATATGTCACTCTCTGGATGTCTGCTATAAAGGACAATTGTTGTGCAATACCATCAGGTGAAATTCACTGCTCATCTGCATTTATTTCTGTTTATGTCAAAGTTGGAACGTTCTATTCTCTCTTAATCTTTTACATATACTGAAAAAAGGGTTTACAGACTATTATTTAGCTCATAATGGCAAACACACAGAGGCGTACAAATACCGGAATCAAGATTGTCTGTATCCCTTTTTGTCAATTCCGTATTACATTTTTTAAGTCTATGACATGAGGATATACTTTTTCTATCCTCCAAACCCCTGCCTCATTCAGTCTAGAAGCAGACAGTCCTCATTAATGAGCAGTTTTCCCTCTTTTAGCCTTCATCTTGTTTAATAGTCTGTGCCCAGACTTATTCACTGAAAATTATTCAAATCCTGCCCTGAAAACAGAATTATTTATTTCTTCATATTTTTTTTTTTTTATAGTGATCAACTCTGCAGTACTGAGTGCTTCACAAACATTTACAAAATATGATGATCACAGTTATGGAATGTCTTCAATACTGGGAGTGATAGATAAGCTGAGATCATGAACTGTAAAGGGAAAAACAAGGACAACAAACTAAAAATTTGCAAATCATGGATGGCTTGCCAAAAATCTATAAGGAAAGATAGTTTACTGTCTCTTCATGTACGAGAACCAAAGGATAACAAATGAAACTGATGTGAGTCAGGTTCAAAAAACCACCCATGATTTTTTGAATAAAAGACAAGAATTTGTACCTGGAGGATGTTGCAGACATATTTCTTTATTATATATACATAAAAATTCCTGAACTTAAGCTAGTAGGACTCTGGGAAAAAGTTAAAGTGGATCATGTATATTTTCCACATTCTTACTTTTTCATAGAATCACAAAATGGTTTGGGTTGGAAAGGACCTTAAAGATCATCTAGTTCCAGACCCATTGCTATGGGCAGGGACACCTTTCACTAGACCGGGTGTCTCAGAGTTCCATCCAGCCTGGCCTTGAACATCTCCTTTTGATTAAACACATGCTCATTGATTCTGATTGAATTACTATTTGGGGCTAGATGTACCTTCAGTGTAACCCATTCTGGCCATTCTTATGTTCTTATTAATTAACAATCATTTGAGTGGGTATTACTCTTCTTATTACCTTTTTTTTTTTTTTTGGTTATTGTAGTTGTTGTAAGGAAATGAGATAAAAAATAATATAATTTTTTTGTCAAGGAACTCAAATAAAAATTTGATCCTGATTAGTTCAGGGAGCTGAACTAGATGATCACTTGGGGACCTTTCCAAACTCAAGTTTTATGTCTAAGGTATTAAAGTCAGAGAGGTTCATTTATTTTTAAAAATATCATATGATACGCTGATGCTGGAGGAAACTGCTCCAACCATATCACCTAGATCTTAACAGCCTTGCATATTTTAATAAGCAAAGATACTTAAAATATTTTAAATGTAATATCACCTTACTCAGAAAGTGAATCTGGGTATTTTGGTGCCTTCTCTAGACCAATATAACACCTATTTTTTTTTTCCAGTTTGGAAAACGGTGAGCTATCTTTTTTATATAATCTGCCATCCAAACTGGTGTTTATTCAAACACAGTTTCAACCACAAGGATGTTACTCCATATTGAAACTAGATTTTTAGTGATTTTAAATCTACGCATCTCAACCCACCTCTTGTATGCAAGACACCTGCTAAAGCAAGAGGAAAACATTGCAATACCTTCTCTACTAAAAAGAGTTCTATTTAGAAGTCAGGTATTTGTATAAATGGATTTTCAAGCTCTTTTCTTTATAAATCTGGCATTTGCTGAGCCTAAGTGAGACTTCCTTCATTTCAGTGAATCTGTCCCTGTACAAAGTGTTACATTTCTCACAGAATTTATATGAATTTATAATTTAATATGTTAATTATTAATATTATCTCTCCTTTACCTTCTGGACATTGATTCAGTTCCTTATTTCTCTTAAACAGTTACACATTTCCTTACTTTCTGAGGCACTCATGCATATACTGTTGGATTGTGTGGCAAATACTAAAGCAATAGTTTTTTAATTAAGTCTTTAGATATAAGATTTCCTTTTAATCCACCTGCAAAATGTGTAAGAAATATTGGGGTATTTTTGATGCTTCAAACATCAAAACACAGAACAACTTGGGTTTCCTATGCTAAAATTCAAAGCTCCTGCACATTCATCATTGAACAATGGAGATCAGAGGCCTTTAGAAGTAAATCAAATATTATTATGAGATTATTTTACAGAGAGAAGAAATCGGTTAATGTGAGAAAATCTGTGTGTGACCACTGGAGGTTTCAATGTTAATTCCATTAACATCTACAAGACAGAGATACATCACTCTACCAGTAGTTAGTACAGTAGTTGGTTCAGTATTTTTATCATTGTTTCATTGTTAAAATTCCAAACATTTTCATTTTATGGGTAAGTATTACTTAACCAAGCAGCTCAGCAATGTTATCGTGCAAAAAGAAAAGTAATTTGAAAGAAAATATTGTTATCTAGGGCACAGATAAATATGATTTACTACAGACAGTGCCACTCACTGATTTGAGGCGCTAAGCCATTTTGGAAGCGCTAATAACATACTTACAGAAGAACTGTGCATTGCCTGTGTCTCGATTTGAGACAGGTGTAGGGGAAAACGCTCCAGAAGGAACATCTCCTCCCCAGAAGAAAGGTTTCAGCACTCTCTCCCCCACCGATACGAAAGGAATTTCTTGGAGGAAATTGCAAAAAACTATTTATTTAACAAACAAAGTGCCGGCAGGGCACAGGAAAAATGCATAACTGTTAAAATATTATACCTCCTTGATGCGGAGAAAGCTGGTGGATTTAGAGTTCCCTCTGTAGCTGGCTTGGTCCCTCCCGAGGTCTGAGGCCGGGCTGCGGCGTCCCTTCAGCCTCCCTGCTGGTCCACGGGGTCCGATGCTCTGGTTCTCAGATCACAGCTAGGCCCAACAGCTCCAGAAGAAGAAGAAGTTCCCGAGGATTTCCGTATGCAGTCCTGAGAAAATATTTTGCCTCAGCTCACAGGCTGGCAAAAAGCTGGAAGGTGCTCCCTGGGCTCTGCAGCGGTGAGAACACGGGGCAGTGTGTGTGAGTCCTTGAACACAAACCGCGCTGAAGAATTCACCCGGCTTCTCTCCCCCCTCTCCTGGACCCAGCTTGAAGCTGCGGGACCCATTTCTGGGCATAGAGCAGACATTAGAGAAATACAGTATTATCATAAAATCACCCCAAGACAGCCTGTAAACTTCTGAGATACTTTTTTTTAATTCATCATTATTTTTACTCCTTTAATATGACTTGGACTTTTACAGGGCTATTTCATTGACAGTAATTTTGTACCTGCTCTCTTCAAGTATTTCACAAATTCTTTAGATTAAACTATAATGCTTTCCTTTTGTTATGAAACCTTTAATTATTACATATTTTTCATTTGACAAATTCACAGATTGCTGCCAGGCAGACTTCGAGCCTCTCTCAACCCCCTTTAAGACTCACAGTGCTGTCATTTTCTCATCTAGTTTACATCCCCTCACAGTTTCCTCAAGAATAGTTGTTGAGTATCATGAGTTGGCTAAAAGCATTGTTCCTAAAAATCCATGCTTATCAATAAAGCTAAGAGCAAAATTTGGGCAAAAACTACAAGATGCAGTGGTAAAGATGATGTCTTGTGATCAGTCCTATCAGAACTAGAAAATAAATTCAACTAGTTAGATCAAAGAAGATTCTTGTAATAGTGTGATGAGCTTGTTTTATTTCTCACCTCACCTCTTAACAAAATATGACTAATAATCAGTCCACAAATGCAAGCTGCACTTGCTGTTCTTCTGTCTAAAATCTGTTATCACTTCTTTCAGGTTTTCTCATGAGGATAAAAAACCCCACCAACAAATGTGAAAGCTCTTCCTCATCCAAATTAAAATAGTGTTTTGGTTTCTCTTATTAAGTTCTCATAATTAGACATCAATTAACAGGAAAGACATAGACTCATATTTCTATACACATGCCACCTTCTTCTATTTTTCTTCCTGGTTTCTTCTCTTTTGGGGTGAATTGATACTTTCTAATGTAATGAAGTCAACTACCATACTGTATTCATACTAAAATGTCCTTAAAAATGAACTTTTTTTGAGAAACAGTATTGTTCCAGACTGCAAAGGCAAATTAAGTGTTAAGTATTAATATTATCTTTCCTAATAAAATGGTGCACAATTTGAAAATAAAACTGGTATATTGACTATGATAAAGAGCCTAGGAAATATTAAAACTGGGTGAAGGAAGGAGAAGGGGAAGAAATCTAGGGAAAAGGATTTAAAGTTTTTTGGTATATGTTTTCTTTCTGAATCCAAGTAAGAGCTGGGAGTCAAGTAGGTATCTGCTTCCGTAACAGACATCCTAAACACTTCTGTTAGTCTCATGATTCACTGTTACTTCAGGACTCCTTGAATATTCATATATAAACCATCAACATGCCATTTTACACTCACAAGTGACACTGCTAATGGCATAGCTTGAGAAGAAAAAAAAACAATGGGGGAAAAAATTACCATATTTTACAATAGTTAGCATGACACTCAGGAACTTAATTTTACTGGCAGTATCTGATCCAGCGATAGACAGATAAATCAGCACTGATCCTAGAGAAAGAAGAGACAGTACTGCTGAGGCAGTGTAAAAGTCAACTTTCTGCTTTGTTACCTATGTTTAAGAGAATAACCACGTAAATCAAAAATATTTTGGAAATAAATGCTGGGTTCTGGCAGGAAAAGGCCTATGGGAAATTATCTGAGGGGAAAGATAATATACCAAGGCTGGTACAGGGAGAAGACTACATATGCAGAATATATATGTTTTGCACATGTGTTTTTGTTCAGAGATATGACATTAGTGTCTATCCAATATGAATTTCTGTTCACCTGAGATGCTGATTTTTCTATGTACTTTGGCATATTTTTCCAGCTAACAATTTAATGGCCCTAAAGGAATCATTACACATTTAAAATGGAAAAATAACATACAGATATATCATGCTACTATTTGGTTTGTTGCTTTTTCTTTTTTTAACTGATGTGTATGTTTTGGGTATTTTCTTTTTATTATTTTATTTTTTAAGTCTTTAAAATGGGATTTTTGAAGAAAAAATATTCATACAAAAACTTGCTGTCTTACTGATACTTGCTATCTTACTTACAAATATACTATAATACTTAACTTATCCTCATCCTTTTATGCCCTACTCATCCAGTTTTGGCCTCCCTCACTTTCTGCACAATCTGCTGCAGAAACCTTCTCTTCTGCTGTTTTTGGCATCTGAAACAACATACCTCTACTTCTCCTTTTAATTTAATTTGAAATCTCAGCTGAAATCTTATCTTTCTTCCCATGTTTACGCCTCCAAGTTTCACTCCCCTGCTGGTGTAGTTTGATTTGTAGTTTTACAATATGCAAAGCATAATTGCTTATTTTAAACTGAAGAAGCTAGAAAGAACAATTTAATATTTTTCTTTTTAGAAGAGGTTTTTACAGGGCAACCCACTTATCTCATACTGTTGGTTTCTTTCATGTATATGCCACTAAAAACTCAACTATGTTTCCTTCAGACATATAGTAATTATGCTTGAATGAGAGTAATACAAAATTAACTTACTCTCATGACAAAAAAAAATTTAAAAGTTTACTTTCATAGGGGTTTTCTTCAGTCATAGTTTTCCTAATTTGTGTTGATTTATATCTCATCTATGAATTTGAAAATGCACAGTGGCTAACATGAGGAGAAGTTCTTCATCTGAATTCTTTGCTTTTAACTGCAGGATAAAGTATTCTCATCCTCATTTTTCTCATGTCCTTGACATCTGTGACAGCACTGCAGAGAATGGGAGATAACTGCTGTATGGTATTTAGACCACCAATCTGCTGTAATAAAGTGATTTTACTGCTACAGCTCTTGGATTTCTCTGTGGGCTGCCTTCTTTCAGAAAAAGTTTTCTTAGCAGACTTTTTTTTTTTGTTTCAGGAAACTCTTTGTCAGACTCACTTTATTAGAGACAACAAATATCTCTACATTCTTCAGTTATACTGTATACTGTCGGTTCATATAATTAACTGGGTTTACTGATTTTCTGTATATTTTAGAAATAATCTTTTGCTAAAGAAGAAAACTTCCATTGTGTTCATGAAATTCACAGACATTTATGCATGGGTTCCAAAGCTCCATCTAAGTGATTCAGGGCTAAATATAATAATTTTTTATGCCAGCTTTTAATTGAGTAATGTTGTGTGAAACTCATGTGGCACAGTGGGAAGCATGCAAAAAAGAATCTGAAAGAGCATAATGACTTCAGAACATCCATGCATTTGAAATCAGGAAGATGTAAGAAAAATCTAAGTCTTGTCAGTCACATAACATGAAGTAATGGGATTATGCAAAAAATTTGGTTAATAATGCTTCACTATAAATGCACCACAACACAGTGTGAAAGGTGCCCTAAACTATGATATATTATTTAGGAAAATGATCTTATTATTTAAAAAATGATTAAACAGTTGCATAGTAATCCACTTACAGAACAAAATCTAAATATACAGAGTATGTGGTTTATATTTCCAGGGTGTCATCTACATTATTTTTCAAATATTGCTTTATTTGTTTTACTGAAAATACTTATTTCATATTTTCCATAATTAGTAACTAAAATTGTTGCTAAGACTCTGAAAAGCTATGACAATAATGCCCAAGTAGGGTCTGTTTGTACATACAAGTGTTTGCACGTGTGATAATAGTTACAAGGATGTTTATAGTGCTTCCCAGGTATCCTGGTGTTAAGATGTAAGCAGATCTACATCTTTCCTTTCTCTCTCCTTAGAGAAAATAGGGACAAGCTGGATGATTTTTCTGAGACTTCATCACTGTATGGTCTATCAAACAATGTTCTATTTCCTTCACCTTGGACTTCTTTTGTGACCACTAGGTTATATCTTTCTATGCCGCCAGTTGGATTAAACTCTCTGTTTCCCTTCAGAGAGTCCCAGTCTGAAAATTGTCCACAACAGTTAATTTGCTCCCAGGCTTGGGTCCAGGTAAGCTGGAAGTGGAGTTGTGTATATTTTTTTGCCAGCACACTTAGCCTGAAGACTTTCTGGATATAGGCTTAATCTATTTCTTCATTTACTTAAATTCTCAACTTGAAATCTATGAATAATACTCCACAGGTATAACTTTGAGTTTCCCAAATCCTACAGTTCTGAATACTGTATGTTTAATAACAAATGACTTCCTGGGCATACTATTGTATCAAGCCACCCTTTTATTGCAGGAGGTCACTACCTTCCTTGAAGAGATATCACTCCAGCATGCTGCCTTTCAGGTCAATTTCTAAATAAAGATTATTCATGAATTAATCACCAGCTGGTCAAGGAAGTTGATTGTCCCACACTGCTCTGCACTTGTGCAGCCTCACCTTGAATATTGTGTGCAGTTTGGGGCACTGCAGTATAAAAAAGATATAAAACTATTAGAGAGCACCTAAAAGAGGGCTATGAAGCTGATGAAGAGTCTAGAGGGGAAGCCATATGAGGAGTGGATAAGTTCACTTGGTCTGTTCAGCCTGAAGAAGAGAAGACAGGCAAGACCTCACTTCAGGCTTCAATTTCCTCACAAGGGGAAGCAGAGGGGCAAGCACTGATCTCTTTGGTGACCCAATGGACCCAATGCAATGGTATGAAGGTGTGTCAGAGGAGCTTTAAGTTGGATAATGGAGAAAGGTTTTTCACCCAGAGAGTGGCTGGGCAC
Organism: Aleadryas rufinucha; assembly: GCA_013397815.1. Lineage (NCBI taxonomy): Eukaryota > Metazoa > Chordata > Aves > Passeriformes > Aleadryas > Aleadryas rufinucha. The sequence goes on from VZTH01005167.1 coordinate 97,110, forward strand.
TGGAATAGGCTCCCCAGGGAAGTGGTCACAGCAGCAAGCCTGACAGCTCAAGAAGCATTTGGACAACAGTCCCAGGCACATGGTGTAACTCTTGGGGCTGCCCTGTTCAGGGCCAAGAGTTGGAATTTTCTGATCCTGGTGGATCCCTTCCAACTCATAATATTCTATGATTCTGTGAAAACTGGAGAAAAAGTGAGAAAGGATGTCACTGAAGCAGTTCTCAATAAGTGCTTCTAATAGGAACAACTTACATGGAAAAATTTTAAGGCTGAGGTTATATAGTTCACAAGATAAGATAATATACCCTACTGAGGATGGTTTCTCAGAGGCTTATAAAACTGAGAGAAACTATATATTCAAGTGTGAATTATTTTATAAACCAGTTAAATCAGATAAACCAATTATCCATTTGAATACTGATCTGTGATATCATATGGAATAGGTCCTACAAAACTGACTCAAGCCTCCTCAACATTTTAGAAAGGGTAACCCAGAAAATGTAGTCTCTAATCCAAAGAGGTGAGGGTTCTCAAACTCAAAAGTCATTTTGGCAGTCATCCTAGTCCAAGGTGGACAAACCCCTCCTGACTGCATATCATCTGTAGTCCTGCATCCAGGTCCTCAGAACAGGAAGGACATAGACTTGTTGGAGCAAGTCAAGAGGAGGCCACCAAGTTGATCAGAGGGATGGAGCACCTCTCCTATGATTAAAGGCTAAGAGAATTGGGTATGTTCAGCCTGGAAAAGAGAAGGTTTCATGGTGCCCTAATTGTGGCCTTCCAGTACCTGAAGGGAGCCTATAAGAAGGATGAAGAGAAACTATTTACAGGAGCATGTAGGAGAGGGGGGCATGGCTTTAAACTCAGAGAGGTTCAGGTTTAGGCACTGGAACAGGTTGTCCAGAGAAGTTGTGGATGCCCTATCCCTGTAAGCATTTAAGGCCAAGTTGAATTGGACTCTGGTCTAGCAGATGTTCCTGTCCAACGCAGGGATTTTGGAACTAGATGATCTTTAAGGTGCCTTCTGTGGTCAAATATGGTCATGTTAAGCCTCTTTGGCTGGGGGATCTGAACTTCTGCTACACAGTAGCCACCACAGATGCAATGGTTGTTGGCCTACACAGTGTCCGGTCAGCATTGCATGACTGAAGCTGGTCATGACATATCTGAGGTCAGTTGCAGGTCAGTCACTGAAGGGGCTCATTCCCTCCTTGAGCAAGTACACCTGCCTTTCTGAGAAAAGGATCAAAGCTGATGTGAGAAAAGAATTCTAGAAAAGTAAAAAGGGATGCTAAAACATAGACTGTGTTACAGAAGTCACTGATTTAGAAGATATGGAGAAAAGAGTGTTATAACAAACTGGTATACATCACAGAAAATTAATTTTAACTGAAACATATCTTTGTACAACCTGGGGAATTAGTTCTCATCATGCCCCTATCTCTATTAGATGATACTGGCATGGCAGCAAAAGTGATTAGTTTGGAGATATCATCAACAGACTTATTGCATTACTTGTATGCTCCTCAGTTAAACTAGAAAATAGAAAGGAAAAGGATTTGTCTCCAAATGTTGATCCTTTCAGTGAACAAATGTTGGAATATTCCATAATTATAGCAATGCAAGAAAGTGAAGCAGTCAGAGATGATAAAGAGCAATTTAACCCAGCATAAGCTGTCTCTGGTAGTGCTAGACATGGGGGAGTAAATGAGACAAATTTCTTGTATGGATTACTGTTTTACTTGCCTACAAAAATATGTTGTGTGTAGGGATATACTGAAGTACAACAGGAGAAAAAAAACAATTATTTGAAAAAAGTTTTAATTGGTTTTGCAAATCTTTTATATGAGCTTGGCCCAGCTTCAAATAAGGTAATTCAGCAATGTGGTCCCCTGTTTATAATGAACTAGAGTAAACTGTAAATTTGGGCAGTAAGTCTCTAGAAAATAACACTGAAAAGTGCAAAAGCGTATAATGTATACAGGGAAAAAAACCTCAAGTTTTAAACAACAGATGCAGAATTGAGGTAATGTGTCTAGCTACAAAACCCAATATGAAATCTTTGAAGTTTTTATACTTGTAATTTAATGAAGAAGCAAAATTAGGTTCTTTTTCTTCACAAGCCTCTTCTAACATTTCTTGTCCTTGTAATATTTAATTCATATGTTTGTGCTAAAATTTTCAGCGACTTCACCTTCAATTGTCTGTCCTCCTTCTACCCTTCAGATGAATGCAGTACTTGTAGTTATGAGCTTTCTCCTGAGGTTTGTCATAAAAGGTCTCCAAAGATGAAAAAGGCATTTCTTGCTTGGTAATTTTATCTGAAAAGTTGTGTAATTGCAAAAATAAAACTTTTCAACAGGATCAGGCAAACAAACATAAAGTTTTTGCACTGAAATGAAACCTACAGATGTTTAGGTCTACTTGAAAAAATAGCTGTATACCAGCTGAATTCTCTGAAACAAGAGTCAGATCATAAAAGACCTATTGTTTTTACTATTTTTATTATAAAAATGAAAATTGAAACTAACGTTTCAATTTGCCATTAAGGTAAATATGAAATACAATGATGGAAAAAATTCTATTTTGAACAGACAAAAGAGAGACGCATTATTTTGCTCATTTTATCAGAAGGAAATTGAGATACAATTAGTCTAAGTGTATAACGTGGTTGTACAGAAAGGCTGTTTTAGAAGAAATAGTTACATTAAGCCAGACCACCAACACCAGGATTTTACCTTCCACAGAAAAAAAAAAAAGTACTGTAAAATAATATCTATCTTTTGAAAACATGAAAGACACAGACAACAACAGAAATACAGACTCAAAATGTTTCAGCTTCTCTGCAAAGAACCCCCAAGAGTCTGCAGCACCTTAGAAATAATAATGATCTTTCAGGTTCTTTAGGATTTATGAGACACTAGAGTTGCCTCTCGGTAGTTTACTTGACTGACTACCTCTAAAATTCTCAATGATTGCTGAAAAAACAGATAACTTATGCTGTACACCCACACAGATGACCAAAGGCTTTCTGCAATTCATTTTCTTTTTTTTGCTTTGTGCCGCACTTAGGTTACATCTCCCCCCTGAACATTATTTCTTTTATGGGCATTGTCATCTGTGTTTCCCAAGCATGGATATTTCATTTCAAGGCACTATGAAAGACATAGCATTTCAATTTATCCTGATTTTATAAATACAATAACACAGTACTCTGTTTCTGATTAACATGAATAAAATACCAGCTTCAGAATTTGAGGGTTTCTAAATCTCTTCATTCCATTAAGGGACCCTGGTAGTGCTACTTTTGGGGTATTTTTGGCAATTTTTCAATATGCTAGAGAGAGACACTCCCTATCAGACACTCCCTGTTTCCCACCAGTTCCTTCTCCTCTAGGTCTCTTAAAGGACGAAGCCTCACTGAGTTCACAGTAATCTCCCTCCATCTCCTTCATACACACTCCCATCCTGAACGGACTGGGGAGGATGGCTATTTTTGAAGCTTCTTTGAGCATTGACACACATGAAAAAGATGACAAAGAGAGAGGAAGAAAAAGAGACTGGCACATGTAACTGGAATGGAGACACAAAGATACCAAAGGGCACACTGAGAAGTTAGAACTGTTGAGTAGCAATAAAAACTTGTAAAAGAAGACTTATGTCAGACATAACCTCTGAGAAACACACTATTTATTTCATCCTTCCTACAAAGTTTTCTCTTTCATCCTCATAATTCTTTTATGTAGACTAGGGTCTGTAATGTAGATGTCTGAGTGGATTAGAGTTTTTGAAGAGAAAACTGAAGTCGGAAAAAATCTGCTCTTGTAGAGTGTTCTGTCACACAATTTGTGATGGTTGTGATTGACAGCTAGCAAGAGGTAGTTTTTGAGACGTCTTCCTAATGTGTTTACCTTCCCTTTTCATCCTGTCATATTGGTATTCTTCTAGGCTTTTCACAAAAGGTATTTTCTGTATCTATATATAGTTTGTGAATTTTAGCCACTTCAGTTTAAACACTGTTGATCAACTGCCTATGTCTACATTGGAGTGCTAAGTCAAGTATTTGAGATCCACCTTTATACTGTGCTTCTTTTAAAAAACTCTTCCTTAATGAATACCCTCAATTTCCATATATAAAGTAGAGGAATAAGAGACTCAGCCTTCTGAAATACATAAATAAATCAATCAACACAAGGGAATAGGATGGGTCTTAACAGACTCTTAGGTCCATTAAGGATCTTTTCTTTATGTCCAAAGTGCCTTCCTTTCTTGGTTCAAATAGATGCTATTTCCAGATGGAATATACAAACACAGACTATTTTGCCATGTTAAACACGTGAGGTGTTTTATTCATAAAATGTAGCCAACATATTCAAAGCTGTTCTACATTAATACCATAGCATTTATCCAGGATGTGAAATGCCAAAATGCAATTGTCTTTGCCAAAACAAATCCAAATATTAGACCTTGCCCTCTCCAGCAAGACATTGCTTATTTGTGTCATGAGAGAAATATAACACATTTGTCATTACCTACTGTCTTTGTCATTACCTACTGTTCACATAAAGTCTGTTCTCTTACTATATATACAGCAAAATATGTATTTGACTTCTATCTATGCATTCTAGCAGGTACTTTAGATCCATATGGATTAAATAAAAAATCCAAAGCTGTTTGAGAATTCCATAAAAAGCAGGACCTCATCTAATTACAGAGTTGCAAATCCACTCTCAAAAACAGAAAAAAGATTAAAATAAAATGTCAAAATATTAATTTTCACAGTTCCTATTCTTATTGTGAATATAGGCTCTGAAAGAAAGCAGAGCATGCATGTAATTAATCATATGCCAGCTCAATTTAGTTCCTCCAGTGACTTGCAAAATATACGTTCTTGTGCTTAGTGTTGTACAGTATGTTCTAAATAAGCAGAATACGTACAAACCCTTTTGCATAGGGAGTAAACAGAAATAAGTGTACATGGAATCTTAAAAAGTTATATCCCTAGAAACTTTCTCCACAACAATGAAACATTTCATTGTATATCTCTTTCTAGCTGTACTGGATGAGCCTGGCTCATTCAACAGACATTATAAAGACTTCTCCAGCTGAGAGCCTTTCCCTTCTATTCCCTGGTTTCATGATATTGGAAGGAACTTTAAAAGACTATATTTAAAGAAGATATTACTTTTAATTGCATTCACTTGCCTTTTCTAAAAGATTTTGATTTTTCCATTTTATTTTTATGCTACCCACACACAAGATTTCCAAAAAAGAGCACAAGGTAGGAATTGCTTAGCTATTGAGAAGAAACAGCAATATTTAAAACTTGTAAATATGACTCTAACACAATATTTTTGTACTTTGTTTGACAGGAAAAGTGAAGTAACTGAGGATTTCTCACATGAAAGCCTAATTTCCTTAAAACTGGTCATTTAATTAATGTGGTAGGATAGATTGAGCAGTCTATCAACTTTTACATGTCAGAAGATGCCTTAAGAAAGAGACATACAGAACTTCATTTTTTGGGAAGATTGAGCCCTTGAAACTTAGAAATGTTCCTTCTGAGATTAGGTGGAGAAGATACTGAAAATATTAGGACAAATCCTACTTACATCTACCTGATATTAAGCATTTTCTTTTTAAGGTGACATTGGGCTTGAGTTTTCAAGGAACGAGAAGACTCTACTCTGGACATTTTCATAATTAAAAAAAAAAAACAAACCAAAACCACAAAAAATCCTCCCAAAACCCCCCCACAGCTTCTAATGGAAGCCACAGCTAGAAGTCTTTGGGTTTCATGGAAATTTTATTCCTGATCTCTACTGCAGATTTAGGAGGGCTCCCACAAGGAAGTGTTTATCTAGTCTCTATCACATAGACACAGCTGCTGTAGTCACCAGTCTCTAGACCTGATTAGCGATGAGGCCAAGCACAAATTAATATATACAGATACACATCACAGACCAACAACAGCCACACAGAGCAACATGGACAGAGAACGATGCCTTTATCAGCATCCAAATATGCAGAAACAGCATTCACGTGAGCCACGGAACAGAATCATCTTGTTTCTTCTGTTTAGCTAGTCTGTAGTCTGGTGGTGGTTGTGCACATGTACACACGCACACCCCCCTTTTAGGAATAGACCTCAATAAGGGGTAGGAAAGTTTGCAGTGATCAGGTGCAGAGCTCAGTCAGGCAAGTGTACCGTTGTACTGACCACCATCTTGCTTACATTCAAACAGTCCCCACTTTAACCCCATTTATCTCCATTTTCCCATGCTCCTTCCCCCTTTACCTCTGTCTCTCTGTTTCTTTGTCCTTATCTTCGCCCAGATAATAAAACGCAAAACACCCCTAATACTTTCTTTCTATTTGTTACAGTTTTGTTCCTTCTGTATCCAGATTTGCTATTTCTGTTAAAGTTACCTACATCATTTCATACATAGATGGTATTTCTGATATGTTTACCTGGGTGCTGTGTGAATCCAAAATTAACTCCTCTAATTATCTGTGATATTTGACAAACTGTTGTCTCTGCAATCCACCCATGCCTCATCCTCATGGTATTATTCTTATACTGAAAACTGGTTTTTTGAGCTTCTCACTCTTATTTGTTTTGTCCAGAAATACCTCATCCCATGTTCAGTAATTTCTTAGGTTCCATTCTGTCCCCTAATCTTCAGAACATGGGCATAACCTGTCTGCATACCTTAATAACACAAAAGTCTCCTTGCACCATCTTTCTTCTCTCATATATGTATAATTCCAGACACAATGTGCCTTGTAATTTACCCTGAATACTATGAGAATAATTTCAGTCTTTTACACATTCAACTTTTTCAAGTGCTCCATTTCTAACATTTTCTAAGAAAAACTACAGCTCTATTTCTACAATTATTGCCATTAAAAAAAAAAGACACTTTTTCTACTTTCAAAAAAAGTTTAAATAAAAAGTTGTCAATCAGATATACCTATCACTAAATCACTATCATCATAAATAATTAACAAAATCTTTCTCAGGTTTTTAAGACTGATGGCTGTCACATCCAGGCTTCAAATAGCAGTTAAAATTAGACTTAATCCTCTAACACATTTCTTATTCCATGCCACATCATATTACCTCTAACAACAATGTCCTTTTCCCTTGCTGATATGTGAAACATAGCTCATGACAGTGGAGCCAGCTACCCCAGTTGTTTCCTGCATATATATTGCATGCATTAGCATTTCAGTTTTGTGAGTTATACTGTAACTGTCTTACAGTGCTGAAAGAAATCTTGTTGGAATTCAAAAGTGTAAGATTTATAGGTCTAGATTTGGAGAGTGTAATACAGCTTGTCCAGTTGTCATATTGCAAACTGGAGAAGGAAGCACCTTTTAAACTAATGCTTTAATGAGGTTAAACTAAAAAACAGCTGATGTCAATGAAGACTGATGTTCAGACCATATTTTTGCTCTTTTTAAGGAAGACATGCAAAAGGAGGCTGTAGGCAGAAATAGGCTGAGGGCAAATGGGACCTGTATTGAACATCTGTGCTTGCTTTTTTTTCCCCTGTTACTAAAAAGAATGTTAAGCTGGTGATTTTAAATGATTTAAGCTTGACAATGTTAGGTCTAATAATAGCAAGCCAAACAACATCTGGTGTGGAGCAATTGAAATGATTTGGTATAACACTTAAAAATCTGCATGTGCAAGTAGGGAACTTTTTTGGTCCTTCTAAAGGACAAGTTGAGCCATCATTTTTAATGAATAATATGACAAGATGGGGTGTGGATTTGTCATGAAATTTCTATTGCATAACTAATAGAGTTTTCTTTTTTTTTTTTTTTTAATTAGAAAGCTTGTCATGAAGACAGGTATTATGCCTCCCCAAATATTCTCACTCCTTTATGGAGATAATTGTTTTTTTAATATTATGCTTATTTTTGTTTTACCCCCTTTTCTGTTACCTTCCTGCATGCTCAATGTGAATGCCATATTAATAAATGATGAAGATACACCTGGGAGTATCAGAAAAATTAAGATTTGTCTAAAAAACCACAAATTCCCCAGTAGGAACTGCAGAAAACTGGAACCAAATATGAGGGTAAAGTGTTGGAAGGCATTGGTAATGTTAAAAGCACACTTCATAGGCTTTTTTCATATTACCTATCACAGCTACTTGTTCCATGACCTGTTTATAACCTCAATTCTTCTACTGTAAGTTTAATCTATAAATAAAATATTCCCAAGTAATTTTTTCTATATAGAATTTATGATGATAATCAGTTCAAATTCTATATATAGTCATGGAGTTCCAATAAATCTAGAGAAAAGCAAAAGTAGAGCAAATATGCATGTATGTATAATATTTCAAGCCTTTTTGTACAAAATTCTTAACATGTATAAATTCTTCTGGACACCCTATTTTTCTCTACAGGCAGAAGCACAACTTAACAATATACCTTTTTAAAAGTTACTCACTGGTATTTAAACCAGAACAAAAAAATTTTTAGGACGTTCACCTGTACATGAGTACTTTATTCATTGCTCTGACAGGATCTTAAAACAAAATTCTTTATCAAAGATTGTTTGAATTCTTCTCCTAACTACTTCCTCCATTTCATCATATTGAAATGAGGGGTTTTTTTAATTGGTTGATTCTGTATGTATGTGCATGTGCGTGTATGCATATATTTACTTTAATTGGAATGTAAAGACACTAGAGGTGAACACAGAATCTGAGCTTGAAAAACATAGAAATACATAATTGTTTTTATTAAATAAAATATTATTGTGGTTCCTAATATGTCTGAAAGATCTTAAAGATTGCTTGAAATAATTTTTGTATTTTGCACATATTATTACACTTAGCAGGCATAGCTAATTGGCATAACTAAAGTACATGAATAACAATGTGGATTAAAACTACAAAAGAAAAGGAAATTATGTTTATATCTTATAAATAAATTATTAGCCACAATGCATTATTTATATTACACAAATTTAAGCAATGTATAATACATGAGGATAAATTTACTATATTTGGAGCAAAATTAACTGAGCTGTCTCTTAGGACCATTATTAATATTGCAAAATTGGTATTATACTCCTGTATAATTGATTTTTGAAGATTATTTTGCATATGTTTTCCTAAATCACATCACTTAAGCTGGAAAATGTTACATATCATGTGCTAGGCTGATAATACCAAGACAAAGGTGTGTAGTGAAGCATGAGACAAAGTTCCTTAAAATTCTGGGAAACCGGGTTAACTTTACACAAAATATGAAATGCCAATTTTTCTATGGAAACACTCATAACAAGTTCTTTAAATCTTCTTAAGGAAAAGCACTTTCCTAGCTCTCTAACCTCAAACTGCAATATGTTTCTATTATATATATAGTCTCTTCAAATTACATTAATACAGTGTTAAGGAAATTACAGATATTTGGAATCCTCATATTGGGAAAAAACCCCCATACTACTATTCATGTACTTCCTGAAGGTTTTGTGACAGAAGCTGTGATGAGATTCAGGTTCTAGGAGTTTCAATATTTTCTTAGAAAAGCAATGGTAGATGTTAGTATTATCTTTGAGAGAGATTATGAGATACAAGTGGTTTCACAGGTGCTTCAAGACTAAGAAAAGATGTGAACAATTTCTGTAGTAGAGGACAATGACCAATCTTTCTCCTATCCATCCTTTAATATTTTAAAATAGTAATGAATCAATTATTAGAAAGTACCTCTATTGAAAGTGAGATAATAATGAAACTTTCCTCTCCTCATAAGAGGCAAAATATTTTTAATTAGCAATGAAAACTGTTGATCGTTTAAAAAAGCATTCTTTTTTAGTCTAAATGCTCATCCAAATCTATATAAATAAATATTAAATATGCATTTTGATAAATTTTTTGTATAGTTTTTCCAGTTTGAGTACTCTTTTACTACAGTTCCATACAGTGTAGGAATAAATATTTACAGTTCAAGAATTTTATAGTTCCAGATTAGTTTTCCTGTGAAAACTTCTTTTCCCTGAAAAAAGCCACCTTTGGATTCATCTCAATTTAGTTTCCCAGTAACTTTTGGAGCAGAGTGTGTCTCCCATGTCACATCAGTCCATCCCATGGAAATGCTAGACGTTACAATCCTCGAATGAGAAAATATACTCTTGTTTTCCTCAGATGTGTTAGAAATTAGAAATCTTCATGGTCATTTAGAGTGTAGATATAACAAACAGAGAAGAAAAAAATTGCTAGACCATAATCCTAGCTCTTGCATTTTACCTCCCTATCAATAAATTCTATTAAGCAAGACATTTTTGTTACAGCAGCCACTACAATATTTGGCACCAGAATGTGTGTCAGTTCTGGAATGGAAGTACAGTCTCATGGGTTCTTGGCTGCCATAGTGTTAAAGCTCAGTGCCTTTCCTTTAAATTGAAACTATTAGGATATTTTGTGTTCAGTATTGTAACCAGCTGAGGATCTTCAGTGAGTGGACGTTGTAAAACATCACTTGTCTATTGGGAAATGATTAAAGCCCTATGATTTCTGCACTTGCTTTTGTTATCTCAAATGTCACAGTGACTGATGGCAAGACATCTTTTCTTCTGTAATGTTTTGGACTTTGTTGCTTGCCTTAGAGCAGATAATGTAGCCACAGCAAAATGTGAAATGACAGATAAATAATTTGTCTTGTTTTCTCTCCCAAGTTGCAACTAGAATAGCCGGGATACATTTGTTCACGTACCTCAGGATTGCTTGTGATAACATTCTGGTGACTGACATCAGACATGTGCAACACATAATCAAAAATTTGGAGGAGAAATCTGCATTCCTCCTGGAAGTACAAGGTACTTTGTTGCCTGGATAGTATGGCAGTCAATTTCTTACTAAGTTTTCTGTAAATTTCATGAAAAAAATAAGTTAAAAAATTCAAACCAAACAAGGAAGCAAAGCACACTGAGAAAAAGATATAACTCTTTTTCTTTGAAAGCTTCTCATTCAAGAATCTTGATTTATCTAAAATATTCTTGTCTACCAGTAACAGGATTTTTTTATGACTTATGGTTTATTTTCTTTTTTCTGAGAAAAAAGATCTGAGGTAGCAATGTGGTACTACCTTGCTTTACAACAAACATAGGTGCTCAGGTGCCAAGTGTTAAACTTCTAAGTTTGGTGTAGACAATTAATGACTGCCAGATATGATGAACTTCTTTATTTTCCCAATATCTCTATCAGCCCAGTACTGATCCCTTAATCTCAGACAGGAAATAGTAAGAACCAGAAAAGATCATGAGAAGGGTAACAAGAAAGATAGGAGCTTTGATTGGCTTCAGTACAGGGAAAAATTAAATAGACAATAATATTTTAGACTGAAAAACACATGACTGTAAAGTGATATGTTTAAGTGTGTTAAATAATGTGTTGCATGAATAAAGATGAATATAGAAAAATTTATCTTTGTTTCTTCAAAATAAAGTAACAAAAGTATACTAGTAGGTGTCACATTCGAAACATATAAAGACATGCATAGTTTAAGTGTTGAACTTTGTTGCATGATACAAAGACTGTGACTTGCAAAAATATTAGGAAAAAAATGCATAAAGTGCACTAAGCCCTATAAAATATATCAGTACAAATTTAGACACCTATATTTGAATTAGTTGGACTACCTTTGATGCCTTGTTGGGTTACCTAAAAAGAGAGGCTAGACAAAATTAAGAGGATAAAAGCAGGTATTTATTGAAGGGCCTTCAATAAGGTACAGACAGATACAGACAGACAGGTATGGGCAGACAGAGCCCTAGGGCTACTCCCAAAATGGACGATGGGTCACAAGTTTTCCATACTTTTATAAGTTTGGTCCATTTGCATATCAGGGTTAATCTTCCAATTACAATTTCAGGTAATGATGTCATTACCCTATGTGTGTTCCCCCTTTTTAGAGGCTTCGTTTACATATTTCGGTTCCTGGGACAACAAGGTGTCCTTGAGTCTCAGGCCTAGAGAGGATTTATGTCTAACCAGAATGGGAGAACAGTAGCTAACAGGCTATATGGAGTTTTAGAGTTACACACTAAAGCAGTACAGGATCTAAAAAATATAAAAGCCAAAATCCTAAAGCATCACCTTTACAATCAGAAAGAAGAAATAGGCATTTGTAGGATATAAGTGATATCATTCTAGAACACCCCAACCCCATTGCCCATTTACCCAGAAGCATCCAGTCCCTACTTAAGCTCTTCTGTAGCTCAGCCCTGTACTTAGCTCTGCCTTCTGCAGATTCTGAATAGACAGGATGTTTCTAAATGAACCTCAAACCATCCCTGCTACCTTGCACTTTTTGTGATGAAATGAACTGTCAATAGGACTGCAGCTATCACCAACCCTGCTATGCTTATCCTACACAGAGGCTGTAGGGCTATACTCAACTGGGGAGAGCACTGCCCTGCCCTGCTCTTGCTAGTCCCCAACAGAAGGCTAAAACAGATCTTAAGAACATCTTTTTTCTATTTTCTTTCTAGATTTAGATGATGATGCTGTACATTGGAAAAATGCAACGTTTTCTTTAATCTCATCAAACACATTTGACTGGAAATCTGGTGATGTTCCTTGCCAGACACAGGCAAGGTATCAGTCTAAGCAGACTCTTGGTCTGAACTGGTACATTCTTGTGCTTTTCAGTAAGCAGAAACTCCCCGGTATAATAGTCTGTGGTGCCTTCTTCAACATCTCCCCAAATGTTCATCATTTTTTTTCTGTAACATGAGAACTGACAAAAGAGAAAAAATACTGGTAGAGAGAACAATTCATTTTCTGTGCCCACTAAACAAAATATGCCTTGCACACTTAAAAATAACCTTTTCGAATCCTTTCATTTCACTGCAAAAAGTACATGTTGGTCTCAATTGCAGTTGGTCTCTTTTCTACTATGAAGAAATGTTAGGGTCTCTATTTTTAAAAAAAATAACACTGTAAGATACCAAATAGTCCGTTCAAAAAAATTTCTCCTCCTTTTAATGACCTATCCAGTAATTGCAATTTCTGTATCAATCAATGACATGAGGTTAACTAGCAGGAAGAATTTTCCTTGTGAAATAGACCCATTAAACAGAATACTAAATGATAAGATGCAGGCAACTTCCAGTTGAGTGGGAGAATAAGAGGTGCAGATAGGGTGTCAGTCTTTGTAAAGAAAAGAATAAAATCTCATGTCTTAGATTGATGGGATAAAAGACCTTGTATAACAGAGAAACAAAGTTCTCTATGTAAAACTGAAAGTTACTTATAGACTGTGTGTCAATCAGACCATTCTTCATAGCTGACAGTTCCTAAAGGAATTAGGAAAAAAAATTCTAATGTCACAGACAGAGGCTCTCAGAGCAAAATGTTTCTCTTCAGATTTTTCAATCTCAATAGAATTCTGATAGGCTTGACTGATCCTTCTGAACATAGAAGTTTGACTTGGTCACCTACTAACTCAGAAAAATCCTTTGATTCATATTACATGATTTTACTTGCAAAACTCATACTGTTGAACAAACACTTCTATAGTTTCATTATAAGAAATGATCTGAAGAAAGGACTAATGATCTGAACAAAAAGAACAAGAAAAATTCCATATCTGGTTGAAAAAACCCCCATTTATAGTTAAGGTACATAAACACGTTTTGGATAAATTTCTGCTGGTAAGAGAAAGGATGAAATTAGAGCTGCTGCCTGTATTTCTGTGGATAGAAAGACAGTTCTTATTCCCAGATTTAATGAACATTTTTGTAGAATTTTATTTACAACCTGTTGAATATGAAAATGAAGTATCGGGTTAAGCATGAGACCAGGAGCTCAGCAATTTAGCAAATATCATTATTTTTCTGGATTATCCAGGAGTGTGGAAATATTTATATAATAGTAACTAGTTATTACATTATAGTTTGTCTCAGTAGGTATAAAAAAAAAAGGCATTCAGGTACCCTTTTTTGCTAATAATCACAAGAATTGTTGATATAGTGCAACTCTCCACTGAATGGAAATAATCTTCTAAAAATAAATTTATTCTCATAGTCTAAGAAAGTGTATGACAGGCATATTTCTCAAATATGTGAGTATTCACTAGTATAAAAGAATTAGTTAACTAACAAGTATAATAATGGAGATGCAATTAATAATGTGGTCGTTTTTTTCCTTTAAAATGCATGCCATCTTGATTCCTATGGGATTTTTTGCATATATCATTTTGACACAGCCTTCCACATAGCAACTCTTCAGGGAAAAAAATCCTTTGATTTGCGCCTTCTGAATGGCAACTTCAAGTAGTGGAATGCTCGAAATACCCTGTATCTCTCTCTGCATTCCTTAGAGGTCAAAGGGTTTTGCTTCCTTTGGAGAAGGTTTGCAACTTCAGAGTAGCTGAAATAATTTCTGTTGACCCCAGCCTTGTATAACATCAAAGGAAGAGATTTTGAAAGGAAATAAAATTATAATAAAAACATGCAAATAAATAAAAAAAACAAACACATGGCATACAGAATGAGTCTCAATCTTTCCTGTAAGTATTTTGTGCTTCTTTAGCTTATTGAGTCTGTTTTCTAATGTTATGTCACCTTTTCTCTGAGTGGTTTTCTAATATTATTAACTTCCTTTTTTTGACATAGTAAGACATCTATATGTACAATTTAAATAACTTCGCAACATTTAAGTTTTCACTTGGTTCCTATGGAAACCTTTCTTTTTCATCCTTTCCAGAACGAAAATGTGAGGGCAGCTAGCCCTTGAAACCCCTCAGGTTTGCACTGAAAAATTCTCACTTTTGCTATTTCAGACTGCATATTATTGAAATCAGAGTAAACACCTGGCCAAAGTCAAACCCTAAACGGTCTTCTTTCATTCTGAGATCATCCTGCCACAGCACAAAGGTTCTTAGGGTTTTTTTCTGTATGTAAAATTATCTTACAGATAAATAATAAGTTTTTTCTTTCCTATCCATCCTCAGGTGTGGCTAGACTTTGAGGGTCTTGATCATGATTTTAAAATGGATTCCAGTAAACAGAGACATGCAAGCCTACTGTGCTGCATTTCATAATGTAAACAAGAGATTTTTATACTTAATTTTATTCCACAGTTGATATTAATAGTTGACAGATACCAGGATCATTGTCACAAAATTAGCAACTTTTCAGTTTAAAATATTTTCCTCTCTACATCTCCTATAGTATTCTCATAGAAATTTGTTCAGAGAACTTCCAGCATATCTTCGGTGCCATATAATAGATAAGAATTTTGTCATTTATTTCAAAAAAGCCAAATTTTGATCCCTGTTGTTTTGTTACTGCCATGTTCAAATAGATTTACCAAGAGTTGCCAAATGCACACAATGACTTCCAATTTCTGCCTCTCTTTTCTCAGCTGATGTGCTTATTACAGGACTAAATGAGTTACTCTGTGAGCTGCAATTTCTAATTCTTCCTGAAGAATTTTTTTAAATGTCCATGACTTAAAAAAAGATTGCTGAAGAAATTTTCAAGCATAGGGAGAGCACTTAGACAAGCAGATAAGAACAGTATCTGCAGAACTGTAATTCATATCTAACATGGTATTTCATCAGTCAGAAAGGGATAGAAGGCAGGCTGATGATCTGATTCCTTTTAAATTGCACTGGACAAGCAATTGTCATCAATTTTATCTTCACTAGAAGGATTGAATGCTTAATACTTGTGTTTGGAAATAATTGAATTCCTATTATTCATAATTTGGCTTTCTGTCACAGTAAAAAAAAAAAAGTAAGTAATTTTTATGAAACACAATTTGTTTTTTGTAAGGAAAATTTCATTTTGTCTGTTAATAGATAATCATCAGGAAAAGGAGCATGGAATCAGAAAAAACAGAGAGAAGGTCTTACAAATAATAAATGTAAAACAATAAAAGAAAAAACAAGAAGGCAATTTAGAAGATATGTAAAATAGAGAAAATGATGAAGTGTCAAAAAAAGATAACAGCTAATTAAAAATGCAAAATTGAAATCAGCTCGACAGCCATATATATACAATATAAATTTATAAAATTTATTTCAAATTGTGATGCATATATATGAATAACTCAGAGGACCATTCCCAGAAAGATGTGAGATAATGTGCTCCTTGTCCTTTAAGAAGATAGACCAAGTTATTAAGAGGATTTCTAAACTAATTTGTTTGAACTAGCACTGTATGAATCTTTATCCTTGTCTTGTGCATCTAGGTGAAGAAGATAGCATCCTGAAATTCAGCTAATGGGGAATGAAAATAATCCTGTAGGAGTATGAGTTCCATATTTTCCTAATCAGGAAACATATATTAAAATGTCATACAATGTAAAATATGGGATCTTGAAAAATCCTACATAAATTTCAGTAAGGACAAAGCTATCTAATATAGTTTTTAATATTTTACATCAGATTCTATATCTTACAATTTTGATTTGTGATGTTTTATATAAAACATATGAAACTTATGACAAATGTCAGGAACAACACTGATAGGGTCAAATTATAATCTGTCAAGTGCATTTGTGAAGATGAATAATAGTAAACCAGAAGAAAAAAGTATTATAATAGGTAAGATGCTTACTTACCCATAATGAAAATCCCCTAGTATTAACCAATATTTACTTCTTTCTGTGATTTAATTTTATTGTATCTAACAAAAGTATCCAACATAATTTTAGGTTTAATGGAAATTTCCAATTGAAGAACTGAGAATTTCTGCCTGTCTAACAAGTTGTTCTCTAGAAGTAGCCCACATATTTGACATTAGGAAGATCCAGAATATTTAGATATAAATCTGGTACAAAAAGCTAAATCCCACACATTGAACTTCCTTCAAAATCACAGAAATTTGCACTGAGCTTCATTCAAAATTCAAAAAATTCATGAATTATGTCAAATACAGGAATTAATGATCTAGTACTGGAACTGTTTGACCTGAAAAAGATATTGTTATGCGGAGCAGGGAAATCTTTGCTTTCCAAATGAAAAGCAATTAAATATATTATGGAGACAAAACATATAACAATAGACCCATTTTATTACTACAACTTAACTTTCGTATAAATACTATTAAAGTAGTATTTAATAAATTATTTTCATCCATATAATATAATTAAGACAAGAGTAATGACTAATGACAGAAGTGGGAGATGGCAATGACATGTCTCCAATGAGAAACCAACTAAGAGGCATTTGAAGAGAGGAACTCTGAACTCAAATAGTGGGTAAAGTGAATGTACAAGAAATTATTACTTCACCACTCAAGGGTACAGAGTCTACATGTGTTTGCACAGAAGTCTAATGAGCAGTGAAAATTATAACATATTGTGAATCCACAACACTGAGGCATTGATTTATAAAGGCAATAAAACACACACCAAAAAAAGTGCCACTGTTTGTTAATTCTTTTTTTATGGTTACCAACAAATTCAGAATTTAGTGCAAGTGAACATGATGTTTCTTCCATTAGAAGAGTAAAGTTCAGCTGATGTCTCACAGGACTCCCTGACCTGAGGGAAGAAGTTGTTATCTCAGTTAATTGAATTCTTTGGTGGGAATCCAACTAATTAGTCTTCTATTTCCTCACCAAAAGAAAAACAGCTCTTCTATCAGTGGATGAGAAATAGGGGGCAATGGAGGTGAGAGGATGGGACATATAAAACAGGTAGAATAATCTGGAAGTCTTCATCTTTCCCTCAAAAAGCCAAACCAAACAAAAAAAAAAAAAAAAAAAAAAAAAAAAAAAAAAAAAAAAAAAAAAAAAAAAAAAAAAAAAAAAATTCCAAAAACCAAACACCAAAACCAAACCAACCACAAAGCCCTGAGTAATCTGAATGCCTCGGGTTAACTGAAATTTTCAGCTTGTTTTAACGATCAAATACAGACCTGCAAAAGATAGTATATACAAAACTATAACTTAGGTTCAAAAGTCTAATAGAATTGAAAGCCTAGCAAGGATGCTGCACACAAATGTCAAGTTAGATTCCTTCATGGATAATTGGGGAGGCTCTTTGTGCTATAATTTCCTTATACATGAAATGTCATTGATAAAATAGAGATTGATTGTCTTGGAATAGAGTATGCTGCAAGAAAGAGGATCCCATGCAGAAGTATCTGACTATCAGTCCACTTAACAGAAGCTTAGCATGCTGAAGAACATCTTGCATTGTTTGGATTCAATCCATAATTAAACATAAATGAGAGGAAGACTGAGATACACAAATGTACAAATGCCACATGGATGGATATATTAAGGAATCTGTAACCATCTGGACTCAATATGGAACCTAAAATATGCCCATTTATCAAATTATAATTCCCATGCAACGTATCACATCAATATTTCAGAGCTGATTAAAAGTAAATTGTTTAGAATTTATCAAACTGAGTTCAGAAGCAATTTGTATACTTTTATTACATACCATATATTCTTCAGAGTTTATTTTATTCTCCTCTACTAGAAATACGCGGCAATGATGGCCCTGGTCCTGCAGAGTCTTGTACGTGTGTTTTAATGGCTTCAGGCACTAATCTTGTTAACTTTAACAGGACCATTCAATCAATGAAATAAAACTTACACATGAATATTTGCAACAAATAAGTTTGAAAACTAGGAATTTTAGCACTGAACTCTGAAAGAGTAACTTTCAAGGAACATGGAGATATCAAGAGGCCAGTTCAAATGTTGTCAGTGACTGAATATTAAGATATGTAACATGATGAGATAACATTGCCTAACTTCTGAAACTAGGAGACTGGAATGAGACATCTATGTACCTATTCTTCATGTTTCCACCTCCTCTTTGTGGTTGATTTTACAGGTTTAAATTAGTTTAATTTAAACTAACTGAATTAGTTAATTAATTAACTGATAAGATTATGTTCAAGACATAATTTCATTATAATTTGTGCTTTACCAAATAGGTACTGAATAATGGTTTTAACACAGTCTACATAAAAGTTTATTCTATAATGGAAGTGTGGTATTACACTTGCACTAAAAGTTTTGTTGTACAACATGAGACTATGGGATAAATGCCTAAAACTACACTTTGGAAGGAGAATTACATAAGCAAAAATAAAGTTTGAGAAGAGAGTGAAAACCTTTAATTGTTTATAAAGTATTAAAATTGAAACAGATTTCTAGCAGTCTGCATGTCAGAGTTCTATATAGAACAATTTCTGTACCATAATTAGATATAGAAATATAAATGTCAAAGTACAGACTAAATAAAGTTGAAAAAAATTAAAATAATTTCTTTTTAAAATGTTTTTAGGCAATGAGGCTCTCAAACATCTTCACATAGCTTAAAAGGTGAAGATGAGAATCATGATGAGTATAAGAGAAATTCAAACAACTTGGATAGTTGTGTAAAGTAAATGATTAACAACAATAAAAACAAGGACACTATGTAAAAACTTCCTAGAAGTAGAAGGACATCTAATGACAGCAACAATGTATAAGTCATAGTCTCATCTAAATAGTAATGATGGAAGGACAAAATTCATTCCAGGAAATGTGTTAATGGCAGGGAGGAGTGGTCAGCTGTTATTCTGAAGCAAGCTTTGATTCATATGAAAATATATATTTGTCTCACTATTGGACTGTAAAGAAAGACACATTAGCTAGATTTTGTTCTGTGGAGCTTTATATTGAAGATTTTCATCACAATTTTGTACAAGGCTACAATTTTTCTCTAGTAATCCAAAACTTTCAGTGCCAGTCAAGTACTGTACTTAGAAAGTATCTATTGACTGACAGCTTTTAAACCAATAGTAAATTGCCCAAGGAACTACTGAGACACCAAACCTCACTGCAATGCATCAAGTGTCATTGTTAAGAATGCCAGCTAGGAACTCCAAAGGGTTACCTTGTTCTTACTGTTTAACAAGAATAAGAAAGTGCTGCCACAGCACTATTATACAAACTAATTTTTCTAAGCTCATTTAATTCTTTTTCCTTTTCAGCTTCTCAGCTCCACTGGCCACTTCTCCTTTAGAATGTTTTTCATGCCTTTAATCACTGTAAGCTGTAGTAATAGTTCTCTAACAGACATAGTAGTTGGGCAAGTGACTTAGATGAATATTTTCTCTACATAATCAAATATCTGGCAATAAAATGGAGCATATTTTACTCCTGAACACAGCAATATGAACCAAAGTTAAGTCTTTGTACTTAAGCTATCACTGGTCACCTGTCACTAGTGGGGTTCTGCTGGACTCCATCCTCGGCTCTCTGCTCTTTAACATCTCTGTAAATGACCTGGACACAGGACTGGAAGGGATACTAATCAAGTTTTCTGATGATACTAAATTGGGAGTAGTTGTTGACTCCCTTGAAGGTAGAGAGGTCCTGTAGAGAGACCTTGACAATATAGAGGTCTGGACAATCAGCAACTATATGACGTTTAACAAAGAAAAGTGCCAGATTCTGTACCTGGAATGGGGCAATCCTGGACATCCGTATAGACTGGGTGGTGATACACTGGAAAGCAGTGCCATGGAAAGGGACCTGAGGGTCCTGCTTGATGGCAAATTGAATGTGCCCCAGCAGCCAGGAAGGCCAGCGGTGTCCTGGAGTGCAACAGGCACAGCATCGTCAGACAGGAAAGGGAGGGGATTGCCCCGCTCTGTTCTGCAGTGGGGCAGCCTCACCTTGAGTGCTGGGGGCAGTCTTGGGCCCCACAGTGTAAAAAGGATATAAAGCTATTAGAGAGCACCCAAAAGAGTGCTATAAAGATGTGAACAGTCTCAAGGAGAACCCATACAAGGAGCAGCTGAGGTCACTTGGTTTGTTCAGCCTGGAGAAGAAGAGACTGAAGCAAGATCCTATCACAGTCTACAGCTTCCTCACAGAGGGAGAGGAGGGGCAGATACTGATCTCTTTTCTATCGTGACCAGTGACAGGTGACAATGAGGGAACTGCATGAAGTTCTGTCAGGGGAAGTTTAGATTGGATATTAGGAAAAAGTTCTTCACCTGTAGAGTGGTTGAGCACTCAGAGGTGAAGAACTTGAGGCTCCCCAGGGAAGTGGTCACAGCACCAAACTGGACAGAGTTCAAGAAACATTTGGGCAATGAGCTCAGGCACATGCAGATTTTTGGGGTTGTCCTGCGCTGAGCCAGGAATCGGACTTGATGATCCTTGTTGTTCCCTTTCAGTTCAGGATATTCTATGATCTTATGAGTCTATGGCTTTTTTTCCCTTGATTACCATAGATGGCATGTTGGCATTCTATGGTGCCAACAGAGTAAAGATCATAAATTCTTATATACAATATTCTGAGAGGAAATTTTAAGTCAGATTTATCAGGCCATGAACAATAAATATATTTTGAGCATTTATTTTATTAAGTCTATCACTAGTAATTAATGTTTTTCATGAAAGTCAAATTATTAATTTAGGTTCTATAGAGAAACATATTCAAGTAGGAGTGGGATCCAATATACTCAGAAAGGAATTGACAGATCTGTTCTTGAGGAAAAAGTGAAAACATCAGTCTTGGGTAGAGGTAGCAGTAGTGTACCTCTGAGCTTTTTATCCCTAAAAGACACATGACCCTCTTCCAGATTTCAGTTAACTAACCTTCTTCTTTCAAAATTGATGGACATATCCTATGAATTCAGTCTAAAGAGGAGGGGGTATAAATACTTTTCTTCCTAATCCCCTCATATCCTCTTTCATCAGTTCCTTTGCATTTCAGTGATTACACTGCTTGTCTAAAGAGACAGGTTCAATTACCTGCTTTACCTCAGAGGATCAGGATCAGCCTCTTCCATTAAAATGACCCATCCATAAAGTTATATGTACTTTGGAAAAACCTCAAAATCCTTTTTTTTTTAGAAATCACTTAATTTTGCATGGAGTAGCTAAATATTAATTGACCCCTAAAGAAAAAGAAGAAATCAGATTTCTTACCACTGAAAGGGGCACTCACTAGTGGGCAGAGATATGTTTTTCCTAATTTTCTTTATTTCACAAATAGAGAACATTTTGTATTCAGTATATACTTTATTGTGTTCCATAAATTCAGTTTGTGAGCTCAACCATAGCATTTTCCAAATGTGCAAATTATATGCCATTGACAATAGCACTATGATGAGAAGCTATATCATCCATATCCAGGCCTTATATGCCAACATGTTAGCAAAGATTCAGTCCTGTTCACACATTTGTAATTGAAATGTGTTTCTTCCCTATTTTTTTTTCCTTTTTGTTTTCCTTACAGCTAGGGAGTGCACATATAACAGTTCTACCTCTGTTATTAGTACTTAAAGATTTTCTGCATAAAAGTATTGTTTCTTTTCCTGCTGTCATGGTTTAGGAATGGTACTCTCCCACTTAGTGCTCCCACCGAGACTCTAAACTATGTTCCACTTGCTAACTTTCGCCTCACCTTCATCCCCAATACGTCATGATGGAGAGGAGAAGTGGAGGTAAGGAAGGTAAAGATCACAGGTTGAAATAAAAACAATTTACTGGAAACAGCAATGAGATAAAAAACCAAACAGTAACAGCAACAATACTAATGAGAGTGTACAAGAAAAAAGCAAATTGTTCCCACAGAAACCCCACAAGAATAGACAATACCTGAACTCTCCTTCAGCCACGCTACACCACTCTGGAAGCCAGCCCTTCCCGCGTCCTTAAAAAATTATGTGATTTCATATAGTATAACCTTTCGGTCCTAGCCATGGCCCTCCTGACCACCACAAAAATTAACCCTGTCCTGGCCAGAACCAGAACACCTGCAATAATTAGAGCCAGACTACATTGGTGAAACTGCTAAGATTTCAACTATACCATCAATAAATTGCTGGCTTTAAATATAAATCCTTTGATTGTTCCTTAAAACTATGAGTTTAGATGGTTTGGATCTAGACATAGGTAAGGAAACAAAATTTATTACAATCATTGCCACACACGTAGGGTTTGACTCCCCTGCACTGGAAGAAGATATGCATGACAAGGCTGCATTGACTTAAACCTGCAGTGAATTTGTCCCACAGGATATGTTTAAATTAATTCTGATGGAATTTTTTTTTCAATGAACTCTTCATAAAATGTTATGAACAACTTTCATAATTGCCTAGAATTTCTGTTGAAAAAGTGTACATCAGTAGATTCAAAGCACTGCATGGACTAACCCAGTCTGTTAATATCTGTCAGAATTATTGCCTAGAGTGATATCAAAAAGGAAGAGAAGCTAAACAGAGGATGTAAAAACTTGTTTACAGGTGAGGAAGAATTTATATTATTATTCTGTATTTTTCTTTGTATTTTTCCTTTCTGTATATGTTTGTCTGCCTGTGTTTTTTTCGCAATAAGTGCTATGGCAATAAAAACAAGATGATGCACATGAGGATTCAGTCCAATAAAATTGTCAAGAGATCATATTTTGTTCTACTCATTTCTGTTTCCTACTAAAAAAACCCAAGGTATTAATGTCAAAATAAATGCTATTCCATTTAATAGGCTAAAAGTCAAAACACATCTCTACATTTCAGCAGCTCAGAATACTGCCTGTTAGCACAAAATATTAAGATAAAATTAATCAGGATAATTATCAAAATGGTCATGGTGTTCCCTGAGGCACTGGTATCCAATAAGATTTAGGTTGCTAGAGTTCCACCCACTCTACTTTCCTACCTACTCTGTGGCAAAAACAGACAAATGAAAGCCTGATCAAGACTGCATTGAAATCATTATTTTAGGTAAATGTTTTAATCTTTTCAGGGCAAAGTATACTTTGCTGAAGACTGTACATGTTTACCTGTGCAATAAGACATAAATCATAAGTACTAATCTTCCTCTGAAACTCCATAGACTGATAAATAGAACTCCATTGTTGATATTTGGAGAAAGAAAGTGATCATTCCATTCTGATCTCTCTCTCTCTCTTTCTCTTTCTCTCTCCCCCCTGCCCACCCCTCGCCCCGCCCTTGTATTCTTTGGTGCCTCTTAGACACTGAGGCACAACAACAGGCAGTATTATGCTGCTTATCATCTAACTGACGGTCAAACAGCTAGATCTGTCCATCAGAAAATAAAATTTCCAGCATTTTTTTCTATAGTTTTTTAAGGACCAAACCCTTGCACCTGAACATTAGCATTCACATTTACATCTGAAGATGAATGCATTTTTTTTACCACTACACCTAGGAATCCCTAAAAGTTGTGATGTCAACCTAAAACTTAAGACACAGAGCATCAAATTAAACATTGCAGTTGGTTAGGCTTAGTTCCAGTTGTCATCAGATTATGAAAACAAATCCGAAATTACTCAAACCAAAGAAATATTCTCTTTCTTGATTTTGATGTTGAGAAAAAGGTCTGATTGCAGTTATTCTCATACCTGACATCACACATAAATCTCTGGTTCATACAGCCAGGAAAGGCATCACCTTCAATTGTATTTGAAGGTGATGTTAGAAACAGGCTTAAAAACATGGCTACAGGGGCCTTTCAGAGCTACCCAAAATTTTAAAAGATTTTTTTCCATCTGCTTACCGACCAAATAAAATTAAAAATATCATCATAATGATACATACCTGAATATACTTTGAAGAAAAAAAACCATACATATTGTTGGATTAAAATAAAAATAAAATTTTACTTAAATCCATGTTTCCAAAATGTGTTTTCAAATGTATGTTCCCTCATGGGACATGAACAGTAGCATAGAAGATTCCAAAAGGGAACTCTGATGTTCTTCACAGCTTAATCCTTTACTAAAAAAATAAAGGCAAACCCAAAGCATGATGTGCTTGCAAAAGAAGCTTTTGAAATTCAAATGATAAAGTGCTACCTAGAGAGACAATTTCCTGAAAATTAAAGGGCCAGATGCCACAGTTCTGAGACACAAAATGTCCAGATTATTTCATGTGATGCAGAAACTGAGAAAGAGTTAGCATACACAGTTTAGCATTATTAACTATTTCACTCATTTTCAAAGCATATAATAAAGGAAAAGGCTTCTACTAGAAAGATTATTTCTCATAGCGTTTGTTTTGGTGGGGAGGAGGCATGAAAAAGTAGAGGAGAAACATGTGAACATGTACAAATGAAGATCTGTAAGCTTGAAACACAGCAAGATGGCATTGCAGTGAAGGCTTTATTAGCTCCCATAACTGTAAGCAGAGATAGAAATACTTATTTTTTTGAAAAACGTTAAGATATGCAAATGGATTTCAACAAGAGTGAGGTATAAGACAAGAGGCAATAAAAATTGAGTAAATATCCTTCTACCCCAATAATGATGGAAATATTTTTAAAAAAATCCCAAAACTTTTGAAATTGTCTAAATTCAAATAAAAGCAATGAAAACCCCACAGGTTTTTCAATTAAAAATATGAACACATTAATGATCCATTTAAATAACAGCTGAGCAATGACTCTAGGCCAGCTCTGGGCTTTCTGTAGAGAAAGAACTTTTGCTGTTTGTACTATTAAACACAGATACTAACAAATACCTGTGCTATTTTTTCAATGCAAAGTACTTTAAAAGTGATAGACATAATTGAGCTGCCAAACAAACAGCCAAGATGCTTTCATCTACTTACAAGTTAGATATTCAAATACATGTATATTTGCATAATTACTGAGTTATGAACTTTATATCTTCAGCCATTTCTGTCAAATATCCTAGACTTCAAACTGATCATTTTGCCAATTGTATGGTATTTCTTTTCATCAACTTAAATGGATCTTCTTGTTTCCTTCAGTCTCAATATTCCTTATTTTACATACTGAAAACAAATATTAGATCTGCAACACAAAGAATATTTCTTCATAGTTTCAAAGAAAATGAAGAACAATTTCAGGCTAACAAAGCAGACAGAACTGGAGGGAGTCTGTTGTAGGCAACCAAACCAGGGTGAAGAGGCAGATGAAGAATTCTATAGACGGCTGGCTGACATTTCATGATCACTAGTTTTTGCTCTTGTGAGAGGCTGATCTTAACCTGACAGATGCCTGCTGGCATCTTAACACAGCAGAGAGTAGACAGTCTAAGAGGTTCCTGGAGCATGTAGAAGATAACTTCCTGACACAGCTGCTGAGAGAGCTTACCAGGGGCAGTGCCCAGCTAGACTTGCTCTTTATGAACAGAAAAGGGCTGGTGGGAGATGTTATGGTGAGAGGCCAACTTGGGCACAGTGACCAAGAAATTATAGTTTTTGATTCTTGATGAAGTAAAGAAGGGAGTCAACAAAACCTTTACCTTGGACTGCTGGAGGGCACACTTTGGCGTGTTCAGGAGAATCCCTTGGGAAACTGTACTTTATAAAAAAACAAGTCCAGGAAATCTGGACAAGACTTTAAGAAAATCTTAAAGGTGGAGGAATAGGCCTCCCTTATGCGTCAAAAGACAAGCCATCAGGGAAGAAGACCAAGCTGGTTGAACAGGGTTGAACAAGGTTGAACAGTTCTCCTGGAACTCAGGGAAAAAAACAAAAAGAGAGTTTATGACCTTTGAAAAAAGGGGCAGACAACTCAGGAAGAGCACAAATATGTTGGTAGGTCATGTACAGAGAAAATTAGAAAGGCGAAAGCACAGCTAGAACTCAATCTTGGCACTACTATAAAAGGTGATAAAATGTGTTTTTATAAAATACATTAACAACAAAAAGAAAGCCAAGGAAAATCTTTATCCTTTATTGGACTCAGGGGGAAGCACTGTAACCAAGGATGTTGAAAAGACTTAGGCACTTAATGCCTTCTTTGCCTCAGTCTTTAACAGAAAAGACCAGCTATCCCCAGGGCAACCAGCCACCTGAGCTGGTAGACAGGGAGAGAGAGCAGAAGAGACCCACTGCAATCCAGGTGAAAGTAGTTAATGACCTGCTGTGTTTAAATTTAGACACTCACAAGTCTATGGGGCCAAATGGAAATCACTTGAGGATACTAAGGGAGCTGGTGGAAGAGTTGCCAAGCCACACTCCATTATTTATCAGGCAGCACCTACAGGACAACCAGGGGACCGGGCCCAGCCATCATGGATTTAGGAAAGCCAGGTCTTAACTGACCAACCTGATATCCTTCTATGACTAGGTGACCCACATATGTGCAGATGACACCAAGTTGGGTGGGATTGTTGATCTGCTGGAGAGTAGGCAGGCTCTGCAGAAGGACCTGGACAGGCTGCACTGATGGGCCAAGGCCAGTTGTATGAGGTCCAGTAATGCAAAATGATGGGTTCTGCACTTTGGCCACAATAACCCCTGCAGAGCTATGGGCTGGGAAAAGAGTGGCTGGAAAGGGGTCTAGCAGGGATCACTGGTCAACAGCCACCTCAACATGAGCCACTGCATGCCCAGGTGGCCAAGAAGGACAATGGCATCGTAGCTTTTATCAACAATAGTGTGGCCAGAGGACTAGAGAAATTATTGTCCCATTGTACTTGATTCTGGTGGGGCTACACCTCAAGTCCTGTGTCCATTTCTGGGCCCCTCACTACAAGAAAGACATTGAGTGGCTTAAGCATGTTCAGAGTAGGGCAACAAGGCTGGTGAAGGGTCCACAGAAGAAGTCATATGAGGAGTGGCTGAGGGTGTTTAGCCTGGAGAAAAGGAGGCTCAGGGAAACCTTATCACTCTCTACAACCACCTGAAAAGAGGATGTAGCCAGGTAGGGGTCAGCCTCTTCTCTCAGACAAGTAGTGACAAGAAAAGAGAAAATGGTCTCAAGCTGCACCAGGAGAGAGAGGTTCAGGTTGAATATCAGGAAGAATTTCTTCACTGAAAGGGTGGTCAAGCATTGGAAAAAGCTGACCAGAGAAGTGGTGGAGTCATCGTCATTGAAAGTGTTCAAGAAACAATTGGATGTGGCACTTAAATAAAACCATAGTGCTATGGTTTAGTGGACAAGGTGGTGTTTGATCAAAGGTTGGACTCAAGGATCTTGGGGTATTTCCCAACCTCAATGATTCTATGATTCTTTGACTCAGAGGAACTTTATCGAACCATGCAGACAGAAAAGAGCCATTGCTAAATAGACACTGTGCAGAAAACAGTCAGTTGCATCTGTTACTGAAAAGTCTACAACATATGGAAATAAATGTAAGTAGAATTTGTTTTTCCTAAATTTATGTAACTGTCATGTAGTTCTCCACATGAAAACACTGTCACTATGCTCCAATTATAATCTCTGGAGAGTTAATCAATAGAGTTTGTGCAGTTTTTGATGCAATTTACTTGATTAAATGCAGGGATCTATAATAAAATGGCATGAGTTACTTGTATTTTCCTTTGATTTCCAGTAACTCTAAAAGAACAGGCACTGAGGCTCATTGCATTTGTCTATAGTCAGATAAAATGAAACTCTCCTGAAATTAGATAGATAGATAGATAGATAGACAGACAGACACATAAAAATTATGCATGTCTATACAAAAGAAAGTTCAAGAATAGTGTGAGGTGGCAAAGCCATGTTAAGCTGGCTTACGCTGAGAAATAGGTAAAACAGAAAAAGTCATCAAGGTACACATTTCTGCACAGTGTAGTAAACAGAATACATTCCGAGGATTACCAGTCAGCTTGTAGTAGAGTATAAAATTTATTTATTACCTTCGTTGATCAATATGTGAAAGTTAAGATGAATATATCTGTCCAAATTGCATGTCTTTATGTCCATTCTCATTTTAGCACATTTAGCATGTTGGTGATTTTTCTTAATGCCTTATTAAGGTATGGAAACACCTACTGAAGCAATAGCTTCATGAATTCAGGCGTCTATTTTTTCTACCATTTTGTCATGGTGTTTAGTTGCTAAAATGATGGTACAAAACCCTGATGAATATTCCTAGTTAATCTCAAATTTGTTCCTGTACTGTACAAAGTTAATGCAGTANCACTCCATTATTTATCAGGCAGCACCTACAGGACAACCAGGGGACCGGGCCCAGCCATCATGGATTTAGGAAAGCCAGGTCTTAACTGACCAACCTGATATCCTTCTATGACTAGGTGACCCACATATGTGCAGATGACACCAAGTTGGGTGGGATTGTTGATCTGCTGGAGAGTAGGCAGGCTCTGCAGAAGGACCTGGACAGGCTGCACTGATGGGCCAAGGCCAGTTGTATGAGGTCCAGTAATGCAAAATGATGGGTTCTGCACTTTGGCCACAATAACCCCTGCAGAGCTATGGGCTGGGAAAAGAGTGGCTGGNCTCTACTTTCCTACCTACTCTGTGGCAAAAACAGACAAATGAAAGCCTGATCAAGACTGCATTGAAATCATTATTTTAGGTAAATGTTTTAATCTTTTCAGGGCAAAGTATACTTTGCTGAAGACTGTACATGTTTACCTGTGCAATAAGACATAAATCATAAGTACTAATCTTCCTCTGAAACTCCATAGACTGATAAATAGAACTCCATTGTTGATATTTGGAGAAAGAAAGTGATCATTCCATTCTGATCTCTCTCTCTCTCTTTCTCTTTCTCTCTCCCCCCTGCCCACCCCTCGCCCCGCCCTTGTATTCTTTGGTGCCTCTTAGACACTGAGGCACAACAACAGGCAGTATTATGCTGCTTATCATCTAACTGACGGTCAAACAGCTAGATCTGTCCATCAGAAAATAAAATTTCCAGCATTTTTTTCTATAGTTTTTTAAGGACCAAACCCTTGCACCTGAACATTAGCATTCACATTTACATCTGAAGATGAATGCATTTTTTTTACCACTACACCTAGGAATCCCTAAAAGTTGTGATGTCAACCTAAAACTTAAGACACAGAGCATCAAATTAAACATTGCAGTTGGTTAGGCTTAGTTCCAGTTGTCATCAGATTATGAAAACAAATCCGAAATTACTCAAACCAAAGAAATATTCTCTTTCTTGATTTTGATGTTGAGAAAAAGGTCTGATTGCAGTTATTCTCATACCTGACATCACACATAAATCTCTGGTTCATACAGCCAGGAAAGGCATCACCTTCAATTGTATTTGAAGGTGATGTTAGAAACAGGCTTAAAAACATGGCTACAGGGGCCTTTCAGAGCTACCCAAAATTTTAAAAGATTTTTTTCCATCTGCTTACCGACCAAATAAAATTAAAAATATCATCATAATGATACATACCTGAATATACTTTGAAGAAAAAAAACCATACATATTGTTGGATTAAAATAAAAATAAAATTTTACTTAAATCCATGTTTCCAAAATGTGTTTTCAAATGTATGTTCCCTCATGGGACATGAACAGTAGCATAGAAGATTCCAAAAGGGAACTCTGATGTTCTTCACAGCTTAATCCTTTACTAAAAAAATAAAGGCAAACCCAAAGCATGATGTGCTTGCAAAAGAAGCTTTTGAAATTCAAATGATAAAGTGCTACCTAGAGAGACAATTTCCTGAAAATTAAAGGGCCAGATGCCACAGTTCTGAGACACAAAATGTCCAGATTATTTCATGTGATGCAGAAACTGAGAAAGAGTTAGCATACACAGTTTAGCATTATTAACTATTTCACTCATTTTCAAAGCATATAATAAAGGAAAAGGCTTCTACTAGAAAGATTATTTCTCATAGCGTTTGTTTTGGTGGGGAGGAGGCATGAAAAAGTAGAGGAGAAACATGTGAACATGTACAAATGAAGATCTGTAAGCTTGAAACACAGCAAGATGGCATTGCAGTGAAGGCTTTATTAGCTCCCATAACTGTAAGCAGAGATAGAAATACTTATTTTTTTGAAAAACGTTAAGATATGCAAATGGATTTCAACAAGAGTGAGGTATAAGACAAGAGGCAATAAAAATTGAGTAAATATCCTTCTACCCCAATAATGATGGAAATATTTTTAAAAAAATCCCAAAACTTTTGAAATTGTCTAAATTCAAATAAAAGCAATGAAAACCCCACAGGTTTTTCAATTAAAAATATGAACACATTAATGATCCATTTAAATAACAGCTGAGCAATGACTCTAGGCCAGCTCTGGGCTTTCTGTAGAGAAAGAACTTTTGCTGTTTGTACTATTAAACACAGATACTAACAAATACCTGTGCTATTTTTTCAATGCAAAGTACTTTAAAAGTGATAGACATAATTGAGCTGCCAAACAAACAGCCAAGATGCTTTCATCTACTTACAAGTTAGATATTCAAATACATGTATATTTGCATAATTACTGAGTTATGAACTTTATATCTTCAGCCATTTCTGTCAAATATCCTAGACTTCAAACTGATCATTTTGCCAATTGTATGGTATTTCTTTTCATCAACTTAAATGGATCTTCTTGTTTCCTTCAGTCTCAATATTCCTTATTTTACATACTGAAAACAAATATTAGATCTGCAACACAAAGAATATTTCTTCATAGTTTCAAAGAAAATGAAGAACAATTTCAGGCTAACAAAGCAGACAGAACTGGAGGGAGTCTGTTGTAGGCAACCAAACCAGGGTGAAGAGGCAGATGAAGAATTCTATAGACGGCTGGCTGACATTTCATGATCACTAGTTTTTGCTCTTGTGAGAGGCTGATCTTAACCTGACAGATGCCTGCTGGCATCTTAACACAGCAGAGAGTAGACAGTCTAAGAGGTTCCTGGAGCATGTAGAAGATAACTTCCTGACACAGCTGCTGAGAGAGCTTACCAGGGGCAGTGCCCAGCTAGACTTGCTCTTTATGAACAGAAAAGGGCTGGTGGGAGATGTTATGGTGAGAGGCCAACTTGGGCACAGTGACCAAGAAATTATAGTTTTTGATTCTTGATGAAGTAAAGAAGGGAGTCAACAAAACCTTTACCTTGGACTGCTGGAGGGCACACTTTGGCGTGTTCAGGAGAATCCCTTGGGAAACTGTACTTTATAAAAAAACAAGTCCAGGAAATCTGGACAAGACTTTAAGAAAATCTTAAAGGTGGAGGAATAGGCCTCCCTTATGCGTCAAAAGACAAGCCATCAGGGAAGAAGACCAAGCTGGTTGAACAGGGTTGAACAAGGTTGAACAGTTCTCCTGGAACTCAGGGAAAAAAACAAAAAGAGAGTTTATGACCTTTGAAAAAAGGGGCAGACAACTCAGGAAGAGCACAAATATGTTGGTAGGTCATGTACAGAGAAAATTAGAAAGGCGAAAGCACAGCTAGAACTCAATCTTGGCACTACTATAAAAGGTGATAAAATGTGTTTTTATAAAATACATTAACAACAAAAAGAAAGCCAAGGAAAATCTTTATCCTTTATTGGACTCAGGGGGAAGCACTGTAACCAAGGATGTTGAAAAGACTTAGGCACTTAATGCCTTCTTTGCCTCAGTCTTTAACAGAAAAGACCAGCTATCCCCAGGGCAACCAGCCACCTGAGCTGGTAGACAGGGAGAGAGAGCAGAAGAGACCCACTGCAATCCAGGTGAAAGTAGTTAATGACCTGCTGTGTTTAAATTTAGACACTCACAAGTCTATGGGGCCAAATGGAAATCACTTGAGGATACTAAGGGAGCTGGTGGAAGAGTTGCCAAGCCACACTCCATTATTTATCAGGCAGCACCTACAGGACAACCAGGGGACCGGGCCCAGCCATCATGGATTTAGGAAAGCCAGGTCTTAACTGACCAACCTGATATCCTTCTATGACTAGGTGACCCACATATGTGCAGATGACACCAAGTTGGGTGGGATTGTTGATCTGCTGGAGAGTAGGCAGGCTCTGCAGAAGGACCTGGACAGGCTGCACTGATGGGCCAAGGCCAGTTGTATGAGGTCCAGTAATGCAAAATGATGGGTTCTGCACTTTGGCCACAATAACCCCTGCAGAGCTATGGGCTGGGAAAAGAGTGGCTGGAAAGGGGTCTAGCAGGGATCACTGGTCAACAGCCACCTCAACATGAGCCACTGCATGCCCAGGTGGCCAAGAAGGACAATGGCATCGTAGCTTTTATCAACAATAGTGT
This sequence comes from Aleadryas rufinucha, assembly GCA_013397815.1. Lineage (NCBI taxonomy): Eukaryota > Metazoa > Chordata > Aves > Passeriformes > Aleadryas > Aleadryas rufinucha. The sequence continues at coordinate 130,017 of VZTH01005167.1, forward strand.
GGCCAGAGGACTAGAGAAATTATTGTCCCATTGTACTTGATTCTGGTGGGGCTACACCTCAAGTCCTGTGTCCATTTCTGGGCCCCTCACTACAAGAAAGACATTGAGTGGCTTAAGCATGTTCAGAGTAGGGCAACAAGGCTGGTGAAGGGTCCACAGAAGAAGTCATATGAGGAGTGGCTGAGGGTGTTTAGCCTGGAGAAAAGGAGGCTCAGGGAAACCTTATCACTCTCTACAACCACCTGAAAAGAGGATGTAGCCAGGTAGGGGTCAGCCTCTTCTCTCAGACAAGTAGTGACAAGAAAAGAGAAAATGGTCTCAAGCTGCACCAGGAGAGAGAGGTTCAGGTTGAATATCAGGAAGAATTTCTTCACTGAAAGGGTGGTCAAGCATTGGAAAAAGCTGACCAGAGAAGTGGTGGAGTCATCGTCATTGAAAGTGTTCAAGAAACAATTGGATGTGGCACTTAAATAAAACCATAGTGCTATGGTTTAGTGGACAAGGTGGTGTTTGATCAAAGGTTGGACTCAAGGATCTTGGGGTATTTCCCAACCTCAATGATTCTATGATTCTTTGACTCAGAGGAACTTTATCGAACCATGCAGACAGAAAAGAGCCATTGCTAAATAGACACTGTGCAGAAAACAGTCAGTTGCATCTGTTACTGAAAAGTCTACAACATATGGAAATAAATGTAAGTAGAATTTGTTTTTCCTAAATTTATGTAACTGTCATGTAGTTCTCCACATGAAAACACTGTCACTATGCTCCAATTATAATCTCTGGAGAGTTAATCAATAGAGTTTGTGCAGTTTTTGATGCAATTTACTTGATTAAATGCAGGGATCTATAATAAAATGGCATGAGTTACTTGTATTTTCCTTTGATTTCCAGTAACTCTAAAAGAACAGGCACTGAGGCTCATTGCATTTGTCTATAGTCAGATAAAATGAAACTCTCCTGAAATTAGATAGATAGATAGATAGATAGACAGACAGACACATAAAAATTATGCATGTCTATACAAAAGAAAGTTCAAGAATAGTGTGAGGTGGCAAAGCCATGTTAAGCTGGCTTACGCTGAGAAATAGGTAAAACAGAAAAAGTCATCAAGGTACACATTTCTGCACAGTGTAGTAAACAGAATACATTCCGAGGATTACCAGTCAGCTTGTAGTAGAGTATAAAATTTATTTATTACCTTCGTTGATCAATATGTGAAAGTTAAGATGAATATATCTGTCCAAATTGCATGTCTTTATGTCCATTCTCATTTTAGCACATTTAGCATGTTGGTGATTTTTCTTAATGCCTTATTAAGGTATGGAAACACCTACTGAAGCAATAGCTTCATGAATTCAGGCGTCTATTTTTTCTACCATTTTGTCATGGTGTTTAGTTGCTAAAATGATGGTACAAAACCCTGATGAATATTCCTAGTTAATCTCAAATTTGTTCCTGTACTGTACAAAGTTAATGCAGTAGAGGGTTTATTTTTAATAAAAGTGAAATAATTAATGGAAGAACTAATAATGGGTTGACCTTTTTTCATATGTTCAGAAAGTAATTGGGTAGATAGAAAAGCTCATGACTGTTTTAAAAGTTGATTTCATTATTTTTATTACATTTAGAAAATAGCAGATGATGTGGTCTTTTCATTTACCTTCTGGGTATTCAGGCTTTAGTATTACTGGCCTCGAGTTTTTTGCTCTAAACCATATGATTACACTTTTTTAAAAGTGTAAATTGATCTTTCTACACACTGAAATTATCTCAGAACCTAGGACTTGAGGAGATGCACTAGCTTCAAGATGAAGAAAAAGGTGAGGTTGGCAATACAGCTACAGAGTTCAGATCTATGGGATTTCAATGGCTTAACGTGACTGCTTTAAGCTACTGATATGAGAANGCCAGAGGACTAGAGAAATTATTGTCCCATTGTACTTGATTCTGGTGGGGCTACACCTCAAGTCCTGTGTCCATTTCTGGGCCCCTCACTACAAGAAAGACATTGAGTGGCTTAAGCATGTTCAGAGTAGGGCAACAAGGCTGGTGAAGGGTCCACAGAAGAAGTCATATGAGGAGTGGCTGAGGGTGTTTAGCCTGGAGAAAAGGAGGCTCAGGGAAACCTTATCACTCTCTACAACCACCTGAAAAGAGGATGTAGCCAGGTAGGGGTCAGCCTCTTCTCTCAGACAAGTAGTGACAAGAAAAGAGAAAATGGTCTCAAGCTGCACCAGGAGAGAGAGGTTCAGGTTGAATATCAGGAAGAATTTCTTCACTGAAAGGGTGGTCAAGCATTGGAAAAAGCTGACCAGAGAAGTGGTGGAGTCATCGTCATTGAAAGTGTTCAAGAAACAATTGGATGTGGCACTTAAATAAAACCATAGTGCTATGGTTTAGTGGACAAGGTGGTGTTTGATCAAAGGTTGGACTCAAGGATCTTGGGGTATTTCCCAACCTCAATGATTCTATGATTCTTTGACTCAGAGGAACTTTATCGAACCATGCAGACAGAAAAGAGCCATTGCTAAATAGACACTGTGCAGAAAACAGTCAGTTGCATCTGTTACTGAAAAGTCTACAACATATGGAAATAAATGTAAGTAGAATTTGTTTTTCCTAAATTTATGTAACTGTCATGTAGTTCTCCACATGAAAACACTGTCACTATGCTCCAATTATAATCTCTGGAGAGTTAATCAATAGAGTTTGTGCAGTTTTTGATGCAATTTACTTGATTAAATGCAGGGATCTATAATAAAATGGCATGAGTTACTTGTATTTTCCTTTGATTTCCAGTAACTCTAAAAGAACAGGCACTGAGGCTCATTGCATTTGTCTATAGTCAGATAAAATGAAACTCTCCTGAAATTAGATAGATAGATAGATAGATAGACAGACAGACACATAAAAATTATGCATGTCTATACAAAAGAAAGTTCAAGAATAGTGTGAGGTGGCAAAGCCATGTTAAGCTGGCTTACGCTGAGAAATAGGTAAAACAGAAAAAGTCATCAAGGTACACATTTCTGCACAGTGTAGTAAACAGAATACATTCCGAGGATTACCAGTCAGCTTGTAGTAGAGTATAAAATTTATTTATTACCTTCGTTGATCAATATGTGAAAGTTAAGATGAATATATCTGTCCAAATTGCATGTCTTTATGTCCATTCTCATTTTAGCACATTTAGCATGTTGGTGATTTTTCTTAATGCCTTATTAAGGTATGGAAACACCTACTGAAGCAATAGCTTCATGAATTCAGGCGTCTATTTTTTCTACCATTTTGTCATGGTGTTTAGTTGCTAAAATGATGGTACAAAACCCTGATGAATATTCCTAGTTAATCTCAAATTTGTTCCTGTACTGTACAAAGTTAATGCAGTAGAGGGTTTATTTTTAATAAAAGTGAAATAATTAATGGAAGAACTAATAATGGGTTGACCTTTTTTCATATGTTCAGAAAGTAATTGGGTAGATAGAAAAGCTCATGACTGTTTTAAAAGTTGATTTCATTATTTTTATTACATTTAGAAAATAGCAGATGATGTGGTCTTTTCATTTACCTTCTGGGTATTCAGGCTTTAGTATTACTGGCCTCGAGTTTTTTGCTCTAAACCATATGATTACACTTTTTTAAAAGTGTAAATTGATCTTTCTACACACTGAAATTATCTCAGAACCTAGGACTTGAGGAGATGCACTAGCTTCAAGATGAAGAAAAAGGTGAGGTTGGCAATACAGCTACAGAGTTCAGATCTATGGGATTTCAATGGCTTAACGTGACTGCTTTAAGCTACTGATATGAGAACTGACAAGCTCTGAAGTTTCAGAGTTTTACAGAAACCTGTATTGTGCCATGCTAAATATTTCAGTGAGTAGAATTTGATGATCTCTTCCTAGAACTGGTGTTCACAAATCTTGGACTCCATCTTATGGCATCTTATGAAGAAAATTCAGAATAAAATGAACAAGATGATTGTTCAGAATACTGCCAGTTTGGAAGGTGGCAGTGGGGGGGTGGGACGGGACTGTTTTAGAACAAGAGGGTGTCAGGCTCACTGTTTAATGTAGATGGTTTCATTTTAATACTGATTTCACTTCTTTCAAATTATTTGACATTACACAGTATTTTCATTTATAAGAGTGATACTGCAGTGTACTGAAATCACAATGAAAATAAAAATTACACTTGGCAGATCATACTGCTTCAAATATAAATATGATTCTTAGTACAGATCTCTATAATATGCTCACTGTCATGATGCTGGGTGTCCCCTGTCTCAAGGAAGGAATACACAGCTTGAAGCAAGCTCAAGCCTATTGCTCTCTTTCAATTATTTTTGTTGATTGTTTTTTATTGAAACAATTTAGAGTAAAAAAATTATACAACCAGGTGTTCCCATCAACTAATGTAGCTATCCATATATAGCAAAGGACACCCTGTAGTTCCCTTTGTGTCAGTCTGTCTTTCTTTGCAACAGGTGTAGTCAGTTCACTCATTCTTCCCTAAGCTTCATAAGCATGCTGCCCTTGCCCATCATCTCCAAATTTTCTCTCATTGAAGTTGATTGGTCGCAAATAGCCATAGAATCCAATAGGAACAGATGAAATGAATGAATCACTGGTCTTCCTTTTTTTTATGGATGGTGGCACCAGTCTGCACTCTCTATTATATACTATTTTCCTAAAGTAGTAACTTATTATATTAGTGCTTTGAACACTATAGAATATATTCCAGTGAAAGCCATGAGACTTGCAAAAGAGGAGGCGCTTAAGCAGATTTTTCTTCAGACATTCTGTTTGAGTAAAATACCTACAGACTGCCTGAAGTGTGCTTATGCACTTTAATCACTTAGTGAATGTCAGTCTTTCTGTCTTTTCTGAAAATGTCACAAATTAGCAGGTTTCTAAGTCAGCCAGACACATGAAATCAAACATCTGAATCTGCAAGTCTTGTACAAATTCTGGAAAGGTTAGTGAGCTCTCACATTAGCCCTTTTTGGAACATGATCTTCAAGAAGGTAATGTTTGAAATAGAGTAAACTCAGATTTTCTAAGTAAGGAATGTAACTAAAAAAGGGTCTGGAAACACTCTTCCTTTTCCCCTCTGTTTTCTCGGGGCAGTCCCATTTTACTCCAACAAATTTCAGTGATTAGTAGTGCCTAGAGACACCAGTTTGGTTCCTGCCCTCATATGTTTTCTATCTGTCTGTGTAGTGAAATGGGGACTTATATTCATTGGATGAAATACAGATAATTTGAATAGTAAAAAATAAATTAGAAACTAATTCAATTTCCATGTATGCAATTAGGAATACTTACCACACTTTTAAAACTTCTTTGGTATATATTATACAAAATTTAGAATTTTTATAACAGAACATATGTAACTGTCATGTAATATTTATTTCTGTGAAAGAGGGAGTTATTACTAATCCAGCAGAGATCAAAACAGGCTTATCGATTGACTTTTCAGCATATGTGCCTAACGGTTTCTACTCCCAGCTCCTCCAAGAAACATCATAGTTTGATGTATGTATTTAGGAATCATACAATGATACTACTCTGACTACAAGTTTTATTTCAAAAGTATTGTCTTAAGTAACTTAGTGAATAATAGCCATTATTCATTTAGCAGATGAGGAAATACTACTAGAACAATACTTTTGTGTAAAAATACTTATTGAAATAAATTACAAAGAAATATACAGTACCGGAAAATAATAAGTTGCAGATTTACTCACTTCCCCCCTCTCCTTTTCAAAGCACTATCACTTGTAAGAAAGATTCATCAAAAAGAATTAAGGATTTTGTTCTCTCACTCCTCTCCCCAGAAGAGGAAAGATATTTTTTCCTAACCAGTCTTAGAACATTCACTGTCAACAGCTTGTTCCTATGCACTGCACAGAAGATTTGCAAGCTTAAAATGGAATTCCCTACTCAAACAGGAACTCAACCAAGTTGGATGGTACTGAAATGTCAAGTGGCATAAATGGCTGGCTCACAGAGATAAGCACTAGTATGTGGCCAGCTGCACCTGTTTATTCACTTTGGATTCCCAGTGTGCTAATTGTCTAATATTTTGCCAAGGAATCAAGAAACTTATTTCAAAATTTTTACTCTGTCTGATGCTGTGCAGGATTTTACCGCAGACTGAGTGCTGTGTTTTCCATATAGAGTACCCCTCCCAGGGTATTTTTACAGTGTTTCTTGCATTATCATAAATAATTAAAAACTTACAGTACAAGAAAAAATTATTCATCATCTCACTGCTTAGGGAACCTATTGGAAATGTGAGTCTTTCCTTCAATAACTTTTGTAACATCATGTATTCTCCCAAAGCCCCACTGTATCTTTGTGACTAAAGCTAAACAGTCTTCAGGCACTCTATTTTCAGAATTCATTATGGTTATATTTTAGCTTTAGAAAGAATTTTACCTTCCTTATTAGATTAGCTTTATAGAGGAAAGGTATTTCAATTTTTGTTCATCAGTGAAGGGAGACTGTGATGTTGGGTTTAAAAACTTTATTTTACCAACTTAGCAACTACCCAGTGTAAATAATCATTCAAAAGTGTTATAGTTGTAGTGGGATTCCTGACGTTTGGTGTACAGAAATGACGTCTATTTTTTAGGACGTGTAAGCTCCTCTTACAGTTCTGGCCATTTGGCCACTATTCATGGGGTCAGGATGCGATCGGTACCTGCAGAGTAAACATGCCCGCCACAGACCTGGAGGTACACCATATTTCCACAGTATATATTCTTTACAGAAAATGAGAGAAAACCTGAGGAAACAACAGCAGTCAAAGTGAAAAAGGGCTTGTGCTTTTCATGCACTTGATGGACAAAAATGAAGAGCAAGGAGATGGTATATTTGTATCAAACAGCATGATTAAAAAGCACTTATTCTATTCTGGATAAATGACTGCCAGATAAAATATCACCTTGTACTAGTTTGAAAGCAAACCAGTGGGAGATCCCAAGTCAGAATTACAATTTAATAATAAAATTGAGATAAAGGCAATAATACAGAAACACTGGCTTAAATTGACAGTCAAGATAAAACCCTGTTGGTCAGGGTGGCGGTAGCAGTCCAGCTAAATGGTGGCTGCAGTCCTGTTGAAGTGGTGATCCTGTAGAAGGATCTGGTTGTCCTGTGAAGGTCTAGTGGTGGTTATGTAGTTCTTGTCCTCTGGGAATCCAGTAGGCAAGGTTGCCTGGGATGTTCCAAACCTCAGATTATATCCACATAGGAGTGCTTGGTTCCTCCTCCTGGACAGAGCATCTCACAATGGGATGATGTAATTTATGAGTCACACAGTAATGCCTTGATAGCCCATTAGCAGAGGGTATCACTCTAGAGGGAGTTATCAAGGATGAGTCATGAAGGAGATAAGAAACACTGTCCCACCTGTTTTAAGAGCTCATGAAGATGGTGATGGAATACATACTTTTGGTTACATCTTACATTGTAACCCATTGTAACCTAATAAAGTGAGAGTTTAATTAACTTACCAGCTATCCCTACTCTCTTATCTTTAATTTTGTGGTAGTCACAATAATGACTATGCTGCCAATGCACAAGGAAAAAATAAAATCCAACCATATTAGATTTGCACCCTCTAACTCTGCCATTCTGACAGAAATAAAAGAGTTGTGATTATTTTATAGTCATTAAAGTGAGCAGATTTTCTTCATGATACATTTAATAGAGAGTTCTGTTGAGTAAGGTGCAATTAACACACATTTACTCTGAAAGAAATTACCCATTTAATTTTTCACTTCCCTTAATGAGAAATTTGTATGGGGACCCTTGAACAACCATCCTGCAGTACTTCTTACAATCTGTATAAAAATGACAATGTCAGAAGATGAAAAATAATATACTACATAAACATTTTGCTGCCAAAACATACATGGTTAAAAGCCTTATACCAAAGTATTTCCTAATAGGGCAATCAGCCCATACACCTGTGATCTTCACTCCTGAAAACTCTTCATCCAACCACCAGTATAATCAAGAAACATACAATCATAGAATCATTTAGCTCAGAAAAGACCTTTAAAATTGTTGAGTCCAACCATAAACCTAACATGGACAAGTCCACCACTAAACCATGTCTCCAAGTGTCAGAGTCTCTAAGACTTTTCTGTATCTCCAATGATGGTGACTCGACCACTTTGCTTGGCAGCCTATTCCAATGCTTGATAACATTTTCAGTAAATATTTTTTCGTAATATCCAATTTAAACCTCTCCTAGATAAACGTGAGGACATTTCTTCTCATCCTAAATGCTTCATGCCTATCCAAAATTGACATTCATAAACCCCAGAGTGATATAAGGTACATATCCCCCTAAATTATCAAAATTACAGTGATCTTGATCTCTTTACCTGTCAAAGAAAAAGAAATCAGAGAAAAATTTTTAAAAAGAAGAAAAATAAATTATATGTAATGCAATGACATTTCACTCCAAAATAATCATCAGTGTGGCACCCAAGAGAATAAGCTGACTGACTGGAGAGAGACTATTTAAAAGAACATTGTCTCAGTTTAGAGACAAATTTAGGAGAAAACACTCTGGAATGAGTAATCTCCTCTAAAAGGGTTCCAAGAATTCCTTTTCATCAACAGGAAATGAATACTAGTGGATGAAAGCGGAAAAAAAAAAAAAAATAAAACAACCAAAACCCAACAGTTTATGGATAAAGAGAATGCCCACAAGGCAGGAAAAAAGTAAATAAATGCTAGATATTAAACTGTCAGACCTTCCTCTCTCCACCACCCCCCCTTCCGGAACAAAAACCCAAAATGCTAGGGAAAAAAAACCACCGGCTCACACTACGTAGTAGAAGATGGTGCGGGCTTCTCTCTCAGGGAAAAAAC
>VZTH01005168.1:0-175848 GCA_013397815.1 Aleadryas rufinucha
GGCGGCCTGGGGTCGCCGCGACAGTTGTCTGCTGCCAGTTTTCAGTCCCATAGTGTAACAACTTCCTTTGAAATGCATGAAATTTGAAAGTTGTGGGAGACAAAAAATGTGCAGTGTAGGGATGCCAAACAGTGCCAGGGGTGAGAGGATCTCCTAGATACTCCTGGGACAATTACAGGGGATGCAAGCTGGCATTAGACCCACAATGCTTGAGACAAAAGACAACTAAATCCCAAACAACAGTTCCAGTCATGGAAGTTAAAGACAGAGTTAGAGAGCAGTGACATGATAGAGTGACAACTTGCTCTGCAAAGAGGGAAGAGAGTGTCAAAACTGACAGTGGAGCTGTAAGCCTGAATGACAGGGAAGATGCTGAAACCGCTGATGGACAAGTAACAGTAGATGTCAGGAAAATGAGGTGCACTTGAGAAGAAGAGTTAGATCTGAGCCAGAGTATAGAATGCAGCTCAAACAGAACAAGGGCATGAGAGAAGTAAGGCCATGTTAAGACCTAAGGTAAGAAGGCCTTCTCCAGGGACCAAGGGGGAGAGGAACAGAAATAGAAGGGAAATTTTGATATCTATTCAGAGAAGTGCTAAAATCAGAACTTATATTTTTCTGTCCTGAATTGTTAAATCCATTTTAGATAACCTTATTTAAAGAATGCAGTTTTGTCATGTACTGGATTCTTGTCAAAATTATTTTGGGACAGCCAGACAACAGGTAACCCACAGTGAAGTCCCATATTGATAAGTGCTTGACACATCACAACATATTAACACTGAGGAACTGTCTGGATGGTGATACAGACACACTGACCTTGGATGCTCCAGAGGCACGTATAGTTAATTCCGAGTTTGCTCTTGGGAGGTCTAAACCCTACTATGGTGGACATCTGGGACAAAAAAAGAGAGGTGCTGAACCTATATCATAGTTTGAAAAGTGACTGAAATGTAGATGGTAATAATGTAATTCTATCAGCATAGGGCTCAGTGCCCATGTCTCTCCTCTCAAATACAAACCTTGGGGATAGAGAATTGTTCAGCTGTGAGCTTAATGCTAGACAAACTATAGAAAACGAGGAGGAATTCCAAGAAACATGAATGAGATAACACTGCAGGGGGAAGCTGTTAATGAAAATTGTCTTTTTGTGAGAGACTGGAAAGATTGATGTCTCGAGATATTTCAGGGGGCACGTGTGTGGGGGAAGGGACAGGTCAGGCCTTGCCCAGGTGAGGCAGTGCCCTGCCCTGTGCACCCGACCCCCAGAGCCCATATCCCAGCCTGACAGTGGCTGCCAATCCCTGGCACAGCAGAGGCAATGCTCCACACCCACCCCTGGAGCCTCTAACCCAGCTCCTGAGTGGCCAAACGACCAGAAGTCCCACCTGGGGAAGGGCTCAGGAAGGCCAAGGGGTATTTAGGGCTGAACACGAGGCAAGAACATGTTGTGACCCCACCTCCTCCTGGAATTTCTATCAGCTGAACACTGCTGGAAACCAGGAGTTGGTAGCTATATGTGCCCTTTTCTATATCCCTTCTGCTTTTCTCTCTTTCTCTTTCTTCTTCTAATTCCCTCTTCTCAGAATTTTTTAGTAACTTAAAATCGAATGGGTTTACAGTTCGCTAAGTTGAACAGGCCAAGTTAATGCTTTAAGAAGTGTTTTGTGTTGACTGAATATTTCACTAAATCTTTTGTCAAAGTTCTTTGATTTTCTAAACTTGCCAGTAAAGTCTTCTTGTTGTTTTGACCTCTTGAGAATATCCCATGCATCTAGCTCAGAGTATATGAACAACTGTAAAGCCCTTTTTAAAGCCTCATCGAGCAAGTTGTTTGGGACCTTATATTGTTCCAGTATATTTATCTTTCAGTTGAAAATAAAATCTTTCCCAACTTTTATTCATTGCATGCCTGACATGCGTTTGGTTTTACTTTTTGCTTTGTTCTTTCTCAAGTGTTAAAAGGAAAAAGAAGAGTGCTTGAAGTCCGGTGAACATAAACCGTGATATGCAAGTCTGAGATCTTAACTTCAAAGATTGACTACACAGAAGACAAATACAGGTTAGCTGGAAAAGTGTAAAAGGAGTGAGGTAAGTGGGTGTTTGATGAGGAAGGCTCATCAAAACCTATCTTGAAGTTCAGTAGGAAGTCTCTCCCTGCTATCACTAAATGACTGATCCAGAATGTTGGACTGCTAGAAACCTCCTTTGAATCTCCACCCTGGAGTTCCTCAAGGCTTTTAAGATCCAATGTCCTTTTTAAGGTCAAACAGATTAAATACTAACGGTTCTCACTTAACCCCAGCAGTTGCTAACCTCCATGATGTAGCTGTCTTTGCTGGTTAGTTTATCTTTCCCTTTCAGATATAACCCTAACAGTCTCTTTTAAGTTTTTATTTATCTATGCAGCCTGAGGTTCATCCTAATAGCTTTTTTGCTTACATGGAAATAAATTCTAAATATACTAGAAATGAGTATTTTCAGTTTACTTCACCCAACTGATTTCCTAAATTTCTTTTTTTTCTTTCTTTTGCATGTCTTTAAAGTGAAGCAATAGACTCATCTCTTAACCTCCAGTTTAACTGAATTATTAATCAGGCCATCAAAGTTGTTTACAGTTCTTTGTGTTTTGCATTTTTAATGACTGATCTTCTACAACATGCTCATTACTTTCAAATCTTTACTGGTAAGGAAATCTATGCAAAAATACTCTCTGGGTCCCACCATTACTAGTAGTATTTTTCTTCCCATCAACACCTGGAAATTACATAACTCTTGAGAACATTTACTCTTGTAAAAACGACATAGAGATTTTACATATCCAAACCTAATACTTGCCGTATGGTGGCTTAGAAAGGTGACATGAGGGGCTTTTTTGGGGTTGTTTTTTCTTAATAAGAATGAGAAGACATCTGAAGGTAAAAAAATAAGAGAGGAAGAAAAGAAAGGCAAAAGCAAAGCAAGGACAATGTCAGAACCGCTGCTGAAAAAAACAGGCAGAGGAATCAGGGAGAAAGTGAAAAAAAAAATGTGATAAAAGAACACATCAAGTAAGATTTCTAGCTGGTGTCTGTTTCAGGGCTTGAAAGAAGGGAGTCTCTCCTGTAATTCTCCGTAGATCAAAGGCTGTTAAAATCAATACACAGGGGAAGAGAAGACACCTCAGATGGTACAATACTTAGACAAAGTATTCTACAAATTTTTGCCCCATTTTACAAATGCATACTCAGGCACTGACTTTAGGCAATCCAAAAAGCCAGGTTTACTCAACTCTGTAGTACCAGCCCAGCAAGATGACACTCCTGTAGGTTGGGAGAACACAGCTTTGCCTTACTGGCTGCTACTAAATATCCCACCTGCTCTTGAGGAGACTTTCCCAGAGGGTTTAGGCACCAATTGCTACATGGAAAGCAAGGATTTTTAGGCAGTGTGTGATTACAAAATACAGGGACACTTGCATTCTACCAGCCATATAATTACATGGATCTAGACTGTGATGAGCTTTGCCTTTAGCCCATTACCTGGCTTACTCTCAAGTATAAACATAATCCTAGAGTGGAAAGTGAGAAAATCAAATGAGAGAAAATCTTATGTAGATGCATTAGAGGTTGTGTAAGTAGGACAAAAGACAGAGCTCAACAGACAAAACGACGAAACAAGCTGATTATTTAAGAAGAAAAATTTGCAGCTAGTAGACCATGAAGAAAAGAAGGCTTTCAAAAGTCCCACATCCTGAAAAGACTGTGACTGTAAGTGAAGGAACTGATCCAGAACTACAAATAAAATGAAAAAGAGCAAGATGAGGCAAGGTGCAAAGCTAAATAAAAGCTAAGTAACAAAAATTGAAGAGAAATGGCAAAGAACAGAGAGATCCAGGAGACAAACCCATTGAAGAAGAAAGAAAGAAAAAGACAGCTGAAACTACAATAGGACTCTGAAATGTAAGAGAGCCATCATTATTTATCAGTGTCAGAGAAGGGATAGAAAAAGAAATGGAAATTATGCCAGACCTACTATGAGAAACAGAGATCATATTAATTCTAAAAGAAAGGAATTATCTGGCTGTAGCCTAGACAGTGCACTAATAGGACTGGAACAATTCATCTAACATACCCATTGCTATGAGTAGTACCTAAATACAGGTACTATCTATCTGTATCTATCTGTACTGTATCTATCTAGTGCAGTAGTACCAGAAACTAATTTAACCATATAGTTTAGGGTGAATGTGTTAAGACAATCACAGATTCTTTTGAAGAAAAAGCAAACTGAGCTTGCAATACTCTGCTTTATATATCGCTCAATAGAGACATCATTTAATCAGATTTGTCTCAAGTATTAATTTCTATACAAATGAATTTCATAAAAATACATTTAAGTGGAATATATTTGAGAGGGATAAGGATGATTCCTCCTCCTCCTCCATCAGAAGGTAAAATATTTCTAGTTTTAGAAAAGATAAAAAAGTATATTCCAAGTATTGGAATCTGAAAGTGAAACAGACTGCAATTGACTATTCCCATTTCCAAATGAGAAAAGTGGGGGTAGTTATAGCAAAAGTAGCAGCATAACATCCTGTGTTTACTTCTTCAATTTAAATAATGTAATTTGTTAGTTCCAACACAGTCTAAGTAAAAGATACTTACATGAAAAATATGAAGCTAAATTGCTAGTATAGGCAGACACAAGTCCCACGAAGTCATGTAAATACAGATCTTTGCACACGCCCTATGGAACATCTCAACTGGATGGCACCTCTTTAAGTCACCATTCTGTGCACAGAGCATGGCTGGTTGTTCAGTCACTGGAATTTATCAGCACAGGTGGGAAAGCTATATTTTTTATTAGATTCCGTCATTATTTTTCTTAGCCCTTTCTTCTCCTAAGGTGGATTAAAAGACCTACATCTATCTCAGTACGTGAGTAAAACATAAAACAAATTAAGGAGTCTGATTTCTCAGATCAACCCCATCTCCCAAGCCAGATAGTTCACAGCACAGGCTTGTGTTTCTACTTCTGAGCTGTCACCAGACAATTAAATTAGTCAAAGTCTGAACCTACATGTCACCGCACACTGCAAAATGACTGGTCTTCACCGGTTTTCATTTCTTACTTCTAAAGCACAGAACATAGACCAGACTCCAAGTCAAATTAAAATTTATGTCTGTTTTATCCTTTGTCTTTGCACAGAACTCTTCATATCACCTACTTGGTACACGTACAATTCATGACTCAAAACATATGCATTACATGTATATTGCTATGACTCATATCCAGTCCAAAAGCTGCATGGAAACTTTGGAACATGGAAACTACTTCAAAAAAATTAATTTTAAATGATATATGTTTCAGAGTATACATGGCAGACTTTTATGCAGAATTCAGGTGACAAAACTGTACTCCCTTTGCTCCAGGTTTTGTGAAAGATGTGTATTTAATCTGTCTACTCTATGGTGCAGCAGCAGAATGAGAATTCTTCATGTGGCTGTAAGAGCCCCAAGGAGTTACAAACACAGCCACGGTCAGAATGAGGTCAGGTTATTCCACATCCCTCTTCTCTGGTGCAGCAGCAGGAGGAAAAACATATGGCATAACAGACATGAAGTCATATTGCTTGTTCTAAACATAGTTTTCTATTTCTGCCACATGTGGAAAGTTCCATGTGTAATAAATGTCAAGAGCCCTTGCATTGCCCCAAATTTCTGAAAATTCTTTCACTTGTTCAGGCAGCTGAAGCAGGAGGGACACAGATCAGAGCCTGCACACTCTCACACAAAAGCACCCAAAGACTTCTATTTTCTTCAGGCTGCAAAGAACTGAACTTACTACAGCAAACCAGAGAAGAGAACTACAATCAGATATAAAGTGCCTCCAGCTTCTTGTTGACACCATTGATCACATCACCATAATAAGCTAAGTTGGCCACATTTGGGCTCCTTTTCTCATTGCAGGCTATGCACTAAGCCTGAAGTCACCATGGAGATGACACTTGGTGCCAGGAGTGACAGGAAGGGTTAAGACAGGCTGAGGTGCAGTTGGTATTTCTGTGTTGTCCCCAGCTCAGCCCTCTTCAGCAGACCTGGTGAGGCAGCACAGTGCCAGGCAAAGCCAGGTAACCCCACCACAAGCTCTGGACTTGGGTTCACAGGCTACATGGATGGGAAGCAGGCATCGTTCAGCAGGCAGAGATCCTTTGGACATACACGAACAGACACAGCTGAGAAGTGAATTATGGCAGAGGCTACACAGACTTGTAAGAGACACGGTGTGAGATCTTCTTCAGCATTCAAGTACTGAACTTAAGAGTGTTTCAACTTGTATTAGAAACTGCTTATAGAGAGCTAGGATCACAAGCCCATTTATCATTATACTGGCAAGTACTCCCTTTGCATTCAAAAGGAATGGGGGGAGTCTCACCAGAAAATGTGCTGTGCCTTCTGCAGTGTCCTCTGGGACAGCACGGCCCCCTACTTGTACTCAGAAAAATGCCTTAAACCCCATTTCATATTAGATATGCTTCACTGGGAGCCTTGTACAGTCATTCAAGAGGAAAGAAAAATAATGGATAATTAAAAGGATAGTTATATATTTCTTTAAAAATGGTTTTACATATATATATATATACACACACACACACACACATATATATATACGCAAACATCTTCAGAGTACTTTTATTGGAAATATCATTAATAAAATCAAGACTTACTGATGGAACTCCACCCTCAGGTGAAGTTTTCATTCGCTTCGATGATGCATCTGCCTGAGTAAGGCCACAGGATTTGGACTCAATATAAATGAAGCTGTGAAATATTCCCTCATCAAAATAAAACTGTAGAAAAGCTGCTATTCTACCACCATAACACTGTATTATTTAAAGTGTGTGCTATCGGACTGTTATTATGCCTGCATAGATAGTTGCAGGGGAAGCAGTGCACCATGTTCCCTTCTCCCAGCATAGGTCTCTGCAGGTAATTTTAATGGGGCTGTTAATAACCTGGCAACCATCCCAGCCAGATGTAGAGCATCTAAACATTGTCCTTACAGCTTTGTCAGAACTGTTGACATGGCATGTCAGTAAAGGAAAATTGCCACTGCACCCAGCAACCATCTTCATTATATGGAATCACATTGTTAATCTACAGCCAAATGCAACTTGAGGCGGAAAGAGAGTTTAGATTGCACCCATCTGTATACTATCACTCCAGGTGGCAGGTCGTTCTTCAGGATTAGAGATTGAATCAGTCTTTCCATCATCAATAAGCCCTGCTCCACAACAAGAACCTGTCAATCCAATATTTTACTTTCAGCACCGTGAGGGCCGCACAGCATGGTAATGAAATTTCCCTGTAAGTAGACCACAGGGATCTATACCAGAGAGATATATCTCTTTAAAAAGCTCAGGAAAATCAGACAGCGTGCTGCACAATCTGGACAGTAACTCGGTTTCCAGCACCACCCTAACTGTTTTATATGTTTAGGGGTGAGATCTACCAGCTAAAGCAGCATTTTAATGATGGGTTATTTCTTATTTTTTTTGGTAGTAATTAGTATTGGGTAATTATTTCCCATTTGGAAATGTTTGACAGCTTCAGAAAAGACATTCATTTCTGAAACAAAACAAGCTTGTTGATATACAGCCGCTACATTAAATACTTTTCATCACATATTACGACTGACCTAGGCTAAAAAAAATGTTTCAAATTACCCTGTATTAAAACTTACTGGATATTATATATATCCTTTCAAGATGCAGTCTGGCATCTTCCAGAACCAACTGGAATTTCTCCAAAGCCCAGTAGCTACTTGCAGTAGGCATTTTGTTGCACTGAGAAGTGTTCTGGCCCCTTAAATTACCCATCTTCTATAATGTATTTATAATATGCCTTCAACTATGTCACCTAATCACCATCTCCAGGACTTTCCTGAATCAGAAGTTTATTTCAATACTTCAGGCATTTTGACTGTCTGATGATAGGTTTATTTAAAAAATATATACTATTAAAATAGATACATGCATATTAGCGGCAACACATATACGTCGTAATTACAAATGAAACTACTTTCATAGCAAAAAGTATAACGAGTGTGAAATTCTCATATTTTAACAAGCATCCAGCTTCTTAAAAGTGTGTTAATATTATATTACTGCATTTATTCCCATTTGGTTATATTATGGATTGTAAATTCAGCTCTTACACCTTTTTATTTCAGTGTTCATGTTTTAACTGATAATGAATAGTAACAGCATGTGTTTTCAAAGCAGATAGAAATACAAATAAGTTCATTTTCTCAGTTTTTCACAATCTATTATTAATTTTTGTAGGTTATACATTTGTTAAACACCTAACAAGTTCAAGCTAACAATTATGATCATTACACAGAAACGACTATGTGACACGGTCACAGAAACAGCTGAAAATAGGAAAGCAAAAGAAGCGGAAGACATTACAACTATGGAGATACAAAAACAGAAGACAGACTCTAAACCCCTATTTTCTGAAGCAGTAGGACTGGTAGAAATACATCCTGGAATATGCCTTTTACCTCAGTACATCATTCGGTTTTGGTTTATTGCATCTGCAAATAAAAAACCCACATTTGTTTACAAATACAGTTTCTTAGGAAACAGATAATTTGATTATTATCAACGTATTGCTGTTGTGTTTACCCAGGAAGAAAAAAGAACATATCAGCTTTTTTTCCTGACCTCTCCTTTTTCTTCCGCTGACAGTGGGTTTGGATTGATGATGCTATTTCCTTTCTAACTGCAAGGACTACAGTCCAGTACAGGAGGGGGCTCTGCCCACAGGACTACAGTGTAGTAAGTCAGAAATCCCTGCTTCACTAGACTAAATTTTGTGGCTCGTGGAAAAAAATATTAGTAAATATTCCATATGTGGCACCTGCTAAACCCACCCTGCACTGAGAGGAATGCAATGATTCATTTCTTCATGCTGTGTTCACTTAATGAGAAATATCAGATTCAACAAATTATCAGTATGGACTTAAATTTAATCTGAAGGCTAAGGACAGAAATATGGAACTTCTCTCCCACATTCCTCAGTCATTTTATCATTTATAAAATAAAGGGACATCCTTTGCTATATCCTGTTATTTCTTCTTGGAGGCTAACTAACTTGATGCCATAAAAGGAAACATCATATGAAAAGAAACACTTCTACCTCATAAAAAAGTTTCTGTCTAGAACTCAAACTCCTCTATTTATTGTCAGCCCCCAAACAGCCCTTTTTGACCTGGGCTTTGCTTGGCAGCACTTATACGAAGATAAAGGTTACATTTACACTACAAAAAACATTCCCTGCATCAGACCACCTGGTACAGCGCACTTGCATCTACATTTCCTTCTGGTTCCATTTCATCAATAAAAGATTAACTCTGTCCAAAGTGTACTGCAGCTCACACTGTTCAGTATTTGGCTTTAGTCCCTTTGGCCCCTTTTGCTGTTTTGTTACCCATCCCAAAAAAGAAGGTTGTTTTTACTGTTCAAAGCATGCAAAATAACAATCCTGGCACAATCTGCCAGAAAGGTAATTTTTAAGCATGATGCTGAGTCTATATTGTGTGCTGTGGGTATAGCATGTGACATATGAAGATATTTTAGGGTGCAAGGCTTGCCAAGACAGTGTGGGAAGGCCATGTAAACAAAGATACCAAAACTTTACATACACTTGGAAACGAGTTGTCCCTGGAGTGAGCTGACTGCAAAACTGCATCCAGGTTTGATTTGAAAAGGAACTGACTGGTGTACTCCAAAAGAAAGCCTGTGAGTAAACTACCAGGTAGGCACTATGTATGTTAGTCAAACAGGCTCTCAGGGGTCTACTGTGTCTTTGGGAAGAGTCAGGACCGCAGATAGAAACATGACCCTGCTTCCCCTTTTCTCAATTCCACTTCATTTTTACCTACTGGTGTCTCCTTGCCTGACTTTTCTGCATGCTTACACACAACTGTAGAAAGAGTTGGAAAAATTTAGGGCACCCAGCTGCTTGTTTACCACCTAGTAATAGCAAGAAGCAGAACAGACCAACCTAAGTGATCACTGCTATCCTGTGGCTGAACTTCTCTGATTTGTCTCCCGCTTTCCAGTGATAATTCCATGATAGCCAAAGATTAGTGCTGCAGAACCAGTGTTCCTCTTCTATCCCTTCCCAGTGGCCTGTGAATTGGTTCACTGCACATTGCATCCCATCAGTGTGTGGTAAAATATAACTGATCAATGTTTAAAGGACCTTTTTATGTCTTTAGATGGACATTAATTTTAATATCATTCTTTGTGCAAATGAAGCATCCAATGCAGACAAAGAAACAGCAGAAGCAACAAAACTTTAAGGACATTAAATTGAAATGAACAGGCCATGTGTCACACCCCAAGGGATTTTGGCTCGATGCTACAAGCATCTTCCAAGAAGATTAAGCATCAAGCATTAAATCTGGCCTCCCACTCTGTCACACTCAAACTCTGAATTTTGTTACTGAGTTTCCGGGGGGGCAGAAATTTACTACCAAACTTTCAGAATCACCTTTGTAGTTCTTGTATTTTCAGGTTGCCAGGGAACCTGTTGAACTTCTGGCATCAATTAGAGAAAGCTTAAAGCTACTCTTCAGCAAGCATCCCTCATGAGCCATCCACCTGTCCAGAAGAGCAAGATAATGGACCACTCTGGACCTGCCTGTAACCCTGGAATACCTCCCAAGTAAGGAGTATTTCTAAAGGCTGTTACCCTTTTATGACCTTTTTATATTGCCAAAGTGATGTAATTTGGATGAGTCCAATGGAGACTTAACTCTTTCATGTGCATTTTAAGCTGGTGAATGCAGAAATGCACCCCACCACAGTCCATGGTAGATTTATCTGTCACTCAGGCCTAATGAATTTCTCCTTTCACTAAGCAGCATTGCAGTGAAATTTTCTAGCTATATAACTAGAATGAGACTTTACAATGTACTCTACCCAGTTACAGAAATTCAGTGAACATACCTGTTTAAATGAAGATAGAGGAAAGGTGGGTGATTTGTGTAGAAAGTACCATCACCTGAGGAATCTTTTTAAAAGGATGATTACAGTCATGATATGTGTGGAGGCATAGTGAAAGAAACTGACTTATATGGCCAGTTATAATATATTTCACATAATGGAGGAAAAGCTGAGTCGATGAACAATTTTGTGTCACCGTTATTGCAAAATGATTACAGCCTCCTTTATCACAGCTGTACGATATGCTGACTGAACAGGAAAACATGCAGTACACACAGCATAGTGATTTCCACCACCGTATAAGTAAATGTCAGGCTTGTTTCATCTATTCAGTGATTTTCTTAATGAAAACGTAAGCATAATGCTGGCATTTTCCTCCTTTCATTTAATTCCTGCTCTTCTCTTTCATCCACTATTTGACCTTTGCATGCACTTGGTAGCTTGCCCAAGGTGCTGTCACACCTTCATTGCTCCTCTCTAATGATAGTCTTTCGCTGCCAGATTCAGACAGGATACTTGGGAAGGAGTTTCAGGGCCCTGTTCCCAGTACGATGATGAAAATCTGAATGCTTCACTACTTTAGGTGACTTTTCACCTCTGAAAAGAATAATCAGTGATTGTTTACCAGCACTAACCTGTTCAAATAGCATCCTGTTACAGTAATCTAGTACTCAAGAGAAACAGAAACAACTATTGCACCAGCTGCACAGGGATACCCAGGACTAGTAATTGCTGAAAGAGTCAGATGATTAGTGGAATATGTTTTCTCAGCACAAAAGGAAAGTTATGACACACAATTAGAATGAGAGGAGCTTTACACATGACAATGACAAATAGAAGTAATGTGAGTTCTATGAAACAAGGAAAATTATGTGCCATATTGACCAGTTTTGGTCACCACAATAAAAGAAAGATATTAAACTGAAAGACAGCATTGAAAGGAGAGAAGCAAAGATGATGAAGGGCCTTGAGATGAAGCTGTATGAGGGCTGGCTGAGGTCACTTGGTCTGTTCAGCCTGGAGGAGACTGAGGGGAGACCTCATCACAGTTACAACCTCTTTGTGAGCTGAAGAGGAGGGGCAGGCATTGATCTGTTCTCTGTGGTGACCAGTGACAGGACCCAAGGAATGGCCTAAAGTTGTGTCAGGGGAGGTTTAGGTTGGATATCAGGAGAAGGTTCTTCACCCAGAGGGTAGTTGGGCACTGGCACAGGCTCCCCAGGGAATGGTCACAGAACCATCCTGATGGAGCTCAAGAAGCATTTGGACAACGCTCTCAGGCACATGGCCTGACTCTTGGGGATGGTCCTTTGCAGAGCCAGGAGTTGGACTTCATAATCCTTGTGAGTCCCTTCCAAATCAGCGTATTCTGTGATTCTGTGAAAATCAGGCCACATTTATAGTACCATGTTGCACAGAAAAGACTTGAGAAAAGACTTGACTAATAAAACTCTTGAGCTGGTAGTTGCCCTGAAAGATCGACACTTCATCTGGATATGTATTATTTCCAGTAGAAATACAAATGAATTCAAGTGGATGAAATAGAAAGAAAGATAAAAGTCTTTTTTTCAGTACACATCCTGACTGCGCACCATTTTTCCTGGTGATCTGAGGTGATTTGTTTCCACTGGACTGTGTTTAATAGCCCCTTGCATCTGTTAGCCAACAACTGACCTCACAGCAGAGCCAACAAGGAAGGGCAAGGTGTATAATAAATTCTGGAGTGACTTGAAGAAGGAACTAGTAAAAGTTGACCAAATCCAAATCCTTCCTCAGCAGTGCCATTCTGAGGCACCGCTGTTCTCTCCTTCCAGGGTCTCTATACTCTCAAAGGCTAACTTTCCATCACGGAAGCTCCTTCTCCTGCCTCCTGGAATGAAGAGAACAGATGCAATTACCTTTTCTACATCATTCTCCCATTTCTTTATTGTATTCTTTTATGTTGCCTATGGGTTAAGAAAGGAATGGGCTAACTGCAAGAACGCATAATTCATGGCTAGTGGATTTCACAAGGTTCAAAAAGAGACAGACCTGTCTGGGCTACACAAGTACCTTTGCTGATACTATGCTATGTCAAACAGAAACACAAGGAATTCTTGCCTTGGGTATAAAGCAAAAACTAGCAGCAGTTAAGTCTAAACCAAAGATAACCTGTTTTGGGAATGGAATTATCAGCTATTTAAATCCCTTTCTACGTGGCATAACAAAACATTTCTCATAAAAACAACTAGGCTATGAATCTGACAGGTTTTTTCTGTGCCACAAGTCTCTTATTGTTAGTCAGGTCTCTACCTGTAATACCTATAAACAGTTTTTCCTCAAGAAAATGTGGATAAAAAGAAGTTGAAATGAGGCATACAGTAAGGTGCTGAACATAATAAGTAGGCTAAAATAGTTAAAGCTTTAGCTAAATATTTTTCACTTCTATCAGTTCACTGCATTTTGAGAAGAATAACATACAAAAGAAGGAAAAGTATTTCACATGCCATAGGAAAATGTTCACAGTCTGAAAAAAAAAGAGCAAAAAGATCAGAAGTTAGCAAATGACTGCAGTAGGCTTCTCTGCCATGGTCAATAGAACACAGGCACCTCAGCACCAGATCAGCATCTCTGAAGTTTGGAACACCAACAACTTCTTTAACCAACTTTAGACATCTGTGATTGAGATTTTTGGCCATGTGCTTTGTACAAAAGCATAATCGAATGACAAAGTTCTGCTGTAATAAATGACTCCACATAATGGTGAGTGCTACAGAGCAGATTGCTTATTTCTAGGAGTGAAAGATACAGTACTCGTTCAAGGATAATCTGATAATAGATCACAAGGAATTCCAATGCCACAAAAGACTAAGAAGAGCCTTGGGATTTGACCAAGAAGAGGGACATAACTAACCTAACACAATCTAATGATGGAGGAGATTCACTGCAAGCTGATATACTGTTATACAACCTTCTCTTGTCTTGCCTCATCTTATGGAACTGAAATGTTTTCCATAATGGGTCATAAAGCCTGTGTTTTCCCCTGCAGCAAAAGCCAACAGATTTTACTTTGTAGGAAGGAAATCTGCACAAGCACTCTCAAACTACGAAAACAAACCACTTCTTTCAACTAAACAAAATCAGTGCAGTAATACAAATTTCCTATGTCCTACGCAAGAAAACATTCTTTATCCAACACTGCAAAACAACACGAAAAAGATGATCTGATTGTAGCACATCCTTCAGAACTATCAGTTTTACACCAGCAGTAGCTTATTTTGTCAGATAGCATTGTCAGTTTGGAGGGGCAGGCTGCACTGTTGTGGTAGCGAATCTTACACATTGGTAAGTTTTTATAAGAAATATTGCCTCTTTTTATATTGGTAAAACTGAGTTAATGGCAACCAAGACACGACGTGCCTAAACAATATATGAGGAAAGGCAAAAAGTGCAAGTCTTAGAGTCACTGGAAAGAGAGAATTTGAGCTAACTTTCTGCATCCTGTGGAAGAGGAAAATATATAAACAGTTGATTTTAAATAGGAGAAAAAATAAGGAGAATAAAGCCCTAGTGTATATAGAGAAAGGCTGAATTCTTTTCACAAGTGATATTTTTATAGAAAGGTTCCAGAGGAAAAGAGTTGAGCACACATTTTTCCCTCTCCCTTCAGAGTCTGGGACCATTATTCCATAATGATCAAGAGAAAAGTAGAAAGCTCAAATAATTATATAACCGTAACCATCACCATTCAGGCCTGTATGGCCTCTTTCGTTTGTCAGGAGATGTGTTGTCATTAGATTTAATCTATATCCTATTTCATTCAAAATAAGCAAGTTTGCTTTCTACTTCCAGCAATTCTTTTCTTTCTTTGTTTGCACATTTTCCAAGGTTTAGAACCTTAAACTGATGGATGATCTTTTTAAAGCTGCGTACTTGACATCGCCAGGCACACAATGCATAAGTGACAGAGTTTTTCAGGATCGAGTTAAATATTATCCAACCTGTACAGGCAGAGAGCGTTAAGTGTGCTGTTAACCAGGAGGCTTCTCTAACAGTCACTCCCTCCTTTGCCCTGGAAAGTAAATACTGGGTTGTATTTTTAATTCAAACTTGCTTCTTCCCATCTGTTTTTTATCCTGTGACATAGTTGATCAAGACTAGCTGTATGTCTTTTGCTGTGGAACAATGGAAAAAAATAATTTTGACTATTAACTCTTTTATTTTTCATCCACTTCAAGATACAAATAGCTCAGTTTTACATGCTTCCCCTCCTCTCTTTCTCTTTCCTGATCCTGTATAATTTTACATAGTTTTATAGACTAAAAGAAAGGGTACAATTTAAGGAGTTTTAATGACTGAGAAATTTTGGAAATAGCCGTTTCCGCTGCAACACATTACTGAAGTTTGCCTATGATATTTTTTCACTACACTAATTGTTAATCTGACTAAAAGCTCGCTTGTTAATTTAAGCAGTTTATTCCGTTTTGTTGCTTAGAGCCCTAAGTTCTCTCTTAAGATATTCTTCTAGAAATACCTATGAGCCATCCTGTAAAGTTTCAAATATAAAGCTTATTACCATTTAAAGTAGATAACCTTAGGTAGTTAGAAGAAGTGATTCTATGACACAAGCCAAGTAATTTTAAAAGAAATTAAGGAAACAGAATTTTTGAAGTACCATAATTGTCATGAAAATCCCCCTCTTTCATGCTTGAAAGAGATTGACCGAGATCTGCACTTCGCACACTCTTTTCCTCTTGCTTAAGAGGTTGTGCTTTATTCATTTGTAAGAATAGGCCACTTTATAGAGCATTATTATTCTCAGTGAATCATTCTAAAGGAGAGCATAGTAATGACCTAACAAACCATGAGTTCAGAATTCGAAAATCAAGCAGGAAAATTTATTTGATAATATTTCTTAACCAAGGGAAAAGTCTTAAGCACTATTTGAGAGCTTTCTTGATTACCACAGTCTCAGCTTCATGGCTGATTCTGATCCCAAACAGCCTGACTGGCAACTCATGTGCTTAATGTTAAAATAGCACTGAAGTGCTTTAAACCAGGATCTAAATATTTCGTACAGATATGATCAGAAGCATGTATTCATCTTGGACAGGGAATCGCATTCCATTTACGTACCTCCTTGTCTTTGAGTATATGGTCTGAAGTTCAGAGCCTTAAAAATACATTTATTTCAAAGGGTGCTGGATATGGCATTAATGAATAACTCTAGCTGCAGTAATATGCTATTTGAAAATATTTAATTGAGCTCTGAAAACTCCATGGAATACCAAAGCAATTTTTAGTACAGTTTGACTAAATTCAACGGCCAAAACTTTGCAACACTTCTGGGTCAAGCCCTAAAAGAGCTGAAACTAGACTTGATGGCATAACCCTTATTGCAAGAAAACTAACCATCAGGATGTGTCCACATTGCCTCTGCAGAAATAATATTTACATGCAATCCAGAGGCCAAGCTCAGCAAGCGGGCCCATGGGAATTTCACGAGGTTTAACAAGACCAAATGCTGTTCCTGCGCCTGAGTTGGTGCCACCCCCGTTACCAGTCCAGGCTGGGGCATGAACAGAGGGAGAGTAGCCCTGCCCAGAAGGACTGGGGGGTGCTGCTGGAGGAGAGGCTGAACATGCCCTGGCCATGGGCACTCACAGCCCAGAAAGCCAAACATGTCCTGGGCTGCAGCCAGAGCACCGTGGGCAGCAGGGGAGGGGAGGGGATTCTGCCTCTTTGCTCTGCTCTGTTCTGGTGAGACTCCACCTGCAGAGCTGCATCCAGCTCTGGGGTCCCAGCACAGGAAGGACATGGACCTGTTGGAGTGACTCCAGGGGAGGCCACCAAGTTGATTGGAGGGATGGAGCATCTCACCTGTGAGGAAAGGCTGAGAGAGTTAGGTTTGTTCAGTCGGGAAAAGGGAAGGCTTTGGAGTGACTGAATTGTGGCCTTCCAGTACCTGAAGGGAACTTACAAGAGAGCTGGAGAGGGACTATTTACAAGGGCCTGGGGTGACAGGACAAGGGGGAATGGCTTCAAACCGAGAGAAAGTAGATTCAGATCAGACTTGAGGAAGAAATTCTTTACTATGGGGATGGTGAGGCACTGGCACAGGTTGTCTGGAGAAGCTGTGGACACTCCATCCCTGGAAATGTTCAAGACCAGGTTGGATGGAGCTTTGAGCAACCTGGTCTAGTGAAAAATGTCCCTGCCCATGGCAGGGGTGTTGGAACTAGGTGATATTTAAGGTCCCTTCGAACCCAAACCATTCCTAGGACTTATACTGAACACAGTCAATAAATTTGTTACCTTTGAAGGAAGTAATGGCAATAAGCAATATTAGCACACTACTGCAAGTTTTCAAAGTTAATTGAATCAGCATATAAAAGTGTTTTCCCCGTGTAATAAATCTCATTATAATCAACTAGTCTATGGCAGGCACTTCCCTATGATATGCAAATTTCAAGTATTTATTTAGAATATACTCAGCATTTTCATATGACTCCATTTTCTGTTTAAAAAATTTGAGAGTTACATTAAATACCCAGCTTGCCTTTGGAAAATGTTATTAGCAACATCATATGCCAACATAATAATGGAACTTTTCAAATATTCAGACTACAAATATAATTTGGATGTGGAAAAAGGGTTTCATTCAAACTTCATTTAGGAGCTTCCTGGTTAAATCTGCTATGCTGACTTCTTTACAACATGCAACAAGGAATGAAATAAAGGTTTAAGGATATTTTACCTGTTTTTCCCCAACACAAGAGAAAAACTTCGTGATATAATCACTATTTATTTCCATATTAAAGTTCAGTCTCAACAAACTTGTGCTGTATTTCGAAGTGTAAAAACAGCAACATCTATTGAAGGAGAAATACAGACCACTAACAAAAATGTACTAGTGATCCACTAATGCTATGAATCTCTTTCTCAACCAGTGTTGTTAAACA
Organism: Aleadryas rufinucha; assembly: GCA_013397815.1. NCBI lineage: Eukaryota > Metazoa > Chordata > Aves > Passeriformes > Aleadryas > Aleadryas rufinucha. The sequence goes on from VZTH01005168.1 coordinate 17,941, forward strand.
TTCTGGAGAACAGCTAGATGATGGTATTCAAGGTGAAAAAATAAAAAGGAAGGAACAGAAAATAGATGTTGTCTAATGGAACTTCTTCACAGTTTACTGAGTTTCTCATTGTTTCTTGTCAGACATGAAGAACATGGCAAAAAAAGTCATAACATAAACCACACAATGAGATTGCAAGTAACCGAGATATGGAGTTCTTTTTATTCCCTAGTAGCAAATGCTTCCCCTCCGTCATAGTTACTGTGAATACAGAACAATTAGACCAAAACTTGTCCCACAGATAATTATTATTTAAATTTGTACAAAGAATGTTTTCTTTTGTGATTCTAATCCTGTAATCTCACTAGGAATGAAAGAACTTTCATGATGATGGCCATCTCTTAAGATCGCAAAACTCAACCTATCAGCTTCTGTTCTTCTTCCTTTTTATTGTTTTTGCAGAAAATTGTATAGAATTATACATTACTTCAATGCAGACTAGACTATCACTAAAAATAATTTCCAAAGAAGCATTAACATTTCATCAGTTCTTCGTGCTTGTTTATTTTTTGGGATTCATATAGAGAAATTAAATTTATATTAAGGAAATAACTGAAATATATGTATCACATGGTCAAAGAACTGATCAGTAAAGCATATAGCAGGAAAACAAAGATTCATAATTAAAGTAGATTAAATCATACATCTCATCAAAATGAGGGTTGTGTATTTAAAAAAACTTACAGAGAAAGCTTTGATATATAGTCAGTGTATATACACCTCCAGGTATCACAGGAAATTTGATCATAGACAGCTAAATGATGAATGCTAAACTGTGGTAGAAGGATACATCAAAAAAAGACACTTGAACATCCATAAATAAACCCCAGCCAAGAATTGTTTGGTGCTAGATTCAAATATCAGCATGTGAATGACTGGTTGCAGCCACCACAGATATTTCTCCTCTTTTTTTCTTTCTGGCTCCTTGAATATTTAATTGCACTTTTCAAAAGAGAAGACATTCAAAAGAAGCAGTAATTGTAGAAAATCCACTGGACAAAGACAGCAGATGCATAGAGGATGTAGATTTCAATCTCCCACCTCTCTGGCTGTGCCTCATTGGGACAGACATAGGAAATAGAAGTAATTGCAGAAAAGGAACGAGTCTAGTAAGGATATGAAACACCATCAGAAGTTGTTTATATGGGTTCTTATCTTCGGCATTTCCTATTAACTGGATATAAATGCTCTGGGTTCTCTGGATTCCATTCTGAACCCTCCCTTGTACAAGGGAACAAAGAAAATCTGTAGATTTTTGACATGGTGGTTGGTTTTTGGCATGGTTACTACCATGTTTAATGCCATGCTGCTAAATGCCATTGGATGAAATTTAGCAAATACTCCCCTTGCACAATACACAGGCACACAAGCAGGAACCTCTTTAACCCGTGCAAGCTAAGAGGAATTTTTGACTATTACTAGAAACACATTCTGGCAACACTGTATAGACTCAACTCCTGTGAAAAGTCTCATAAACAATTTCTGAATACAATCCCTATATTCAATTGGGCAAGGATGACAAAAACCTCAGGATTCTAGTTTAGAATATTGCTTTCTCTGCAGATGAAAGTTTTGCTTGTGATTTTTGCCTCTATAGAGGAAGCAAAGTGATTGGTTTTGTCTGCCTGTGTGGCTTTGAGGTCTGCCTTCTCCCTTTCCAAACTAATCCAATAAAATAAAAAGTGCTCTGGAAAGCACGACTCCTACGAGCGAGGCATACTCTGACTTTGAGGGAGAAAAAGTGTCTGCATTAGGATGATAAATGACTGACTATAATTAATTAATCAATTAATTGATTTTACAATAAAATCCAGTATTAGAAGTAGTGGCCTCAAATACATCGTGACCTGCAGTTTTATCTGATAAATTATGCTCCATCAAAATCCACACTCAGCAGTTATTTATTGCACAAAGTTCCAAATTCGATCTTCTACTTCTGAATTAATTTGGATCCTAAGTATTTTGCATTTGTATTGCCACCCAAAAGGGTTCTTGTAAAAATCGTGTTTAAAAAAGGGATATACAATGTTTACTGCAGGAACATACTTGACTTTCTATGATATTAAAAAAGCTTAGCAAAAGGGAACAATGCTCATCATCAAAATGTCTGGTCTAGAAAAATTACTCCTGGGGTAATTTCAGGATGCTGCTCTCCCTGCATTCAGTTTATGTTCTGCATCTACAATAAAGGGCAAATGTCTCTGCAGTTCCCTGCTGAAATCAGTGTTGGGCTTGTACTTCTCAGTCTCACAGTTTGGAAGAATGCCATTGCAAAGGAGCACGGAAAAGGGAAATGAGCCACCGCAGAGAAAGTCAAGAGTGAAGATGCACTTCAAATCAATTTTGCCATGAAGCTGAGCTCTTGTTATGTCTGGTAGGAATGGATTTTAACAGATAGGAGAGAATAACCTCAGGGCTACTATTCTCCTAATCACACAGATTTTTTTTCTTTTTCTTTTTTTTTCAACTTTTCTGGAAAGACCAAAATGTTAAAGATTTTTTTAAAAAATATTATTTTAATGGAGCTAAATGTCTAATCAAATCTCAGAAAAGTGGTTCTGTCTTGGAAAAAAGATGTTATTTAACCTATGAAACATGTTAAACAGATCATTTAAGTGAGACTTNTTTTCAACTTTTCTGGAAAGACCAAAATGTTAAAGATTTTTTTTAAAAAATATTATTTTAATGGAGCTAAATGTCTAATCAAATCTCAGAAAAGTGGTTCTGTCTTGGAAAAAGGATGTTATTTAACCTATGAAACATGTTAAACAGATCATTTAAGTGAGACTTTGTTATTCTAACTGCTATGTTGTAATGGTGGAAGAGATGATGGAAGAGACAAAAGATGACGGTAGAGACAAAAGAAGCATCAGTCTGATTGCGTGTTAGAAAGAAATTTGAAACAGCATTTGACAACATATCAAATAAAGGGCATAATTCAGTAAGGGATCACAAGTCAAATATCCAGTACTATTTAGAAGACTACACCATTTTAAAACCCACTAAAATATGTTTTTATAAGTGGTATCCTACTGCACAAGACACAAACTGAGGAATAAGATTTCAGAATAGCTGAAAAATCACAAGAATTGCTCATAACCACTCCAAGGCTTTTCCACAACTAACTGAAATATAGGTCATAAGTCTCAAAAAAAAAAGAAAAAAAAAAAAGAAAAAAAAAAGAAAAATTCTGCTTCAAATACTTACCATAAACCCATCACAACAGTTACACACATCAGCATCTTTGAGTTCAGCTTGCAGCAGCAAACAGTTAGGTACTGTTGGTAAAAAGAGAAAGCAAAGTTTGTTGCTACAAATTTCTGGGTTATTGCTCAAAATATCCATGTCTACAGTGTGGTTTAGAGCAGCTCCATGGTTAGAATGTATTTGGAATTTGTTATCATTTGGGCAAGCATGACAAGATAAGATCTTAACAACTATATTTGAAACATGCACAAGTTCGTTTACACTGCCTACAGTGCTGCATTGATTCCTATCTCTTTCCTGGGTTATTTCACTAACAAAAGGGTCATAGCAAATGTACACAGAGCCAATAAGCCTACAGACATTAACTCCCCCCTGCTCCCCAAAGTCTTTATATAACAAAATTGTGTGTGGTCGGTTGTGGCTTAGATACATTGCCAAAACAGTTTTCATCGACTCGCCATTTATTCACATTGCAACATTCTCATATTCACTTCATCTATTTTTAGAGACAGATAATAAACATTTATGTGATCAAAATAAATAATACAGGACTACTGAAACATCTCAAAGGCTTTGCTATTCAGAATGGCATCAGCCAAGGAAGTATACTCAGCACTAGCCACACTTTAGTTTTCAGCCATTTATTTTTGACATAATGAAAATGCCTTCTCTCCGAGTACATGGCCACTCTTCCTCTCTTACGTCAGAGTCTACAAGCTATCGAGGGTAAAAGATGTATGAGCCTGTTCAGACTGAGAGCGCCAGCAACTAAGTCAGTATGTTTCTTTTTTTAGTATTTAATATCTTTCCTGACTGCAGCAGATTTTGTGTACTTGGAAGTTAACACTGAAATATTTGGACTACTACTGTTTGAAGGACAGTGACCGCTGAGACAGGACAGCGAGTCAGAATTTTTGCTTGTTCTACATTTAAACACATTGTTAAAGAGATAGGATAAATACGTTTTTTTAAAGAATTCCACGCATCAGGCCATGCCACTGTGAATCACACATTGCTGCTTACCAGACATGTCTCTGTAACCACAGCTGCTCGCATGCCTTTGTGTATGCTTACAGTGTGCAGACTGAAAGCCCTAAAATGAAGAGGAAAGGGGGAAAAAAACTGGATTCCAGATGATCTGACCAGATTCAGACTGAAGAATCTGAGGTGGCAGCTTCTTAAAGCTTTGGAAGGGGTTATCTAACTATAAATCTGAGGGATTAATATATCACACCATTCCCAGATAACCTATCTGCAAAGGCACTAACTAAGAGTTTGGAACACAAGTAAAAGCATTCACCGCTTCTACTTCAGCAGCCTAAAATTGCAGCCAAGCCACATGAGAGTGCATGCTGACATCAGATCAGTCCTTTCCAAAGACCTATACAGAACTGCATTGTTTCCTGCAATCAGCAGTTTTAGGCCAAATTCTATGAAGCCCAGTGACCTTGTCTTTTATCAAATAAAATGTGAAGCACTGGTGAATTGAACAGAAACTTTAACTAAGCTCAACAACAGTTTATGCATTCCATGCTGGGATATGCAAAAGAACAAGGCTATTCTGTAAAAGAACAAGCAGACATGTAGTAGATTAGATTGTCTGCACCAGCATCTCTGAAATTCAATCCTTTCTTAAATCATTTCAAAGGCAGATGGACAATGTTTTGCCAAGTCTGCAATTTGGTGGTGATGAAATTGCCTCATGAATGTGAAGCTAGATGACTGCTTAGAATTTCATATATTTGTGAGAGAACAGAGGAAGAATTATCTGAGGTCTTCTAAACTGCAAGAAAAGAGAAGAAATTGGCTACATGCTGAAGCATCCACAAAAGGACAAGTTGAATCTGTTTATAAGAATGCTGGCAGAAGATTTAAGTGCCTTAGAGTTTCAAATCAAAGGCCTGCTGGTGGAGAAAAGCTGGGGAGAAAAAAGAGAAATCTGCAAATACACTTACACTTTGCTTCTGATATGAGATAGAAAAGAGGAACAGAGAAATTAAGAGAGGAGGAGCAATGCCAAGAATTTTTATACAGGTAAGTATTTCTGAGCTCAAATTTGAAAAAAAATAGGAGATAATGGGAAAAAATAACTATGATAAATACATTTGAAAGAATCTCCTGGCATATAAAAAAAAAAAATTACATGCTGTTTAGTTTTGTATGATAACAAGGATATTTAAATACTTAGTGGCTTATATTCTGGTTTGATGAGTTTGTTAGAAAATTTGCAGTATAAGCCGTGCAAGCTACTTGTAGTTCACGTTGCCATACTACCCTTCCATGGTTTTCTGTGTTATATTTAAAGGAGAGGCTTTATAACCCATTTTTCTACAGTTGGTTTTAGCTTGTGCAGAGAGAAGCTGTGCAAAAGATGGCAACACTGGTAGATAATAGAACTAAAACTTACTTCTGTCTATAAAATGATACAAAAGTCTCATTATTCTTGAAATGCTACACCAGGCACTTTTCTACAAGGGAGAAAGGAAAAGAAGGACATCCCCAGCCATCTTCTTGTTTGGAACATCAACATCCCTTCAGTTACTAAACATTAATAAAAGCATACAATAATGGCAGATCAATTCTGAAGAAAGGGATGAAAAGGAAAGCCTAAAAGCGATTTGTAAAAAGACTCAGACTTCTGAAATAGATGTGACTTTAGATATCTGACTTCAGCTGTGTCATCCAAGAAGTTTCTGTTCATTGTCTCCTCAAATAATAAGGCTTTGCAAACACTGCATATCTGATTTTGATGTGAAACATTTTTTTTACATTTACTTGTCTCAATTTCACCCTGTTTCAATGCCAGCAGAATAAGAAAAATTGACAGAATAATGTTTAGGTTTTTAGATTCTCATTTCAGAGCTCAGAGCGTGTTCATACACCTGCTCATGGCATGCTTGACCCACAGGTTTAACCCACTGCCTCTTCAAAAGTCACTCAGTAGTGACACTCATCTTGTGTAACAGCCTCAAGCAGAAACATGTGTGTCCAGATCCACCTCAGCCTAACTGCAAGGAATTCAACCTCGAGCTTTCCCCTACAATGCCTTACTCTGAAAACAAGGCAGCCTGGATCAGAGCAGTACAGAATGATTCAGTCTGTCCTGTAATATCTGGACCTGCCTACTTTCATCATCCTCAGTAGGCAGAAAGATCACCGTCTGGTGATTCAAAAAACATCTGTGACATATTTTTAGAACTTAGTTCAGTCCTCTCCATTTGCTTTTCATCACCATCTTTTGTCTTTCCTCCCTGCTATTTACTTGCATTCTACCTATCACAAAACTGGAACAGTAACTTCAGATTTTGCTAGTCTCTGTTCTTATTCCCTCTTTTAATCTTTGCTTTACTTTCCCATCCTCTCACATCACAGCACAAACACACTTGTCCCACCCCCAGCCTCTTTAACTACCATTTCTCCTCTCTGTTTAATCTCTTTACGCTCAGAAATAGCACTCTGTGTCCTGCCTTGAACTGCCAGCTCCTTTCAATACAGCCAAGTTCCTCTTGAAATCAGTCCCCTTTTGCCTTCTCTGACTCTGCACTACGATGGTTTTCTCCCACCGTCTTTCTTCCACAGATCTCTCTAGATTTTATTGTGGTTCTTGGTGGGAAATCCAAAATACTTTTTATTTTGTCTCCTTCAATCTTGCCTTTAAATTATCTCAGTCTACCCTTACCTGCAAATTTAAATTTAACTACTTTTTTAAAGCAACTAACAGCCCTAACTCAGTATCCCAGACCCATTGCCTCCTTGTCTCTCTGACATCTTTCTGAGTGACCACCTATCAATGTTTCAAACTCTACAAAATTAAAGCAGGTAACTTTATATTAATTTGCACCATTTTTTCCCAGTTTTTTTTAAATCTGAACGACCAGCACTTCACTGCCATGTTTGTTTATAAATACAAGACATATTTTGTCTCCCCCCCCCTTATTAAAATGCTGCTGCAAAGACTGGTCTTCTACTACAAAACTGTATCCATGTCACCCCTCTCTTTTCATTCTTCTACTACTAAGTCACTTTTTTGTATGAAGCACAATCTATTTGTCCTTATTCCTAATGCTAAGAACATCATAGTCCCATCCAATTCCCCATTCAGCAACTTACAGTAATTCAGCAGCAGGAACATCAAATGAGTTCTCGTCTCAGTCTCCATATTTTAACTGCTCTACCTCTCTCTCACATGGCAAAGAAAAAATTATCTCCCCATCATTATCCACCCCATTCTTAAAAAATTTCCCTTATTATGAAGCCTCAGAAAACCTGACAGTGACTCTTGTTAAGGTCCATGACTACAAGATACCATGACTGCGCTTTTCTTGTGCACTGCACTTTCTGGCACCTGGTATTTCATTTTACTCTCAGATCAGGGACATTCATTGGTGCATTCATACAGGGCACAGCCAAACACACAACTGCCACATTTATGATGCTGTGTAGGGATGTTCTCATGGGGGGGATACCTGGTTGCAGCTCCTTGTTCATGTTCGAGACTGGTCCTTGTTCATGTTCAAAGCTGGCCCTAAAATGTCTCTTGGGAAGGAGAGGGGGAATTATAAGCTATCTTTATAGAGATAGAGGCCTTCACAAAGAAGATAGAGTCTGGAGAACTGACACAAGTTGCACAGGACAAAATAGAAAAGTCAAGTGAAAAATCTTTTTCACCAAGAGCAAATCTGGTCTCCCAGAAGGGCTTCTAGCAAAAAGCCACTTCACTTCTGCCCTTTGCTCTTCTCCCTGTCCTAGCCTTGCAAAGGTGAGTCATTCTAAAGGCAGAGGTCACATTCACATTCACAGGCTGTAAACTATGAAGAGTAATACAGAATCTATTGTCATAACCAGACAGCAAGGAGAGGGATGAGGTGCTAACAAATCTATTTCTGTTCTAGACATATGTAGGTATGGAAATAATTTATTTTAATGGTTTTATTCTAAACTGATGCTCCTATCAACACTTACTGCTACTCCAAGGAACTATAAAATCTGTCCAGTTCTTTTCAGCGTAGATGTCTGTGATTCTTTTCATCTGGATTTGCAGGATCAGTATTACCTCTTGAGTTGCTCTCCATTTTGAACTAAAAGCTTAAGGTATTTTTAATATTCTTTGTGAAACAGTATGTGCAGTAAAATGGTACTTGGAAAAGTAGTAGGAATATCTCACAGGAAGCAAGCATGTTTATAGTGAATTACCTGATTTGTGTCTTTTGTGATTCTGCATATTTAGCATCATTTGGTTTAGGATTAAAGACCAGCAGAAATGACTGCTAAAGGCGTATAAGTACATTTAATCCTATTTTATACTGAGGTCTTTATTGAATCATGTATTTTAAGTTACACTCACGAGAAGTGCAGAGAAAGGCACACTGAACTGGTCTTATATAGCAGTTAAAAGCCTTCTTCAAATGCTAATCATTTATAATTAGTCTACTTCAATTAGTAATGAACAAATTGCCCTCTCCAAGAAAAGAGAATATATTCCATGTGCTGATTAAAAGGGAAGAGTGATCTTCAGATTCTGAAGCGAATGATTGATGTGAAGCAAAACTCTCTCACAATTTTGTTCTTTTAACTCTTTGATGAACTGATCAACAAAGGCAAGTTTCCCAAAAGTCTTAGAAACATTATTAGCAATTCACATAAAGAAAAGCACATCTGTGTTCATACGTTCTCACTTTAAATACATCCTTACTTTAGTGCTATTTTGTGCCATTTACTAAGCAGGTGTTATCTTCCCTCTTCTCTCCAGGAATCAGCTTTTAATTGGCTACTTTCTAATGTGCAAAAAAAAAAAAATCAAAAAGCAATTGGCTGGTTGGGAACTGATTTTTAGGCAGTAGTCCCAAAAAACCTTTGGGCAGGAATAAAGGCATCTTATTGATTCAGTACAACTTCAATCGCTAAAGATTATACAGTTTATGCGAAAATACCTAAGCTGAATTTTGATACAGGACCTCTTTCACTTGCTCAGTGTCTATTCTATACAGCCAAGACAAAGTTTACTGGAAGAGTGGTTTTGCTCAGTTTTAATGTAGGAGTTCTTCAGGCAACAGTGTACTTCAAGCATATGCAAATCAATAGTTTTGAATCACCTACACTGAAATGGGGTAGGGACGAGGGAAAGAAAATTGGGTAATTCATTCAGAAAGTAAGTTTCTGCTTTCTGCTGATATGCCACCTGGTGAATTACAGAAAATCAATGTTCTGTTCTTTATGTTCTGTTATTAGGTGTTCTGCTTCCAGATGTTTGGAGTGGTCTTGTATAAGTGGGGTTTTGTTCATAGGTTTTGGCGGCATTTTTACTTTATCAGAAGTGTGTGTGGGATATTAAGTGAAAATATACAGTACAATGTTACATTTCAAAAAGTAGAGAAAAGCCTTCTCGCTGATATGGTTGTGTAGGCAAATGCTATAGGAATGGTAAGGAATATATTAAGAAAAAGATTGCAAATGGAAAAATGCAGACATGACAAAATGAGATAAATTTCTTCAATGACAAGTCTGTCTCAATAAGAGCAGCTGAACCAGGGAGAGAGTTTCTCTAGTAAAAGTAACGGAATTTAACTGAGATTTCTAGTACTTCGTTTCAGTTTTACCTTCCTTTCACTGATTAAAGCTGCATTCAGTTCTTCCCATAAGGACCCATGACATGGTCTCTGAAGGAAGAGGTCATAGCTCCTTCCAGTCATCCTCAACAGGCATGGACTGCCCTCCATTTGAGGATGCAGATAAAGGCACTGAAGCATTGCTTGGAATCTGATATAAACTGTAAGGCATTCCAATATTATAATATAATTTGAAAGCCTGTAGACATGTATTAAATTGTAATCACTCCCCTCTGCATGGGAATAGGGAAAAGGATATCTTACATTACATAAACATACGGCTATAGAACTAATTAATTTCCTGATTAAACCTATAGATAACTCCATAAAATAATTAGCAATAGCTTCATAGATAATCTACCAAGTATCTGGAATTCAGACAGTAAAACACAGTTGCTCTAAGATAGTGGTTAGTTCCCCTGTTAGTCTGTTTCTTCTTTAACTATCAACTACATTAGTAACATTATGGGGAGCTCATAGCAACTCCATAATATTTTATCAGACTTGAAGAAAGATCATTATCCCATGAAACACCAGTGTAAGCATCTCTGATTTCACACACTTAACCCTCTTAGTTCACTTGAAAACCTGATGATTCTGAAAAAGTCACTTATTGTCTCCAAAAACAACAAATAACTTTATGAAGGATTTTTTGTTTGACTGCAGGTATTTCACAGCCTTATTAAGATGTTAGGATCCCTATGTTCAGAAGGAGATTGAATTTTTCTTTCTTTTCTTTCTTTCAAGGTTTCCAGACACAGCAACAATAAAATGTCCACAAGACACTGGACAACACATGTAAACTAACCATATTACACCCATTTGTACTTTTATACAGAATATTCACAGAATCACTTTTTATTCAGGGATTATTCAAGAGGTTATTTAGGTCACGTGCCTTAGTTTTATCACATAGAGTCAGTTTTAACTTCTACCCTAGACACTGTATCCGATATTTCTAAAGGAGCAAGTTTAGGAATTTACTTTATTGGGCAAACACAACTATGTGTGTTACTGTGTTACCTCCTCCACCTTTGGAAACACAACAATGAAATAAGGAACTGAAGATAGAATCTATTTGAAGAAAAAAATCTGTATTGTTCTAAAACTGGCCTTCTCTCTGGCCTCGTGACGTGGATACTGTTTTGTTTGACAGAAAATGTCATTGTGTAAGTATTATCATCAGACTATTGATGGACTTTCAGAGTTGTCATCAATAGTAATAACTCTGCATAAATGAAAAATAATTACCCAGGAGTCAATCAATTTGCCACCTATAACACACAGAGTACTACAAGTAACAGGAAAAATATTTTTGCAAAAAGAAAGTTTGCAATAAAAATTAAATATTATCTTTAATGAAGGGGCTTTTCATATAAGAAAAACTCTCACAGCACCAGCTTCAGAATCCACATCTTGTTTCATTTAAAACCATATATGGAAAAAGGAACTGTGTGCACATGAAATACTGAGTAGACAGGAGCTCTGTATGTTCTGTGAACACCAGAGACGAAAGAGATCTGTTCCAAAGAATTAGTGAAAATACACAGATTTTAAAAAGCAGTCTGGTTGCCTGGGAACTCAGTGAGAAACTCAGAATAGTTTTATAGCTGATCAAGGTTCATTCAGTAAGTATTAGATAAAAAGTGCTGATCTAGAAAGAAATGAAGATGCATATCAACTATATACAACATAATCTGCTGCTCAGGCATTCCATAAGGATGTTCCTTTATCTTGGGAACATCCTCAAGGTAAACCTTATGGATTTTTTTTTGTGGCGAAACATCACAGAATACCTTAATACATCTGGAAAATTTGTCTTCATATCAAAACCACAGAGATGTAAACACCTAAGGAAATACTAAGAATGCAATACGATAGATTTTTGTGGAGAGAAGACTAGGAAAGAAAACTATTACTTCATTGTTAGTGATACCCTAGAAGTGCAGCCAGTAGTATAGTGAAAAGAAAGTGAAAATATAGAGAAGAAATTTTCTCTGATAATAAATTCTTCTGGATTATGGAAAAATCTTTGATGGGAATTACATCTCCTGGAATTTGGACAAAGCACTGTAAATGTAATAAAGGATATACTGATGCATTGGCAGAATAGGAGCTGAAAGAGCTTTTAGTATTTTTCCTCTTCTTTCCTAACTCTTTACTCTTATCATTGACAGCATTAAGTATTTCTAATATTTTTGATGCCATTTCTATAATAGGAAAAAGTTAATTCCACATTTTAAGTGAAGGAGCTCCCAATTTCTACAAGAACATCTTGCAGTGAGCTAACAGATATTAAAAATAAAAGGTGAAAACTATGAGCATTTAGTTTAACATCTACGTAAGAGCTATTTCTACAGAATTCCTTTATACACTGTAGAGATAAGCACTCCTAGTGCCTACATAATTTCATATTGCCAACAGGTTATTTATGAGCCATATCAAGAGAACCACTCACAGCCAGAGATGAAAAACACAAAAGTTGTACAAGCTAGAGTACAAATGGTAAGGTTATTAGGATGCAATTAGACATTAGGATGTAATGAAATTAAATGGACATCAAACACCCAGTTCCTGCAGTGTGGGGCAGGATGGTGTGGGGTTTTTTGAGTAGGGTGAATGGATGAAGCAGAATGCAGAGGCCAACTCTCCCGAGCTGAGAGCTGGCAGGACCCTCCTGCCTTCACAAGCACATGCCGTCATTAGCAGCAACACAGATCTCCAGAGAAGTTCAGAGAGCAGCACGCTCCTTCCAGAAGACGTAGAAGCTGTCTTCAGGAGCCAGGCTTCTTGGAAGAATGTGCTTTGTACTGCCTTTGCTCTTGTTAACGGCCTGAGATATGGAGAATATTTTTGGATGCTTCCAGTTACTTCAAGAATCAAACTTCCTAATTTGTCTCCTACTTGTTCTTCAGCTATACCCAGCTGTGTAACAGACTAGCAAGCAGACTCCACCATAAAGGAACTGTCTGCTCTTTGCATAAACTGGGATTGATGATTCCTAATAAACCTGTATTTTGAGCTGTGCACATTCAGATTCAAAAATGTAAAGCCAAGACTGCCGACTGTGATCCCATCACACAACAGTATGCTTGTGTTCTGCCAGGATGACATTTTTTGTAGTTATGTCTTCCTGTCACAAGAAAAACTGAAAATGTAAAGTAAGCAAAGATACAGAGGTTTTACTTATTTTTTACAGCACTCAAAACTCAAATCACCCTGATTATATAGCAGTGAATTTAGGTATATTACAGAAGACATGAAGACAAATGCAGCCTAAAATCAATCTTTGCAGAAGGTAGGGTCTTGATTTGCCCCTCAGACTTCAATCTATTCTCAAAGTTGTATATTCTTAGGATAGATTTTGTAGGTCCAGATTCTCAAAGAAACAAGGTGTATTTCCTTGAGTACTTTTTTTCACACCGTTTCATCGTGTAAGGGAATTTTTATGAGATTTTTTTCTGGTAATTTAGATTATCAGGCATCAACAAAGGTCCTTCATACAAAAAAAAATTTGGTTTTTTTTTAACCTTTATGTAAATGTGTACATTAAAAATGCATTATATATTTATGGAAAGCAAGAGTTAATTCCTCCTCACTGCATATTTTAAGTCAGTATTATTAATCCTGAAGTGCAAAAGGAAATCCAAGTGTACCGTTGCCGACCAAAGGATTTTCTCATCGGAATAGGTAAAGTCACAGGCAGCCTTTCAGATTGTCTAGGATCTCAAAATGACTCTTACATCGTATTATCTCTTAGCCATTAATGTAAGGAATGAAGCCAAGCAAAAGAAGATGGACACTCCCAAATGTGGATGACCTGTAGCTCTCAGAAGAGCCATCAAGGGCTACAGGCAATCAGACACAACTTAGTGTAGACTGACACAGCTCTAATTTCAGCCAGCAGCAGGGATCTATCTGGAACTTGGCTAGCTTCAGGCTCAAGGCAGTGAAAAGCTCTTTTTGCTCTCAGTCTGTTTGCGTTGTTTGTTTTTTTTTTTTTTTAAATAAAGCCTACACACACTCCGCAACCTGCTTTTCTATTTATATCCCTGTTCAGACATATACAGGTAACTCTACAGACCTTGCAGCAAACACATACTTCATGGCAGACACTTTGCCAGGGCACACACTGTAGGAAGCAAAGCTCCATCAGCAGTCCCCACAGCCCTGCTCCCTGCAACACGCACACCAGAGGCCTTCCATGTTATGTAGCTGTCTTTCATTCCCATTAGAACTGAATTGGAGAATGGGTACGGGGAAGTGACGCATTTCTGACTTAAATTTTGGTCTCTTTCAGTTCAGAGGCTGCATGCAGTGAGTACATACTCAGACCTGACAAGCTGGAATTGCTCATGTACTGCTGTTTGTATGTAGCAGAAGATGCTGCTTTGTAAAGTTACACGCACTATGAACATATTTTACTTTTGAAATATTATTGTTTACAGGATTAGAAATAATAAAATAATAGCAAGACCAGCAGAAATAACAGAGCTTGTGTTTAAGTATGAGTTCTCCTCTCCTAATGGGTAGATATTTATAATTTACTAACCCTGCAGTGATAATGAGGGTAACCTGCCACAGCAAAGTAAGCTCTCCGACTTTCCAGCTTAGTGCTCTGTTTGCTCAGGTAAGTGAGCTGGCTTCCATCTCAAGTGAATGTGTAACTCTCTTCACAGGCTGCTCAGCGCAGGAAGTTTGGTCTCTGAAGTTTCTCTGCAGACAATGTGCCAAGAGTGTCTCAGTGAGACTCCTCCACACAGTCCAGAAATAACTGGAGTCTGGGACACAATGGGAGAATGGATAGCAGCTGTGAAGTGCTGGGGGACAAAGAGGACCTGGTGTGGGTGTCACACTGTGCAGGGAAGCTGGAGGTGGCCCTTGGCTCCTCCTCAGCTACCATTGTTCTCATCTCTCTGTTACACAGTGTCACTGCAGCGCCAGTTCCCCCAGCACATTTGAGAGGGCTGATACAGCGACAAGGCACAACACTGCTGAAGGTGCTAAACACTGTCTGGTCAGTCTGGCATTACCTGGCCACCCAGGCTAATAATATGTGTTTGCTTTCTCAAGCTCCACGACACACAATCTCAGACATGCTGCACGCTGTTCTTAAAACTGACTTGGTCTCTGAAGACTTGAAGACTGCTGAACATCACTCCAGTGCCTACAGCTGGAGCTACTATCTCTGATACTCCTGGCAAAAAAGACCTGCATCTCTGCTTTCCAAAGGCATCAGATTTGTCAGCAAGAAACAGCCTAAATAGGGCCACAAAATGAAACATTTGAAGACTAAAGAGTGGTGGGTTTGGAAGGATTTTTGGGGTGAGTGTGATGTCAGGAGACTACAACACATGACATAGGCATGACTGGATCCTGTGTCTGTATGCTATTATACAGGATAATCTGGCTTTTCACACAGATATATTGGAGTCACTCTAAAAAAAGATCACAATGTTTTGGTGTCCATACTACTTCTCCTGTATTTTAAAAAGAAAAGCCTCTAATTTCATCTAGACAATACTTTTAAAATTTCCTTCTCATCATGTCCAAACAATCAGCATTCCTGTAATAAGTAATGCCTTGATATTAACTGAGTCTCTAAGGTATCTTTTCATGGAGTTTTCATAGCATGGGCTGATTTATTTAATTGATGAATAGCTTTGTATGTGCTTATTTTTAATCCTACCCATTTATCTTATGAAGAATTGCTGTTTGTAATTATTCCAAAGACCTAATACCAATATTTTTAATGATAATAATGAATGACATGGCTTTTAGCAAGCCTTTTAATGTCTGTAAAACAATACTCTAATTAGTCAGAATAAAATATTTACTCAGTTAATACAAAAGAGCTTGATATTTTACTTGATCTCACGTGAATACAATGAATCCAACAGGCTGAATTTCTCTTTGAAATACATGACCACATACCTTTCTTTTAATCACACTCTCATAGTTTAAAATTTGCAGAATACTCTTGAAGATGTCTATGTTGTGAGTTAAATGTGAAATACTACCAAAAAGACCCCTATAGCATTTTACCTGCTCTATCATCTTCTGTATCTAACTGTTGTGGCACACTGAGAATTTAAATTGGAAGGTCTTTCTGCCAGGGGAGGTTTTTTCTAACTGGCAGAACAGCTTCATTGTCCATTGCTAAGGTTCCTTGTGCTAATGCACTACAAAGAATGATTATTATTTAATGAATACCTGTAGTCTCCAGGATGGTTCACTGAGGTTATCACTGTCAGTTACATTTCCTAAGCTTATATTAAAAATTACAGGAATAGCTATTCCCTTGTTCACTAAAGAGGACAGAATATTTTACCACTAAAGCAAAGAATGTGCATAGATACCATCCGTAGTTGCAGTCTCAAGAGTTCTTAAAAATAGCAAGGAATCCATCTCTGGGTGCCTGATCTTGGCCTGTGATTCAAAATTCATTTTTAGGCCCTTAAATAGGCAAAGGAGTTTATAAAAGCCCTTATTATCTAGTCATGTCACACAAGTCACTGTCTGCCAGTGGAATCCATCAGTCCCCTATCATTGGAGATGAGTCATTTCTCTTGATCCAAGTTCACAGACTGCAGAGGCTATTATTTTGATAATAGGCCTTCAGGTGTTTCCATTTTGACACCTGAAGCATTTCAAAAGACTTCTGAAGATTTTCAGGAAATATTCAAACCATCCAGTCTCAAATGGGAAGAGAGACCCACCTATTGCTTTCCATTCTCCCCATCTTTTCTCTTTTGATTCTTTCGGAAAAATTTAGAGTAAGATTTGAATTTTCAAATTATTTTTGACAAGTGAGTTATTGATTTGAGATTGTAAAGCACAATTTCAATCACTTAATTTCTGGCCAGTCTAATCAGTATTTTAGCTTATGAAATGAATTTTTTTTTTTACATTCCACGCTTCTAGGAAGACACCAAGAAAAAAGGTTGTGAATTTCAACAATTTTTTTCCAAGTTTTTCATTAATCTGTTCTTCACTATCCCACATCCTTTTTCCCAGTTCACTGTAAAGTTTCTTGAACATTAAGGAAATTGTTACCACTGCACTTGATACCTCTTTGACTAATCTCATAACAGATGCTTCTCTGAACAAGCAATACACTTTATATCCATTATTTTTAAAAAGTAATCAAGGGCACAGCACATTTATTGGTAGAATTTTATCTCTCGGTAGCATGCATGCAATGTACAACCAACTCTGAGCAAGAGCTGAGGTGTTCCGAACATCAATGTGTACTGAAAACTGAGAAAACCAGTATGGAAGTTCTTTCAGCCTATGGAAAAGCATCAAGCAAGTACTTCATCGTGAAAAAGCACTGGAAATTTTGCCTCAGATTTTTGGGAACTTTCCTTCATTGGCTTCTGCCATTTAAACACACTGAGATTTCATATCATCGTATCTATTAAACTAAATCTCACCTAAGTTTTGCTTACTCTAAGCTTTGTGTCTAACTGCACCTTCCCATAAAAGCCCTCAAGTGGAAATACAACTACTTGACTTTTTCGGTTATAAGAGCTTCTTTCTCTCTCTTCCATTAAAGGAGAAAAAGACTGAAAAGCTATAACTGCTCATCAAATTTATTGTGCTCATAATCCCCTAAATTCCAATTTCACTGTTGTTTTTATTGGCTGAAAAACTTACTCAGGCTTTACTCATGAATTATGTATTTAAGAACCGAGTACAGACAGGATCTTATGATCCATAATTACAAATCAAGTCTTACACAAAAACCTCTTCCTGTATCACTCGGGTAATTCTTTCAGCAACATAGTTTTGTATCTCCAGTATTATTTTTTTATTTCTTTGGGGCCTGTATATCGTTAATCAAAAAAATAATTCAAAATATCCTCAGAACAAACTCGCAGTGACATTGCTGCAGTCCCATCCCCATAAACACACTTCCATGACTTCACTAGGCTAATGAGTGTACTCACAATTGTTCCAAAAAAGGCTGTATCCTCTTCACTTTGAGTGCTTGCACAAATTTCTAACGTGGCAAGTCTACAAAATCTAACAGTGTGTCTAGACACACACACAAGCACACCCTGCACACACAAGCAAAAGGTGGCAAAGAGGTGGAGAACTGTAACAGTCCTGAAGCCCTACAGCCTACTTAGCACTGGAATTGCTGGAGGAATAATTTTCTGAATGTAACCCAACACAGCCAACTTAGTCAAGTATGAAGTTGGACTCAGTAAGCTCTTCAGAGAGTTGGTCACAAGAGATTCCTGTTCTGAATGATCCCCTGGGGCAGCATCCAGGTCTTGCAGGCTGCAGAGAAAGCCTGGAAACTTCTAACACACGTGTTTAAGCTCAAACCCAAAGTACTGTGAGTGCTGTGATAAAAAGAAAAAACAAGAAGCTCTGTAATCTGACAGTGTTGAGTGGGAGCTCTACATGCTGGGTATCTCAACAGGTAAGAAGTAGTTCAGAAGTTACCAGCTGAAAGGTGAGATGATGGAAGAATCTTCTTTAAACACGTCAGACTTCCCTCAACAGTCTGACAACAGTCATCTTAGATTTAGTCTGCCTCCTTTCTCCAGGGAGTTTAAAATACTATAGCTCTGTAGAAACCTAGATGGCCAACCCCTGCACTATTCAAACAAGGAGTAAACATGCAGTATGCTGTGCTCAAAATCAATTACAGTAGCTAAATGATTAACTGAAAAAATTGACTGATTATTTCATTATTTTATTTGCAAATTATTTTAGAATCCTAGAGCCTTTGGATACATGGAAAAAAAACCCCAAATCCAAGTTTGAGAGCAATTTCAATATTCTAATTTTATCATAATGATTTAAGGCATTTATGACTGCTTTAAACTACAAAAGCACATCTTCAACTTCCAGATCTATAAAAAGCAACTAAACTGTGTCTTACTGGATGTTAGGCACATGTCTATGACTTTTTTTAAAAGCTTTGAATATTAATGAACACTTTCTCAAAAATTGCTTCAAATCTTATGAAATGGTAACTCAAATCACAACATTAACAAATTTGAGTTTCCTGTAATGATAAGAGTCCAAAAGATTTAGGATAGTTTTAAAAGAAACAGAAGCACCGAGAGTAAAGCTACTCTGATGCCACTCAGGATCAACTTATTCCTAGATAACAAAATACCAGCCAAGCATGAGATTTGCACCTTCACTTCAGATTTCTTGCACATGAACGTCTTTCTACCTTATCAATGCAGCTACTAAAAGGCTTAGTGAGTGCAGTTGGATTGGAGTGTCTCGCTGTCGTTCTGACTGAAAACTTAATTGTTCATGTCCACGTGTAGCAGCAAGTCATGCCTGCAGACTCGTGATAAATTTAACTGCAGAAGGAGAAAAAAATAGGGAATAGATAAAATATTAACCTCCATCTGTAAGAGTTAATGTGCCAAATTATATTACATGTATTATGCATATAACTTAATTTTATTTATACTTTAAATCAAATGGCCTGATCAAAAGGAGAAACGCTCTACCTGCACTTCAAGCAATATGGGTCAGTTTAAACATGCTTAATGCTACCGTGTCCCTAACAAATTTATTTCTGTCATTTAGATCAAAGGCATGTATTTGCAGCATTTTCTATGCCTGCTCTATAGATGCAGATATGTTACTTCCATAAGACCTGCTACAAACGCTATTGTAATTGCTCAGAAAATACTAAAATCACAGAATTTAATTCTGTGAAAGATTCTCTTTAATAAAATATTGCTGGTTTTCTCTTAAGACTGGGTCATTATTTATTCTTTTCATGCAGTTCATTTCAGAAGTTTCAAAGTGTTTAACAATAACAAAAAAATCAATTAAAAGCCCAAAGACAACACTGCAGTAACATGAAAAGAAATATAATAAAATTAAATGCAAATTTCTAAATTATTCAAATTAAAAGTTTCATAGGTATTCACAGTAATAAAAAAATAATAAAAAGCCTTCAAAGGAAGAAAAAAGGCAACAGAGGGTTTGAAGACTGATATTTAGTTTAATATCTGTAATTAGTTTAATAATTTGGCAATACTTGTGCCTCACAGGATAATGGCAGTTGTCTACAGAAACTGCATATGCATTTGCTCAAAACTACAGTTTTTCTTTTAACTATCTGTGCACCAATGTACAGCTCCTTTATGCTGTATCTACTGAACACAGAAATATTTTGTGCTTTTTCGATGCATTTGATCTATAAGTCTCAAGGTAACTTAAACAATCACTACATCCTGCAACATGAAAATTATTTTTACTTTATAACTGGGGGAAACTGGAGGATGAGATTCCTACCTTCAGACATTTCACATGTTCCTGAGTAAATATTAGAGTGCCCAAAAACACAGAGGTGACAAATATCCACGGTTTGCAAAGTAGGATTTCCAAAGCCTCTCTGTGTCAGCAGCAACAGTCCTGCTGCACTTACTCAGATATGAACCTGAAGATCTTTGCTTTTGCTGCCTGAGTGTATAAATGTTGGACTGCATGGTTTAGTCCCTGGTTGGACTGCATGATTTATTCCCTGATAATGTATTATGGCACTGAATCTAAAAACCCATGTTATGGAGAATTTGATGGCCGTTATTGTAACACAAGCTGAGAATCTCACAGATGGTGTATTTGCCATCACTACTTCTCATGACAGCATCCCAGTTTTACAGAGTGAGAACCCACGAACAATGGAATTAAAAGCTGAATGTAAATTCACCTGGATCAAGATGCTGCACTACCCCAGAGATAATAGAGAAATTAGCATAATGAGGCAAACAAATGCTTTAGAGTCATAACTTCCCCTCCAGTGCCTCTTCCAACGCTTCTTTTGCTCTGCTGAGTTCTAAAACCATCTCAGGGCTGCTGACAAGTGGGTGATAAAGGAAAAGAATAAAATGCTGTCAACAAATGTTGCCCATTCCGTTTTATACTCTCCCCACACGTGATCTGGGCTACAGAAAAGTAGAAACAGTCATGCTGGGTTAGAGTGAAATGGCTAAATCCTGCCTCCCACTGCAGACAGCAGCTGATGCTTAGGGGACATGGGAGAAACTAGGCAAGGACAGACTGGTCCTGCTTAGCAAACATCACTGCTTTTGGCAGTCAGAAGGTTAAAGATTTCCTGAACTGCCTATCCGCCATTCATGTGGAACCAAGTTCTTCAATTTAATTACAACTTTACAAAAAAATACGTCCTCCTGTTTGTTTTAGACCTATTCCTTGAAAACAGAGAGGTGGGTTATATTCTTTCCTAAGTAAATTGTTCACAGACACCTTTGTAATGGCATGTTTTTACTGATCTCTTTGTGACCCTCTTTCTTGTACATTTTGTGTCCTCTGTTTCCTCAAAAGAAATACATCCTCATATATTTGGTAACATCCATCTCTAGTAAATACTTCCATTACTCATAATACTCTATCTCACCTTTAAACCAGGCATTAATCATCACAACTGTTAATTACTATGATTAAGAAACAGTGACACTCAAGTAAAAACATTTTTTCTCATTTCTTAGGTGCTTCGTTTCCTAAAGGAACTTTCTGTGTATACTGTCAGAAATCCTAGTTCACCGGCACTACAGCTACTCCAGTAAACTCAGGAGCCAAAAAGATTCCTACTCACAAGAATTTCTCTCTCTGCAGTTATTAAACCATTAAAATTGCCCTTGTCACACCTTTGGTGCAGTGACCTGGCACTCTTTGGATAGTACCATCTGCAGTGCAGAGCAGTAGGTTAAGTGTGTTCCCCGTGGGTATTTTGGGTGCAGTCCCTCCACCTCTGGATGTTGGGAGTGTTTAATAGCACGGCCAGATGCCGCCTGGTGGCCCCAGGGCCAGAGAACATGCCCTGGCACTGCTCGTTGCTAACATGGATTTTTAAAAAAGCCCAAAACAACAAGGTTATGCAACACGCAGCACAAGGCAGGCTTTACCTTCCATGTCCACTCCCACTTATTAGAAGCGGTTATATATGATCAGCATAAGCCCACACAAACAAACCTCCAGATTTTGGATGTTCTTGAAGGTATGGGGGCTTCTACATCCTTCTGCAGCCATCTAGGTCAAGCATATGCTATTCATAAATGTTTAACATAAAGAGAGTGAACCGCAAAGTGAGAGCAGTATTCCTACAGCTCAGTCCACTGCCAGAATCATATTTTCCTCTGTTTTGTGCTTAAGGTGCCCTACAAATTATTGGTCATAGTTGTTGGGGGTTTTTAAAACTGAAACAAACTATTTAATCACAGTTTAGAAGCTCTACAGATAGGATGCTTATTCCTGTAACAAATCATATCTTACTTTTTTATTTTAAATTCTTATAAAATAATTTATTAATTTTTTTTTTTCTTCCCAGAAAGGAGGTCAGAGATAACCTTTCTTCTACTTTAAAAATTAAAACCTAAAAAAAACCTAACCGAAGCCCTTTCCCACTTGTGGTCTTTCCAAGCAGCCCTTCATTGAAGATGTGCTTTAGCATAGCGTACTTTCTCACGCTTTCTTGCTTAGCTGGAAAGGCTACCCAGCTGATCATCCAGGTTTCCAGTTGTTTCCTTAAAGCCACACAGCATTTCATGCAGCTGAACTGAGAGCTTTTTGAATAATGAGTTCTGCTCTGGCTTGAGCCTTCTCATCAAACAATTATGATATTGACAGGTTCCATTGACAAATCTAACCACCTTCTTATTGCAACACATATTTTTATGCTGATGCCTAAAAAGGACAACCTGAAAAAGAGACTAGACAGGGGTAGAGGAATAAAGGAGATATTCATTCAAAAGGCCTTCAGAGGTACACCCTGGCAGGCCAAAGGCTACCAAGATGGACGACCAGTCACGAGTTCTTCACACTGTTGTTAAGTTTGGTCCATTTGCATATCAGCATAAATTCGCCAATTAAACTTTAGCTAATAATGTAACCGCCCCCCCCCAACTTGTCCCCCTTTCTCAAGATGCTGGTTTACACATTTTGGCCTAGGACGGTGTGAGTGTCCTTGAAGAGCAAGCCTGGAGAGGCTTTATTATGTGTATCTTAGCATAAGACAGCAGCTAACAGGCTGCAAGACAGATCAGAGTTACACACTAGGAATACAGAGAATACAGAATTTGAAAAATATAAAAGCTAAAACCTAAGGCATCAATGCAATTTATATGCATTAGTGTGAATATTACTTCTACTATATGTTCATGCTTTCCTTTGTGTTTCTCCCATGCCTGTTGACTTCTGTAGGGTTTGGCTGCTACACTGCTCCAGAAAGTTCAAAAAGCTCCAATTTTGCTAAGCTCTGCAGAAAGATGACTTGTTCAATTTAACTTTAGGTGAGCTCCATCTCAGTAACTTTGGGTAGCTACAACATAGTCATCTGAGTCTGCATAACAAGGTCCCTGCTAAATTTGTGGAGAGAAAAAGGCATTTTATAAGACAATATACTCCAGTCTCATGAAATCACAAGAACCAGCTGAGATCTAGACTTTTAAACTCTAGCCATCTAAAACTAGCTGAGCTAATTCTGTTTCACTTACATATTTTTTTAATACCACCTTCCTCATAAGCACATGAGGAGAGCCAATTCTTTGATTACCCTGAGAAACAATAGCAGA
The DNA here is from genome assembly GCA_013397815.1 of Aleadryas rufinucha. Classification (NCBI taxonomy): domain Eukaryota; kingdom Metazoa; phylum Chordata; class Aves; order Passeriformes; genus Aleadryas; species Aleadryas rufinucha. Next base: position 41,372 of record VZTH01005168.1, read on the forward strand.
ACAGCGCTCAAGAGCACGTGTTGTATTTTCCCAAGTGATTAGCAGTCCATGGGTGCCAACCTCCAAGTGCAAATCATATTCAATTACCATCAATCTAGAGCAGAAATTAAGGAAATGATTGCTCACAGAGGTTTAGTGTGTAATTCTGTCTTTTTTCAGTGATTTCTCCAGAACATACTATACACCCTATGAAAATCTTCCAGGCATTTAATTTATAGTGTGGTCTAAAGAATAAAATTGTCCTCTTTGATGAGCTATGATAAATACATTGTCAGCATCAGACAGAATGAATTTGAACCAGCAGCATGTTTCCTTGAGCCATGAAGGAGGAAGCGGTAATAAGAAATAGCAAGGTTTGTTATGTGCTGTGGTTCACTGTGTTCACTCTCCATCAGTCATGTCCCTGCTCTGTGACTCAATTTACCCTTTTGTGGACAGAGAATTCATATTTTGTGAAAAAACAGCTGTGAAGTTTTGTGGCACAGAATTACACTTGCTTTCCAACACGCAGGGACTTCTGTTTGTTTCACATCTGGAACTGAAATCAGAGTTCAGCCCTTGAGGTCCACGGAAATAATTTGAGACTCTCAGTTTGAAAAGGGCTGGGAAGGTGTGCATTAATATTTAAACTTGTTTTGCATGGCATTTTCTGGGACATGTTTTCTAATTATTGACATTATCCAAACATGCCACATTTCCTCTTTAGCAAGGTTTTACTGTGGGATTATCTTGATTGATGTGGATAACAGCACTGCTGTGAAGAGAGGTTTTTTATGCATGCACTCCAGTTTCTATTAACAACTGTAAAGATTAGGGGTTTATACAACAGGTATTAACAGACTTTTCCTGTTATTAACAATTTAGGTCAGTATTTTGCTTTTTATTTTATGCATGAATGTTTTATGATTAAGTATTCTGAGGGATTCTGCTTTCTTGTTTGATTTATTGTTGAGCAAGCTTACTTAAGTCTTTGCTCACTTTTTAATATTTGAGGAATTCAAAAAGTCTGCAGGCTCAAGGAGGGTCAATACATTATATCATACATTTAGGATTAATGTAAAATGTATTTCCATTTTATTTTTTGTTACCAAAAACCTTATCAGTAAAGTCATCAATTTTATTAACATCACTGGTAAAATGACGATATATGCCACATGTTGGACATAACCCTCACCAGAGTCACAACAAGACTGTCACAGCTGAATGAACTGCGCTCTGTTCAAGGCTATGAGTGGTACTGGGTGTAAGAAAGAAAGGAAGTGCCACTGAAATATAAGAAATTACATATAATTCAAAGACTTAAAAAATCTTCTACCTTGAGTCCCAGCATATAACATTCCTCCCTTGGCCATCTTCTCTCAAAAACCTTTGTTAAGGCTTTAATTTTTACTTTTGTCAAAGAGCTCAGAAACCTTTTACATACTTTTCTTAAGGAAAATCTATGCCACATATATTCCCTACTACCTACCTATCTGAAAGTTAAACAGATATTTTTCTTCATGATGACAGAAACATCAGGGGGTTAAAATGAAAAAAAATTAGAGCAATAACATTGGGCTGAAATACATGCATTCACTGCACTTCGAAGCCTGTAGCTTCCAAAAAATTTGGCGTTTGCATAATAAAAGGAATGAATGTTCAAATGAGAAATTTTACATATAAATAGGTTTCTTACAAATCACATATGTATATAGCTTAAAAAGCATCCCAGAATCTTGATGGCTGTAAAATGTTTAGTTGTTGACCTCACTTCATTCTTCCTAAGGAGAAACAGATGTATGTAATTGAAATTATATGTAGATTTAAAGTTGTGCCTAATTTATGGATTTTGATACATCTCTTCACTATCATACAACAAAAGAGGATTTCTTTCTCCCTTTCCTTTTTTTTTCTTTTTTTTTTTTTTAGTTTTTGCATTTTGATATTTTGATGTATCTGTATATTTTTTAAGTCCAGTCAATGCTGTAGGAGAGGGTGTAATTTTGGCACAAATCTTTACTCAATGTGTATACATTGGGCATTTGGCCCAATGACAGGCCAATGACATCATCCACTACCTGGACAATTAACAAACCCAAAAATATAAATTATGCTACCCATTATTATTTTTGACTACTGTAAATCCAGAGAAGATCTCTGTCTCTCTGCTGGCAATGGCCAGCCACTGTGGGCAGTGGGAGTTCTTCTGTGAGCCAGGTCCAGGCCAAGATACCCGGTGACTTTGGCAAAAATAAGTAACACGAAGAGTAGGGAAATAGAAGAAATAGTTTTTCTTATAAGAAAATAATAATTATTCCAGGGCTAGGGTGCAAAATCTCAAGGAAAAGAACTAGCAACAGTTCCATGAGGTAAGATCAGTGGCATTTTAAATGATCTTCATTTTACCAAATGAAAGGTACAGCATCAGAAGCTAGCACTGTTTGATGGCATCAAACCATAACATCAAGGAGAGCAGGATCTGGCTGTTACAGCTAAGCTGCTGCAACTGTCTTGCATCTCATTTGAAATAACTAGGGTGTGAGGGTTCCCCTAATACTTTTGCAATTATTTCAAGAAATATGTTTCCTTTACATAAAAACGGGAATATTCTCTGCTGATGCAGAGCCACTCCAATGTGCTCACTTATAAGAAAATTGTATAACTTGCTTTTGTTTGGCAATTAATTTAAAATGTAGTTTTCTTTCACAATTTAAAGAACAATTAAATAATATACAATCAGCACAGTTCCTTTTCGACTCAGGTGATAAAATTTCTTTCAAAGCCATGTGATGAAAACACCTTTCCACACGATTAAATCTCCCCTGTCCCATTAACATTGACCTAAGATCCATGGGATAAGTAATTTCAACAGCAAAGCCCTGCTTGGCAATATTACATAATATTTTCTGGAACCCTTCCCTGCAGCCTACTGAGCTAACACCATGGCAAGTCTCAGGATCTACTGTATAAGACGAGGTTAAACCTTCAGAAACCTTAATTAGTCTACTGAGTATTTGCAAATAGGTACATACACAGAGAGGAAAAAAAAAGCCTATCAAGTACAGGAGGGAATATAGTTAGCAGAATAAAGTATATTTCTCAAAAATTTGAGACAGAATTGGAAGTAACAACAAATATTTGAACATTTAAGGTAATTTTTAGGCAATCCTATTCACAGTGTGGAATCACTGAGATTTTGCATGACTCAGACAGTATACTTAAAAAATTATTATATTTACAAAAAGCCAACCAGCTTGCTTCCACTTTCCTGCTCAAAGAATGAGAAAAAATTAACCCCTGTGTGTCAATAAATACACAATATTGGGGTACAGTCACAAGCTACTTGGAGCTCTGTTCCAAAATAAATCCCTAAGGTCCTTGTCCCCTGAACCTTCTGGCATGGAGGAAAAGGAGCTGGGACCAACACAGCCAAGCCAACTCAAGGAGGAAGCCCTTACAAGCTGTTTTGAGCTGTTTTTCACACACTGCAAGCAGACAGAGCCATCTCAGGACACCATGCAAAAATCCAGTGCCTGGCACCACAGGCTCACACAATGAAGCACTACCTCTGTCATGAGGAGCTGAACATTTTCAATGCTTTTCCCTACAGCATTGTCTTTCAAGGCCATTGGTTATGCAACTTCAGGAAAAATGCAAACAGATAAATTATTCGAGGTCTTATAACAAGATTTCTTCAGCCAATGTAAGCAAGTGGCTTGTGGCTTCAGGTAAGAGGCTGCCCACCCGAAGAGGATTGGAAAATTATGCTAGAACAGAAGCACAAGGTTTAAATTAACTGTCACACAAAGGAAAACTGTCCAAGCGGAGTGAAATGTCAATGTTAAACAGCACAGTTCAGCAGATATTTAAAAATATCATTCCAGACACTAGGAGTGCCTGAAAAATGGTGAGAGGGGATCTCAAAAGGAGATTGAAATCATGACAGCTTGTCCACTGACTTCAAATCATTATGCCAGACCAGGCAGGTAACATTTTGCACTAACTTGTCTCAAAAAATGAATGGTTAAAAAGAATAATGACTCTGTACAACCAATTATATCATGGTCTTTAATTATGAAGTTTAGCTTCAAGAATATTTTCTGGAGCTAATTCTTGCAATTTTTTATGAGATTATTACCTTGAGAGATATAGTGTGTCTGCTTACTGCATTTAAACAGGAAAATATCTTCTGGATACATAAGTGCAGTAGAGAATTCAGCAAAAATTAAAGTATCGCCATGCTAAAAGTATAACAACGCAAGTAATGTTATTCTCATGACCAAAAAACGTTTCACCATACATTTCAAATACATTAAACTCTCAGACTGAAAACTATATGTCTTTTTCTTTCCAAACTCAAAAAAGTGGAAAATCAAGGCAATTCCACAAAATGTTTTACATTTTGATCAAACAGCAATGCTATTCACATGCATTGCCTAAGAACAGAAACCTATAGGCCTTCCCATTTAAAAAGCATCAGGTTTGTAGAACCACACTGCCTGCTGCAAATAGCAGCAAAACCTAAAATTATGAGATACAGAATAATTGATAATGTATGACGAGAATCATATGACAGCAAAAGTAAATAGGTTCCATTTGTAACAGAGGTGGCTGGATCATATGCTGTGATATTTTCCCAAGCTCTGATCATTTTCTCTAGGTTGCCTTGATGCTTGAAGAGATTTCTATCAGTGTTACAGAAAGAAATGCCAAGCATCCACTGATTCTGACTATGACCCTTTTCTTTTTTGCCACGTTTTGAAGTCCTTTCTGCAAGGATCCTACCTACCTTCTACTCCCTACAGAAATAAGATGAAATATGACAGGAAAAATGCCTACATCTTCACCCATGTGAAATGAGGCTCTCAGTTCAGCCTGGACAGAACTCGACTGCACACTTATGTATTTGCAGACTAGATTTTGGAAGAAAAGGTAAAATCTATCTCCTAGGCTTGGACTAATTATTTTAAAGTAAACATTTCTTCTTCCAAAAATAACTGCGGAGCAGCTACACTGAGCAACTCCCACCTAATAATAAAAAAGAAACAAAACTCCCAGTGATTAGTTCATACAATCACTGAAATTTTGGGTTCGAAAAGACTTCTAAGATCGAGTCCAACTGTTAGCCCAGCACTGCCAAGCACTGCCACTAAATCATGTCCCCAAGTGCTACATCTACATGTCTGCTGAAAATCTCCAGGGATGGTGACTCAACCACTCCGTTTGACAGCTTGTTCCGATGTCTGACAAGCCTTTCAGTGAAGGCATTTTTCCTAGTATCCAATCTAAACCTCTCCAGTACAGCAGGAGGCTTGTTTCATCTCATCGTACCACTTGTCACCTGGGCGAAGAGACAAACCTACACCTCGCCAAAATCTCCTTTCAAGTAATTGTAAACAGTGATCTGCTGATGTCAAAGTGGCTTCTTCTTATTTTCCCCCAATATTTTAACAATTTTTAGTTTCACAATACTTTGCACAAAAAGGAGCTTTCTGGCTTTGTGGCTCAACAATTACAACATGCTGTTAGAGGCTCAGATTCAAATCTAATCTCTCTCTGAACCAAATCAAGCATTTAGGAAAATACCTTAGACACAAAGTAATGAAGAATTCTGGGCTGGTGCCCCCTCAGTCTATCATTTTTTTCTGTTGAGCACTTGGATTCATTAATACAGTAACCTGGGAATCACCAGAATGTTCTTAGCAGCAGGCTGTAAAGCAATTTTTTGTGCTGCTGACGAAAAGAGATGCTTAAGCATTTTATACCTAGTGGAGATGTTCCAACAGAAAAGTACAACATTCTGTAATAGCATTTAACTCCACAGTAAGGACATTTTCTTCTAAGTTAGGTGAATGGGGTGAAAAAAGTGCATCTCCTTAAAATCAGTAGAGATTTGAACTGTTTCTGATCCAATACACATAAGAAAACTGCAGCATCTGTTTTGTGATAGCATCTATATTGTCCTGAAAATCTAGCTTTTGCTTTTATCTAAAATGTCTGCATTTAAAATGAAATGCTTTTTTTTTGCTTGAAAAAAACATCTTGCTATGATTAGCTGGAAAAAAAAAAGTGGGGAGGAGTAAAGAGAGATCTGTTTCTTGTCAACTGGAACCATTTTAATTTATTTATTTTTAAGTCAGTCACTGAACTGACAAATCAATTTATTGTGTAGCCCAAGTATAAATCGCCTGCCCTGGAGTCAAAGCAAGTTGCACATATGTGGGCAAAATTTGGCCTTTGCTTTCTGAGCACAACCCTCTCAGCTGCAGAATACCAACTACAGGCTCCACAGACTCCATGTCAGCCAATGCCAATGGGAAAACTAATAGGGAAAAGCTTCACAGAGATTGAGATTACAGTTTCTCTGTAAAATATAATTAAAAGAGAAGGAAGCTTAATTTCTCTAATTCCTAAAATGGAATAAATCAGAGAAAAATATCTTTTATCTTGAAGAGTATTCATGAGTTTCACAAAGCATTGTAACACTACACACGCATTCCAACAACAAAGAAAATGTATCCATGAACAAACACCTACTTTGCACTATACTAATTCAAACTCATATCTATTTTATAGAGCTTTTTATAATTTCAACTGACTTTCTAATTCAGTAATTGTACAGCAACTAGCAAGAGCAAGCTATGTAATAAAGAAGTAGAATTGTGGAATTTTCTGCAACCTAAAGCAAAACATAAATACCTGGAGCAGATTTACTACTTTGCCATTTACTGTGACGAGACTGCACCTACAAAAACTTATTGCTAGGTACTTTCCTGATCATAAGTGGAAGAATTTTCTGCTTGCTCCTTAAATCCTGTGTCAGTAACTGGCCAAAATTGGCATTCCTGTTTCTGCAAAAGACATGGATGGTTTCTGGATTAACCTTCTCTGAACACATCACGTTTAATAAGAGGAAGCAAGAGAAGCAGCAAAGCAGTTCCTGTCCACAGGGATGCCACAAGGAGGTGGTATATACTGCGGCAGATCAGTTTGGATCTCTGGAAGGCTTTTGGAAAACCACTGATGCATATTCTTGGAAAGCACCACTTGAAATCGCCCCTAAAGCAGCACAACACGTGCAAAACAAAAACCTACCCGCGGCTGTGCAGATAGCTTACTTCGCAGCGGATGTGGGCCTGTGCAGACAAGTTTACATCTGACACGTGGTGCTGCAGAGGTGGAGTGCTCCCAGCTTTTCACCTCCCCGCAGGAAGAGTCGGAAGGGCAGCCTCCGCCTCCACTCTGGCCTGAAGCACTCGATGTAGGGACCCAGTGGCCTAATTTAATTGCTACAACCGACTTGTAAAGCTGTTGCACAGTGTGCCTTCAGGAATTAAGAAGACAGAAGGAACAAATGTGTTCATCTAGCCTGACAGCATCTATAGAATTCACCTAAAATCTGAGAAATTCTGCATCAAACCAAAATATGCTGTTTAAATTGCTGTTTATTTTAGGAGGATATACAGGTGCAATTTAGGGTTCCAACAACAAATAATCACCACATTTGAAGACACATTGTGTCAATGATGAATTAAGCTTATTAATAATACATATCTTGTTTTTATCTGACTTTGTTGTCCCATATGTGAAATGACCCGTTGCATTCACAATGTACTTTAATATCACCCATTCTTGCATTTGAACTGAAAAACAGATTATATAGAAATAAACAAAATATATCAGAATATCATCACTTCTTTTTGGAACCAGCTGTGTACTTCCCAGTTCCTCACCTGATTTTAAATGTAAAATTTTATTAGCATTTAATCTGGCATTAGAAAGGTATTTTCTAATTGCAGAAGAATTTTAAAATATCAGGAAGAAAACTCTTCTCAGCAAGAAATCAAAAATGATCCAACCACGGAGTCTGAAATCTTCATCTAGGTGTAGGTTTGATTTCTCAGAAACCGGGGAGGCATGAACATGACTTGGGAGGGGGAAGGGGTGGGCTGGGGTGTATTCAGCTCTATCATGTACAGTCATGGCTCATTATCGATGGAAGATCATGGCCCATTATCACCCTGCACTTTTAACCGTCCTTTACACTCCTACTGCCACAAAGCCATTTGTCCTGTGTTTGGCTAATGAAAAAGCTTTGGGAGACTCCTGTCTCTGCAAACAAAGAAACTCTCCCCAGGAAGAGGAAGCACAAAGCTGGCACTGCTGCTATGACCACTCTGCTCTCTGTGGTTTTCCCTTGGGCCCTCTTCGCATTTGGCAACTCCCAGAGCACCAGCACCCTCGCTCTGACTCCCACCCGACCTTCCTCCTGCACCATCTTCCTATTCTCTCTCTTCTCCTACTCACCATGCCCTTTCCCTTTATGACCCCTCCTTGCCTCTTGATGACTAAAAAAATCCTCCCAAAAAAATTCCATTAAAACATTTTCAAAACTCTCTAAGCTCTGAAAAGACCTTACCCATGGTGTAAAGAAAAGTAACTACAAAAATCAAAGCCCAAGTGTTCTGGTATAATAACTGCATTCAATTTATTTATCATTCTTTTTCGTTCCATCCCCTTCTTCATACTCTTTTTACACTGCTTAGTTGGATACTTTGTCTTCATACAGCATGCGGGCAGTTCTACATATCCCTAAAACACAATTTTCAATATCAATAACTTTATTGACTAAAGGTATTAGCAAGGATATTATATAAAACATATCTTTTGACTTCTACCTCCATCCCGGTGTTTACTGCCATCCTGTAAATATCCTAATACTAAAAAAATCTCTTGAAAGATTCAAGAAGATGCAAGACTGAATGAATAACCCCACAAAAGTTATAAATCAATTTATGTAATGCAATTGCAGGGTTTAATTTTACGGCAAATTTAAATTCTTTCATAAAGAATGTTAAACTCTACACTTTTTTTTTTGCCTCATGCTTCTATCAATAATAAAAATCTGTTTTTATAACAAGTAATTATGAACAGATAGATCATACTCATTGAAAACATTCTATCTGTGGTGGAAAAAAATGTTGTTCACAGAAAAAAAAACCCTCATCATATTCAGTAAAAAACACAAAGCAATCAAGGTCCTCCCATGACATTCCTATACTTAGGTTAGAACTTCTTCATTAAGTTACAGCAATCCCTTATGCTGCTGTAGCAGCAGAATCCAAATAACTAAATAACCACACTTGGAGAATCCTTTGGCATACATATGTAAAAATGAAAGAACAGACCAAAAAATTCCTTTTTTCCAGTCTGGCTGATACCAGCCAGTCTCGGATCAGGCATTGAAGCCGAGTGGCTGGAGCACCTGGCCTCCCACCAGGCAGCGTGGAACCCACGGATGGTGCTCCAGCGTTCAGTGCAGCTAATGCTAGAGCTCCGGCAATCAAGTAAAGTCAGCAGGAAACCCATCAGTTGGGCAGTTCACGGCAAAACCCCAGAGGGCTGCAAGAATGGAAAGGCAGCAGGGAGGGAAAACAAACAAGAGATGCTAAAACTGCAAACAACCAGAAAAAAACAGTGGCAACAGAGAAGAGCAGTTTAAGAAACAAACACAAAACTGAGCCACATAGCACTTTATTAGCAAGACAAAGCACGGAGAGCTTCAGGCATCCTGAAAGGCAAGCAGGAGTTAGTGATGGATTTCAAACACTTGGTTCCAAAATAAAATTAATTCAGCAAATAGAAATTATCTTTTGGAATGAGACTTTTTATTTCTTTATCATATCTATTTTATATTTGTCCTAGAACTATCAGATAGAGATTGAAAATTTTGAAACTCATTCTAAGAAAAAAACATGACAGAATGACAACCTAGCTGATGAGCAGAACTAGCCTGTTCAGCAAAGACCCATTTGAGTTTATTAATAAGAAGCATCCAGAATAGAAGTGTGACTTCACAAAAACCTCTGTCTTAAGTAAGGAGTGATCAATATTACCTCTTTCAAAATAAAAGAGAGGTTGTCCTTGTTTTTTTACTTAAGCTGTAGGATGAGTTACCTCTTATGTGACCCTACAAAACAGCTCATAAACAGTCAGAATACTCTTTCACTCTTCCAGGCTGCTTGAATTATTTCCTATGGTCAGAGAATTCAATCTCATATTCCTATATGTCTTGAAAGGGGTGGTTTACCATACCCATCAGGGCATTCCTCATTCTCTTCCTGGAGACTATGAAGTTATAGAGGACAGTGCTAAACTGGAGAATTCTGCAGCATATGAGCCACCTTAGCTGAGAAGAGAACTTCAGATCCCTGCGTCAAAATCTGACATTAGAGCTGAATCTGTCCTTAGCATGGAAACTGGAGCCCTCAGGTGAATACAAACCACTAAACCTCATGTTCGCATGTATTTTCTCTCTGGCTCACTGAATCATAAATTATTTTCTGCCTAAAATAACCAAGGTCAAGGAAACTCCTTGTACGTGAGAAGAGATTCTGAACCAGTTCAGACCTCAAGTAGAGTGAGCAAATTTAACTGTGAAGCAAATACACACAGAAGAGATTTTGTATCAGCAAAATTCACATCAGCTGCCTGCTGTGAATGCAATAAACTGTCTCTTGGGTTGGGGGAGGGGGGAGGATCTGTTTGTTTGGTTTTTTAAATTGACCTCTGTTGTTGAGCCAGGTCAGGTAGAGCACGAGGAGAGGGCACGGTGCTCTGTTTCTTCCTGTTCCCATTTCATCTCCTCCATGAAGCACGGCAAAGATAGCTATTTCATTCTGTACACACATAAACAGCCACGTGCACCCTCTTCTGCAAGCAATGAAGAAACAGAGGGAGAGCCAAAATAAAGCAGAATTGGTGCTGACCTTCAGCTTGAGAATTGGCATTTGGTCCCTCCCTCCCTGGACAGATAAGTCTTTATGATGGCAGAGTCTGAGCAGGTATCTGGGATCTGAAAGACACACTTCCCACATGGCAGAATTTGCCAAGTACCTCCTCACTTTTCATATAAAACTCAGCATGTTTACATCAAAGTTATATTTAACAATTAAATCTACCATCTTATCTACCATTATTGGCAAGATAAGAAGGCTCAATAAGGAGGTACCTAATCAGTTAAAATATGAAACCTGTTCATATTGTTGCAAGTTCAGTGAGTACATTAATCAGAATTTAGTGTCTTTCCTCAAATCTTTTCTGTCACCTGTAGGAGAATAGGAATTGTTAAGAACAGAGAGCGAATATCACTTCTGCATATTCCAAGACAAGCAGTGCCCTGTGGGAATTCAAAGAGTGCTGCCATGCAGCCTGAGTGACGGTTCTCTGAGGAAGAATGACTAAAAAAATTCCCAGATTCTGCAATTAGCCATGTTATAGTGACTGTTAAGCCTGATTCTTTCTGCATTTCTGTATATGCTTATGAATACAGAGATTCCACACTCTGCTTCAAAAAATTACCTGTTAGTAGTGGTTATTCACTAACAAACAGACAAGAGATGTGATTAAAAAGAATTTCATTGTGGCATCAACTCTCTTTAAAAGGAAAAAGAGGGGTGGGTGGAGGAAGAGAGGGAGAGATGCTGTAAGTTCAGAAGCAAAACACTGTTATTATTCTGAAGCAGGAATGACATCCTTGCATTAACACAGCATGAAATCATGGTAGCAATTTTCATGCTGTATTATTTTGTTTTTGTCAGGTCACTGATTTTCAATTTCATCAATACTATATAAAACTAAGGAAGATAATATAATAAAAAGCATCCACTCAGAGTCCAATAGCAAAGCAAGTACATGTTGCTTTTCCTTTGAATTTAAACCAACCAACCCACACACAGAAAATAGGTGTTATTTTTGTCTCCAAATAACATAAATACACCAAACTCAGAGGTTACAAAACAGACAATGTACCAAAGTAAACCTGATACTATACTAACTGTATGTTACTACAGTTTACAAGTTGATCTTTATCTTCCTCTAACATGCAAAACAGACAGACAATACAGCCAAAAAGCTACAGTGGGTTTTGTTTACACTGATCTGAACCCATGTTCTTGAGCTTTTTCCAAGCACTATTCATTTCAAGTGAAATTACCGCTTAAGTGGTCCCAGATTTAGCTCACTGATTCTCATCACCCAGCTGTCCTTCTGTGTTTTGACCGTATCATTACAACTGGTCTGGGGTCTCCTAAACCACAAGTTATGGCAAAATACAGAAATAAGAGTGAGACACATGCTGTTTTCAAAGCAAGCCTGCCAAGCTTTCACCCATGAGGATGTCACTTCAGGAAGTAAATCTCACAGAACTGCATTTGGGTAGCAGAGAAGTCCCTAGAGATCCACCTCTCCAGCTGGAAACATTTATGAGGTACTTTGGCTAGAGAAGAACAGAATCCAAGGAGCTATCACATACAAAACATCCAATGGGCTTGGAGTTTGGCAACTTGACCATGTATGTCAGTATCTGCTTCTCCAATTCACAGCTGTTCCACCAGGTTCTAAATCCCTGAGATGTTTATCTGAGCCTCTGCATACAGCCTCAGCCCAAGAAACTTTCCTATGAAGGAGGCACTAACCTTTCAGATTTCCTCTCAGGCATACACCTATGCAAGATCAGAGATGATTTTCCAAAGAGAAATGTGCAACATCTTTCTTCAGAGGGGACTGCAAGCCCCTAAATGCTTTCCACAGTGGAGGAAAAGGGCAGCAGGGAGATGGACACAAACCAGTCCTACTCCCTTTATTGTCCAGTTGTATCCATTGTAGGCACGCCCCTCACTGACACCAAGTCCATGAAGAAAGCTACCTTCTGTTCTCATTCCCCAGTACTCTTCTGAAGGCACTGAAGAAATCCAAGTAGTTTGGCTGGAAGGGACATAATGCTCAGTCTGGTCAAGCCCTAGTCTGGATGGGCAAGGAACACGAGGTGCTATACAGCATACCCATCCCATAGTTAACACAGGTTCCTGTGAGGGCAACAGTACCTCTACCTTCTTTGTAAGAGTTGAAACATGAACAATTGCTGTGATATCCTCCATTGTCTGACAAATAATGGCAGCCATATGTTTCCCTATTAAAACGCTGTGGGAGTAAATTAGACATTCCATTATTTTTTAATAAAACTGGATTATTCCATCACTATTTGAAAATAATCAGTCCTTCTTCAACACTGAATGATTAAAATGTAACTAACACCACACTTCTTTCACATGATCAATGTTGGTACAATGAATAGCACATGAATTAATAATGTCTAGGCACTTTTTCTAATTGTTTCCTAATGTTCTGTTATTATATATTCATTTGATATTCACTGCAATGCTAGTGATCACCATTTTTTAATTTGTTCCACAAAAATCACACAATTTGCTTTTGCTTGCTGCAGAAGAATTAAAAGAATGAAGTGCAGTCACCTGATTTCTGTCAGGTGAACTCCCAGGTGACTGGAAAAGAGGAAGCACTGTACCCATCTTTAAAAAGGGTAGAAAGGAGGATGCTGGGAGCTACCGACCTGTCAGCCTCACCTCTGGGCCTGGGAAGATCATGGAACATATCCTCCTAGAAGCTCTGACAAGGCCCATGGAGGGCAGGGAGGTGATTCAGGACAGCCAGCATGGCTTCACCAAGGGCAAGTCCTGCCTGACCAACCCAGAGGCCTTTTGTGATGGGGTGACTCCATCAGTGAACAAGGGAAGGGCTACAGATGTCATTTATCTGGACTTCTGTAAAGCCTTTGACACGGTCCCCCACAACACCCTTCTCGCTAAATTGGAAAGAGATAGATACAATGGATGGACTGTTAGATGGGTAAGAAAGTGGTTGGACGGTCACATCCAGAGGGTTGTGATCAACACCTCAGAGTCCCAGTGGACATTGGTGACAAGTGGTATCCATCAGGGGTCTATATTCGGACCAGTGTCATCTAATATTTACATAAATGACACAAAGGGATTGAGTGTACCCTCAGCAGATTGCAGATGACATCAAGCTGAGTGGTGCAGTTAACACACCTGAAGGATGGGATGTCTTCCAGAAGAACCTGGACAAGCTCAGGAATTGGCCCATGGGAGTCTCATGAGGTTTAACAAGACCAAGTGCTGGTGCTGCACCTGGGTCAGGGCAACCCCCGTGTCCTAGGTTACAATGTAAGATGTAACCAAAAGCATGTATTCTATCACCATCTTCATAAGCTGTTAAAGCAGGTGGGGCCGTGTTCGTTATCTGCTACCATGACTCATCCTTGATAACTCCCTCCAGGAGCTATCTCTGTTTAATGGGCAATCAAGGACCCTGCTGCATGACTCACAGATAACTCACTCTGGACTATCTCCTGTTAATGGGCCCATCAATGCCTGGCCTCATGACTCACCATCCCATTGTGAGATGCTCCACCCAGGAGGAGGAACTGAGCATTCCCATCTGTATATAATCAGAGGTTTGGAACAGCACAGACAGCCCTTACCTACGGGACTTCCGGAGGACAAGAGCTACTCCACTGGACCTTCAGGCGAAGACCAGACTCTTTTTATACAGGATCACTGCTTCAACAGGACCACTTCATCCGGACTGCTACCAGCACCCTGACCAACAGGGTGCCAGGTTGTATTCTGACTCTGTCAGTGGTTTGCTTTTTGTACTATTGCATTTATTTTATTTTTCCTATTAAATTGTATTTCTTACTTGGAGTCTCTCACTGGTTTGCTTTTCAAACCTTCACATCCCAGTATCAATCCTGGCTGGGGGATGAGCAGATGCAGAGCAGCCCTGCTCAGAAGGAGTCAGGGGTGCTGCTGGAGGAGAGGCTGGACATGCCCTGGCCATGGGCACTCACAGCCCAGAAACCAAACGTGTCCTGGGCTGCAGCCAGAGCACCGTGGGCAGCAGGACCCAAATCTGTTACTGACTCTGTTACTGTCACTGAGGGTGCCTGAGGGTAAACATCTCCCTTTGACCCTCTCTCCTGTCAGCCAGTACCTGGTATGTCACCAAGAGAGATGAAATGAGCAGATACTATTTTTAATAAAAATGGACAGCTATGCTTACTACCTGGCATCATCATGACCTGCCCCCACAGAATCCTATGTGCCCTGGGATTGCAATTATTTTTATTCTGAGTTAAAAACAAACAAACAAACAAAAAAACCCAAAACAAACAAACAAAAAAGAACACCAAAAAACCCACAAAAACAACAACCAAAAAAACCACCAAAAACCACATCAATTCCAATGCATCTTTTTGCAAGTGTGTAAGTCCCTAGAAGGTGACATTTTTCTAGCTCCTATGGTGTCCAAATTTTCCGGGTGGCATCAGCCTTCTTATTATGAGCTGCCTTTCTTTGTCTGTTTTCAGGCTGTGAACTATGAAGAGAAAATCAGGTTAGATTGTTCATGGAATTACAAACTTGTCTTTAAATAAAACAAAACATTATAATAGCACATATTACTAAGCCACACACTTAGGAAGAAAAAATTAAAAGCATTGTGTGGAAACACATTGTTTAAAAGCAGGGCACCTGAATGTGATAAAAGTAACAAGTGTGATATCCAAAGGAATGTGTACAGTACTTGTTTTGTTTGTTATTAGGCTTTGCTTGGCTTGATCATAACTCCCAGCACAAAATCTGCTAAGACAGATCACTCAAGACAATACCACAGACTATTTTCTTTAATACAAATAAAACATACACTTTTTATGGAAAAGCTCAAATAAATACAAAACATGAAATGGGATGACTCCAGGCTTTGTTTTCTGCTGTTTTCCATATCTTCAAAATACCTTATCAAACAAAATTTTCAAAAGTGCTTACATCAATATTTTATTGAAATTCTTTCAGAGAAGACTTATATACATTATATTTTCAAGATGAGATGCAGACTATTTTACTTGCAGCAGAGAGCAATATATTGGATAATAGCTGACATTTGACTCCCAGGGTTTTTCTTTTATGAATCAAAATTCATTTATGGATAGTAAAGTAGAAGAGTGTGGCTAAGAAATCGATAAAAATGTTCTGTATTCTAGTTATGGCACATAGAGATAACCTTAAATCAACATTAAAGATGCTGCCCTGTGTAAACATTGACAAAGCCAAAGGAATTATTTTAAATAATAGACTTCAACAAGCAGGTATCAACAAGCTCTGTTAGTGGAGATTGCTGCCATCATTTATGATGGTTCTAATTTATTCAGCGTATGGAAATGATCAGTGGCATGCAGATGATGGTGTAATATAGAAAAAAAATTCAAACTATATGACAATGGTCATCTTTCCTCTAACAGCTCTAAAATAAAAAAACCTCCCTTTTAAATACATAACATTTATTCACTGGCTCGTTCCAGCTCCGTGCCAGTTTCCAAAGATGGATTTGCTTTTATTTTCCTTATTGGCAATGAACACACTGAAATTACACTACTGAACACACATAGCCCATGCATTGATAAATCATCGAAGTCCATTAAAAGAGTAGAACAAAGACCTCATATTTCCTGACTGTCCAAAAGATGGCTGCTATTGGAAAGTACTGTTTGTGTTCAAGGAAAAAACACCGCAACAGCAGAGAGGGATGAGGATATGAGCCTTCTGCTCCGTACATGCACAAATAAGCCAATCTCCCCAGCTTGAAGAGAGAACTGACCCAACTGACCCAAGCAAAGGGGTAAAACAGAAGAAGGGGATGAAATAGTTTTTACAAACAGGCCCAACTGAAACAAAGAATCAATATCAACAGAAATTCAGGTAAAGAACAAGACACATTCCAAACCATATTTATATCAAATACTAATTCTAGAAACACATATTCTTCAATCTTGGGTTTTAAACATTCTGTTTCTGAAAAACAGGAGCCTAAGCTAACTCTTTAGACATTAAATAAAATCAATAGCAAAAAACCTATTTGCATTCTGTTTTACTTCAAGGATTTGATTTTTATTAAACTTTTGTCTGTTTGCATACCAGCATGCAATTTTTCCCTGATTCAACGGGCTGCTTGAAATAGAGCTGTTCTTGAGATCTCTCAGGTAGCGCTTTAGAACATCCACTTAATTTTCAGTTTATTCAAAAACAATTCCATTCTATTACCCTAAATGATCATGTGTACTGCAAAGAAAGCCATCAGGAATACCTGTAAGTATACAGTTCATGACTGCAGCATATATCTTATTTATTGAGTCTTCCAATAGTTGTTAGCACATACTGCTAACAAGGCTCCAGAACCTACATTTCTGAGAATCTAACATTTTAGTAAAAAAGGCATGTCCATTTCTCATATATATAAAAAAGGACTTAAATATGTAACTTTAATGAACCCCAAAGACAAAAGCAAGAATCAAAGAAGAAAAAAGAATCCAAAATGTCTTTTTATTTTATGTTTTAAGCAATACACCTCATTCTTCTACATTTAACAATATTAGCAATACTGTATATTCAAAATGTCAGGAAATCTTTGCCAGCAGGATCAACACAATGAGAATGAGGAATAAAACATGTCCAGGCAAAAGAAAGTGCTTTCTCTCCCCTTAGTTTGATTTTTTACTAAGAAATCAAAATATGCTTATTACTCTCTATTGGGAAATGCATATCAATTTCACCTTTATTTTATGAATATTTACTTAGCTGAATAGCTAGTGCTGCTAATCCATATTTTATGAATATGCGTACACACACACAAAAGCTACATGGAAATTGTTTTCCTCATAACATAAAAGAACTTTTTCTCTTGGTGAGCATTTATTATTTTGATCAGGGAGAAGAGATAAGCCCTGTCACCAGCCCAAAATATATATCTGAATGTTGAGAAGATTTTAAGACTATTTCCAAGCCATGGATTTTTTTTTTTTGTTTTCATATTGTACCTTTTGAGGCATAAAAGGAGAGACTTTTTCCTTTTATCTTTTATTTTGTCCTTTATTATGTCCTTACGTATGTGATCTTTAGTGAATAGTAATACATTTCATAAAGATAACTTAATTATTTTCAGGACAATAAGCAGCAAAAAGCCTCAGCGACTGAGGATAAAAATGCTTACCTTTTCACCACCCCATCATGTGATATTTTTATATCAGCTATTTTCCTTTGCAAGGGTGCAGGGAGAAGCATCAGAAGCATTTTCTGCTCACATAGGAGAGAATAACTCAATATATGTGTTTCAGAAACCATTTCTCAGGATCTTTCAATTCTATTTATTTCAAATACCACACTGCCTCAAGAGTAATAAATATACAACTGCCTGGGGACAAAACAAAGTGTTTAATCTTGATGCAAGAGGTTGCACAGTTGTTAAACAAGAGAACCTCAGAATTTGTTTCTATTAGACCCAAGGAGAGAAGAATTTTATTCAGGATACTTTCTGCCAACCAAAAGAATTAAGAAATGTAGGTAGATTTTTAGCAATAAAGACATTAAATAAATGTATCATGCATGAGGATTTTTGTATGCTGACCTTAAAGCTGCCTCTTTAACTCAGCAGGAGGCAGATCAGACAGGGAAAATCAGCATATTTTGTAATAGAGCTGTGTGTAGACACTAATGTTTACATCTTTGTTGACTCTGTTTCTGAAAAACATGAACATTAGTAAATGTTTCTTTAAAAAAGTCTCATTACTAACCCATTGCAGTGTGCCACCACTATAAGCAACTACATATGGTTTTGCTTTGTTCAGCTCAAAAAAACATGCTGTCATTTAAATTGTTGCTTAGGCCTGCCTTATTTGTATTTACGTATTCAGGATTACCCTAAAGTGAGTAATTTTTTTCAGTAGTATTACAGTGGTTTAACCAAAACATATCTTTGTCCTTCGTCTGAAGAGATTTTTAGTCTAAAAAAAGAGGCAACAATCTCATAAAACAAGAGAAACACCCACACTTTCACTTGAAAGATGTCTTTAGAAGTGTCAGTGTTTTGTCTAGCCATCTCAGCATACAACCTCTGCCACAATTAACTACTTGTAAATTAACCACAGATAGCTAAGGCATTAAAGAAGGTTAAAATGCAACATTATTGTTTAGTTTGAACGAAGAGTTTCCAGTGTATAGAAATATTAATTTAACTAATTGTATTTTGATACACCTGAACAGGCCGTAGAATTTTTCTCTCAGGGAGGCAGGTTTCAACCATGCTTTTCCCAATTCACTGCATTAACTGAAGGCAACCCACAATTTAGTATGGCAAGACAATAGTGTCCAAGTCTGCCAGAAATGATGGTCTGTAAGATCCTGCCCAACACCACTGCTCAATCAGTCATCTGTGCGCCACCAAAATGGAAACCCAGGTTCTTTCCAAGAAGACAAAGATGACAGCAACTAATTCATCAGGAAAAATCTGTACTGATGAATCCCAAGAAATTTATTTCAAAGTGAGAAAGTGGATCACAAGGATATAAATTTAAATTCGGATCTCTCTTTTTAAAAATAAATACTTTATTTGCCTAGCAAGGATGTCTAATTGCAGGTTTTAGGCAAACAAAGCTAAAAAGGAAAAATGGATTAATGATGACACTCCTAAAATAAGGGTTATCTTCAAGCCAATCTGATGCTTTCATCTCAGCCATAAAACATGGTACAAGGCCTAGGATGAGACAACAGGGTGGCTAAATTCATTGAAAGACAAATTAATGAATGGCATCAGTGATGTAAGCTCACAGAATTAATGTAAGCTTACAGAATAGCAAGTAATTGAGACCTGAAAGCTACAAGTTCAGCAAGCAAAGATAAGAATAAAGCTTACAAGCCTTTCTCCTTAAAGACAACAACGTAATCCATGATACCTAAATACTAAAATAAAGGTTCAGTACTCCTCACCTCTCACAGAGGGAGATTCTGTCTGGATGTTACTGTGCACTGGCCTACAAGTAAGAAAAACAAAGCTGCTTCTTGTTCACATGAACTACAGTCCAAACACCAAGTTGGGAGTTCCTTGGTGGGAAGACTCTGGTTTTGTTCTATATTTGCCTAAATTGTAATTTTTAGTGTCTTGTCCTAAACACTTTTTTTTTTTTAATTATGTAAACAAGATTAAAAAAAATAATATTTGAAAGTGCAATTTTGGGGAACCATTAAAACAAAGTAAAAAGTTTTCTTTTTGTTAGAAAAAGAATTTTTAAGAAATATATATACATATATATATAAAAAATTATATCCATGTATAGAGGAGAAAAAAAATCATTTAGTTGGTCTTTTCTTGGACAAAAAAACCAAGATTAAAAAACGGCCCAATGTAGATGATAAATAACCTTTAGACTAAGGACAAATTATAGACTGTGAAAGTAGCATGATTCAGTTAAAAAAAAGCATGCAGTACAAGGTATGCTGCTTACAGGTGATATTACTACTACTACCACAGTACCAGCTTCTGGTGCTTGTCCAGAAGAAAATGAGAAGAGAGATCTGTAGCAATAACATGGGTATGTGCAGACCCTCAAAGAAAATACAACTGCACTATGCTGCACAACTGGCAGAACATCATTCTGAATTGGTACAAACACAAATCCAGAATTATCCTCAGTTTTTTCAGGCATGGCAATCTCAGCATCATCTTCTTTTTGCAAAGATAATTTAAAATGCCTACTGAGCACTCAATTGCTAGAATAAATGTTGATATTGTGCTAAATTTTCATCAGCAGAGATATAAATTTTACTGCCTGTCCTACATTTTCAGTGTAAGTAAAGCAAAAGGACATCTGGATAGAGGGATGCACATGGACTTTAATTCCCCAAAACTACGCTGCAGCAGGACTGGCACTGCTCCAAAGTAGAGACTTCTCACAGCTGCATAGAGACTGTGCTGCATCCCTGTGAGAGGGAAACACAAGGCACTATGCGGAAAATTCAACCACAGTTTTAGGTTTTGCAAAAGTTGGTTGTTTCTTTTTTTGCAAAAGCACAGGGGTTTTTTTGTGCTTTTGCCCTGTTATGTTAGTTTGGTAATTGATGTGGGGCTTAGTCTCAAACTAACCAGGCTCCTATCTTGCTTGCCTGTTGCCTCATCTGAAATCCACAGCAAACCGTGCAATTAAGCAGAGAACCCAGTGCTGGAAATGACAGGCCTCTAGCCTGGCCTTAATGGGGCGTCTCTTGCCAGCTTGAGTTCCACCTTTGCCTTGGCTCTCCTCACCCCCCTCCTACACAACTGTACTTCGTGTCTATACTCTTCCTAGGTCACCTGTCCCAGCTTCAACTCTCTTTTCATTTTCTTCTTTCCCTCCAGTTTGACCAACCTGTCCCTACTCAGCCATGCCAATGTCTCACATTCCTTGACCAATTTGTTGTTTCTGGGAATCGTTAGCTCTTGCACTCCATGGAAGACTTCCTTAGAGATCTGCCAGCTCTGTTCCACTCCCTTGTCCCCGAGGGCAGTCTCCCAGGGGATCCCACTGACTATCTCCCTGTAGAGCTGTAATTCTGCATTCTCAAAGTTCAGGGGCCTAACTTTAGACCTCACCTGACCCATATCCTTCAGGACTGCCAACACCACCGATGCCTGATCACTGCAGCCCAGACTGCCTCCAATCTTTGTGTCTCCAATTAGCTCACTTGCACTGGCGACCAACAGACCCAGGATTGCCTCACCTCTGGTAGGGCTGTCTATTACCTGGCTCAAGAAGCTATCCTCCATGCATTCCAGGAGTCTCCTGGATTGCCTACAGCTCACCATGCTACTTCCAGCAGATGTCAAGGTGGCCAAAGTCTCCCAGTAAGACAAGAGTCTGCAATCACAATACTTCCTGCAGATGGAGCAAGAGGGCTTGGTCAAATGCTCCCCTTGGTCAGGGGCCTGTAATAGACACTGACCACAAGGTTCCTTTTATTGCTGGAGCCTCTGATTCCTACCACAGGCTTTTGACCTGCTCTTCAGAGACAACTCCCCACACTCAATCTTGGTGCCCTCTTGATGTAGAGGGTAAGTCTTCTCCCCCTCCTTCCTCCCCTGTCTCTTCTGAACAGCCTGTAGCTATTGATAGTCACACTCCAGTCATGGGATTCATCCCACCAGGTTTCAGTAATGGATGTGAGGTCATAGCTTCCCATCAGCACTGTGCCTTTTCATCAGCTCTTCCTGTTTGTTGCCTGTGCTGTGTGCATTGGTGTAACAGCACCTCAGCTGGGCTGTCAGTCGTGTCACCTTCCTACATGAACACCCCCTCATTCCTTTGAGATAATTCTCTGGTGTTTCCCTGTTGGCTTTTATTACCTCAGGAGTCCCTGGCTCGTCTTACGGAGATAAGACTGCAAGTGTGCTCCAGTGTGGCCAGCGTATTTCAGAGTCAGCAGAAGAAAACCTTCACCCTGTCCCTCTAACCTTTGCCTTTCTGTTCTGGGTAACTCAAAAAAATGTGTGTTGTATCCCATATCTGTGCTACATCGTATATCCAAGACTGTTATTGTCCCTTAAGGACCTGGGGGCCAGAAAGGGAATCATGGAGGTGGGGAGGGCCGGGTCCTCTTAAAAGATTCATCCTCATCAGGAAGCTGCGACATCGCAAGACAGAGGCCTTCTTTTGTTTCTCTCCAAGCTCCTTGCCTGGATTAGGTCCCCAAGAAACTGCATTTTGCAATCCTAAACTGCTTCAGGGCAAATTCCACAAATACCTCTCTGCAGTGGCAGCTGCCACCACCAGACCTGTGGGGTTGGGAGCTGCTGTATTTGGTGCTCAGCAGGGCCAATCCCGCAATGACTCGGGATGGCCAATCCCACACCGATGACTCGGAACTGCAGTGCCAACACCAACTGGGTCCAGCCAGACAGAAAAGACACAAAGAAATTGGCAGCGCAGGTCCACCGCTGCCCCAGTTCCCGAGTTCCAGCTGCCGTTGTTGACAGAGCTGGCACTGTCAGAACAAAGCCTGTTGGGTGGCGTGAAATAAATGGCTTGAGGGGCATTTGACTGGTTTTGGTCTCCATGTTTGTTTTCATTTTGTCCTTGTTCCCTGTTGGTCGTTGATTGGGGGAAGAGGGAGCTTTTTGTAATCACTGAGGTTCTGTTGCTGTGTTGGGGTTTTTTTTTGCTCTTTTTTTTCTTTCTCCACACATCAGGAGAAGGGGCCTTATCCACCATCTTGCCTTTGTCCCTTGGACCACACGGTCGTCTATGGAAGATGCCATCTTGGGGGGGAGGGGTTTCTCCGCCATTTTGTTTTCTTTGTTCCTGGGCAGTCCACAGGATTCAGCACTTTGTATCTAGTGGTTATTGCTGTTATCTTCATGGTTGCTGTTTTTTTTTTCCACTAAACATCTATTTTTTTACTTATATCTTCTCATGTACATCTTTCCTTATTGGTGGAGGGTAGTGGTTAAAGCTAAAAAGGTAGGTACTCACACTGGAGTGTCTGCCCCATAAGTTGTCTTAAATCAAGACACTCTTATTGTACAGCTTGCCAGGGACAAGCCTAATATTTTCCCACTCCCTCCTCACATGTAGTTTAAAGCTGCGCCAATGAGACCCACTAGTTCTTGAGAAAAGTCTCCTCCTTCTACTGATAAAAAGTGAGTCCCATCTGATACCAGCATATGTGGTATTGCACAGACCATTCAATACTCAAAAAGCCTATTTTTGTCTTTTTTCCTTTGTGAACTTTACATATTCTCCCTGTTCTCTGATGCAGTTTGACAAGACAGCACCCACCAAGCCCCTGTGAATGCTTCCTGCTTCCAGAACATTCCAGCATGGAGCAGAGTACTACAAGCTTTAAATATGTCAACTCACTTAACTCTGCCTGGTTGTGTATGACTCTGTTTCCACCTGGATATGTTTGGAAAAGCAGCATGCCAAAATCTCTGATTTCTTGGGTTGTATCTGGGCACCCAGGCACAGCTCAATGACACAACTGAAGTTCAAGGTGTTCTGTACTGATGCCAAGCAGAGGCATCTTGCTCCTGTCCTGTAGGGGACCTGCTTTGCTTTCCCCTGCTTGTCTGTCTCTTCTCTTACACTTTTCTCTACAGTGACTGACATGTGACACGGAGTCAATTCACCTACAAGTAGTGCCTTCTTGCACATTTCATGTGACCAATCAGAGCAAAAAAAAAGACTAATGAGGCACTGGAATGGATAATAAAAACAGAATTACTTGTCCTGCTTCAGATCTAAGGCAGTTACTGATCTGGAGACATTAAGACATTTCCCTATAGAAGGACTCTATAAATATCTCGGCGGGTGATTTCTAGCTGCCTTTGAAGTGTCAGGCACTTGACATTACCAGAGATTCCTCTGCATTAGGCAGACAGATGTGATATAACATATTAATCCCAAGAGGTAGATTGCTATATCCCCTCTTGGCACTCTCCTAAAACTCAACAGAAAGGAGTGAACTTAAAGCAAACTGCTTTGAAGATGTTTGTTGTCACTTCATCCATTTAGAGAGGAATGGTGTCAAAGCCAAATGCTGTGTTGCTGGAATCTGCAGGACAGCCTACAGCCATGCTAAGTGCTATTTCTTCCATTTGCTCTGCAACTGCAAGGCTCCTCTAAGTACAAATAGTGCAGGATTGTGCCACATTAGACCTTTGCATTTTTTTTCAGGACAGAAAGCTTAACGTCATTCTTGGGATCAAGACACTGCTTCACTTCAAATAAAAAATGTGTGGTCTTTTTGTCATAGAGAGTACAAGGTCTCCAAAAAGGAGCTGGGGGAAGAAACAAGGCAAATGGCTACATGCTAGTGACCCAAGCCTTCCTTGCTGTGGTTACCCTACAATTCCCCTGAAGATCTGCTCTATTACAACTTCCTAAGGCAGCAGGGTAGGAAGGGGAAAAGATCCCTTCCACCCCAACCACATTTGCACCCACAAGCATAAGCAAAGAGCACATAATCCCAATAGAAATCACCTGGAGCACAGCACACATGATTCAGGGGTTTATTGACTATGATTATTTGTGAAAGAGATATATTAGGGTTTTATGCTTCAAATGCAAACAAAATTCTGACAGGCTCTATAGACTTGCAATTGCTATATGAAAGTATATCTGTGTTTATGAAGCACAAATAGTAGAAGCCTTTGTCTCTTTTTTCCTTGAGGTAGGAAAAGGCACTTAAGCCCCTATCTCCAAAGGTGTTTCTGTCTTCTATAAGTCACTTAACTCCCACTGAACTTGGTACTTAACTGCCATAGAGAAGCTGACATTTAGGTTTTATCTAGACAATTTCTGAAAATACCTTCAACTCCCCGGAAAGTAAAGGAACAAACATTAGTGGCATCTCTTAAAAATGGAGAATATTTGAGGAAGTCATGAATAATCAGAAACAGCCAAGCCTCAAGCAAGTTTGGGAGAATGATGCCAGTTTAAGAAAGCAAGAACAGTTTAAGTAACACAGTGAAATGATCAAGCTACACTAGAAAATGAAAATAAAAACCAGTGAGCTCACATTATTTAAAATTTACCTTGGCTGTATATATTTTGATTATGGCTAGCCACACCAAATTCAGCCCCAGTCTGGATTTTACTTGTTTATTTAAATAGAGATGGTTTAAAAGCATGTATAATTTTATTGTCTTTATAGAAACAAAAAAAAAAAAAAAAAAAACAAAAAAACAAACAAAACAAAAAAACAAACAAAAACACCACCAAAAAAAACCCCCTTTTTTTTTTTTCCCCTAAAGTAAAAAACCAAGTAGAGTTTGAAATTATTACAGAAAACTTCCGAATGCTTCTACAGATGTTTTTAGATGCCTTTATAATCTTATTTCATTTTATGAGTCACTTGTGATACTTGATCAGCTCTACTTTGTTTTGTATTTATAAAAAAAAAGTAAAGTGTCAGCTTTGTGTCACAGTGTTGGATGCATCTGTATCTGTTCACTTGCATACAAGTCAGTTCAGCACCTATGACCCTGTGTCCTTCAGTTTTCACAGCAATAAAATACAGTTCAATCCCAACCAGACAACTTTACAAGACATTCAGAATGCCTACAAAACAGGTGTTCCTCTCTCTCTCTCTCCTCTCTTCCTCCCCATCCTTCACTGGAAATTGTTATTTGTTATATATACAAAACATTCTGCAATGTGTGCCTGGGTGAGGGGAAGAAAGGAGAAAAGACGCTCTAGCAACCACATGAAATGCATGTGCCACTTAATTGGACATTTCCCACCACCTACTTTAAAATAATTTGAAAGTTGTTAGGGAGCTGAGTTTTTTATTATTAAAAAACCGAAACCAAAACAACCGAAAAACCAAAAAAAAATCCAGCAATCAAGCAAGCAAAACAAATTTGTTCTGCCAAACAAAATATCCCCAATTCTTCCTTTTATAAGTGATCACTACCACAAGAGAAGTCTGCCACTGCCTAGTCTGTCACCAGTTTCCAGCTTTGTCCATGGCTGCAATTTTGGGTATATCATGGCCAAAACTGGCACCAAATCTATGTATAAAATTTTAATGTTGTTATGCAGAAACAAATAAAAGAAAAATTTGACCACTTAGTTTCCTTTCAGGTGTTCAAAAATGAGCAAGAACAATGTTACTCAGTCCCTCAGTTCATCACAGGAAAAAGAACCAACCAAAAAACCCAACAAAAGCCCACTAGTTTCCTTAGGTTAAAACTTGTTTCCCATCAGATTTGTCAAATGTATCCCTCACATTAGATGAGACAAGAAGTCCTTGTGAATGGATCAGTTAGCTCATTCAGACTATTCAAATAACTTCTACAAATGTCAAGTTTTAGAAAACAAGAGCCTGTGCAGAACATGCCTATACAATTTCACTTTACAAAATATGCTTCAGAACACAATCCTCTGATACTGTTTTTATTAAAAACCACAGCACTAGCAATCACTGCCAAGAAATGATGCTGATCTGAAAGCTCTAGCTGTATAAAGCAGCACCTTCAGAGAGGAGGAATATTTATTATTAAAAAGTGCTACAAAACCCTGTGATGTAAAAAAGAAAGCTATGTACCTTCATAGAGAGAACTACCATAATCCTGCTGAGGAACATTCGTGTGCGTAGCTGAACCACCCATATAAGGCTGGCAAAATATTTGATTAAATTCTCAGAGTAAGCTCTGTATCCCTACAAAAAACTCTGGTAAACTGTTCTTAATGTTAACCAGGTGTCCAGAAGCAGATGAATACCCTTCTGAGGAGTCCTTTTAATATAACAGTTTAAAGTAAATAATCATTTTGAAGAACAATATAAAGAGAGGATTTGGTTTGCTTGTTTTTTTTTTTTCCCCTAAAGTAAAGCTCAGTGCTACTTAGAAGCTTCATTAAATTAAGCAAATTGGGGCTGAGGGGTGTTGCAGTTGTATTGAGAAATAGATTCCTATTACACTGATGGGAATGCACTTTTAGAAGAGATATGTAATTTTATCATGAGCTACAGAAATCAAAGTTTTGTTTTGTTTTGTTTTGTTTTTCTTGGTTTTGTTTTTTGCTTCATGTGGGGTTTGGGTGGGCATTTTCTCTGTGGGTAGGGCTTTGGGTTTTTTTAAGACAGACCCAAAATTCTCATATGGCCTTTCAAATCGATACTGAAGGTTTTAGACTCACAGAAGAAACACAGCATTCAATATCCAGGGTTATGTAGAACAAAATAAAACAGGCAAACTATTTTTCAAGCATAAAAGCAAAAGGATTCTGGCTTTAATCCCAGCCATAGGTGCTCAGAGTGCAGAAACCTCATGTATTTGAGGCACTGAGGAGCACATTCCCCAACAAACATCTGATAACTCACCAGCTGCACTCTTCCAAGGCAAGGCTGGCAGGCAGTGAGGAGGGCTGGCTGCAGCGCCCACAGCCACGGTCCCTCCCTGAGTCCCTAAGAATCAGCTTCTGCAGCAGGGGAAGCAACTCAAGCACAGTCCAGGGAGTTTCCCAATTTGCTCCTATCAGTCACAGTGATAACAGCTCCTTGTGCACCACCTCACCTTTTCTGTAATCACTCCGTAATGTAATTGTGCCACAGAGGTGTCTGCAAAAACCTCTCTATGCTTGTTTCCAGCTTCTTAATTATGAAAGGCCTCCTAATTGGTTTTCCTCATTTGGTCAAATCAAAAAGAGAAGTGTCTAGCAATACTACTCCATGTGCTTTATTTAAATTTCACTTTAATATCTAAAAGAATTTTTTCATGTCTCTAAGCATCCAGCCAGAATAAATATGGCTTCCAATTCTATGCAGGGGAGCTTTTTTCTTGCTCTCTAGCTTGCTTATGACTATACAATTTAATTAACATTTCTGTAGTACTTTTTCTGCCAGATAGCGACTTCTTTCTTCAACTTTGCTTTTCAAAAACACTATATAATAAATCACAAGGGAAAAATCTTTATTTTTAATTTTTCCATTTATGTATTTAATGAACATTATTGAATTTTTGCCAAGTATTTATTGGAAACTTAGAATAAATATCTGTGAACTACTAATTCATTTCTGTCTGTGAGGATGAAGTGTTCTGCTGACACCAGAATTTTAATAATAATTAGCTCTTTTATTAGAAATCTGCTCTTCATTTTCAGTAACATTATAAAAGGCTGAGTTTTAAACTAAGCTAGAAATCAAAAGCTGGTTTGTTTTTTTTTTAATTGAAGCTTTTCCATCCTTCGAATATAATAAGTTTTGAGGAAACCTTCAAAAACACAGACTGCAGAATGCCATGCCATGCCTACTACTAATTAGTGCTCTGCACTACATTTGGAGTTTTCAGGAATGAGGACCAGCCTGGCCTCTTGAACTGCCTTAGTTATGCCTGCAGTTCTCTCTCGGAAGCACACATTGTGCTGATGAATCTGCTGCATTTTTATGCACAGCTCCTTAGATCTTTTTGATGCCTTGCTACTGGGAGGCCTCACTTCCCAGCTGACCCGTGATAGGTGCACCAGTGGTCCCATTTCCCCATTCCATCAAAGTTTCAATTCTCTCTTGGTACCCTTTGTTCTCAGTTATTAACCTACCTCTCTGACAGAATTGTTCATATTCCATTTGAGGATACACATATTTCAGCTTTAACGCCCTAAATATAAAAAAAAGTGAAATACCAGCACAACCACCAGAACTCTTACTATGCTCACCCCCAGATTTCTCTGTCATATGCCCATTAAAAAGTTATTGTCAGCAACTTTGCAGGGGTGGCTTGAGTGAAACAATGGGATCGACTTTATCACAGGTCTCTAAGGCATGGTATTGATTGTTTAATTATGAAACACAACTAGACTTCTTTAGAAAAAAATGACTTTGTAAAGAAGCTCTGTTTTCCTCAGCGTATTTCATCAGTAGAGTGAAATAGAATTCAGTATTTAGCAACATTATTTCTTTTTTGCTGATATTTTGACAGGATCGGGTCCATTAAAATAGAGCTTTTAGAGCACAATCCTTTATGTCTGTGTGTAAACTACCATAGTTATCTGGAGTTTTCACTCTTATAATGTATCTAAAGCATCAATTATAAATCAAAGCATTCAACATTCGGTAGGTTTCAAATTATGAATGCTCTTGATCATATTTCATCTTACAGCTCCTTTGACAAACTATATGACAAAAGATTTTTTTTTAAAGCCTAATCTTTACTAAATAATTGGCTATGTAATTGTTATGTTTTTGCATTTATGAAGAGGAACTGTGTATTTTCATTCTGAATTCTTTCTAGGCTAAGGAAACTACAAAATCAAAACAAAAATTGAAACCATAATTTACTGCCTGTAAAGGGATCCTTCCCACAATATCCACAGATTCACCATAGGCAAAAGCTAAATACATCAACATAACAATAAAATTATGATTTGGTTACTTGGCATATGTGTAGTCCTGTGTCAGATGCACTTTGAGTGGAAATTACAGCTCGATGAGTGCCAGTGCAGTATTATTTTCATATAAAGCCCTGACTAGAGTTTTAAGAAGTAGTATCAGTTTCTTTTTTGGCCATCACAAATTCTTGATTCAAGATGTGAATATTGACTGTGGCTAGGCTGTAGGCCAAATTTATGAGTTGAAAATAAATCTCGATATTAAAGAATATAAATGCCAGTGTTTGGTGGAAGTCTGTGCACGTACACATACCTTTTTGCTTTAAATTGGGGTTGATGTTTTCCTGCCTCGGAATTGTTCCGCACCTCCCTGCAGTTCTTTACATCATCCCAGGCTAAGGATTGATACCCAGTGTGAAATGCTATCCTCCCTTCTGCAACCAGAAAGAATAAGAATTGTGGCATATTGCTGTCACAAAGCACTCCTGGTTTCATTAGCAGCAGCAGCACAATGAGCAAGCTGACTTGTAAGAAACATTCTCATTACATGTAGAGCACAGACTGTACCGTTCATGTCACGGCTGTTCTTCCCCGTTATCAACCAACCAGAATTAACTCCAGATTTCTTCATCTCCACTCTAAGATAAATAGTAACTATTGCCCAAGAAACCTCATCTTCTTTTCTAGTCTGCTTTTCTACAATTAGTTCTTTTTTCTTTTTTCTTTCTTTTTTTTTTTAATGACAGGGTGATGCTTTGACCAAGGTATTTCCTATTTCTTGCAGTCTGAGAGAGCAAGCCTATTTTTACGCCATTATCGGCTGTGGAAATCTGAGATGTGATTCACTGTTTACTGAAGTGAGTGGACAGCCTACCATTGATTTCAACAGATGAAAAATCTGACCTTTTACATGCAAGTTTTTACTCCCAAAGGAAAGTAAAGAATGGCTAGAAAAGCACAACCCAAAGTTATAAAGACCTAGTTTGGGCCATTTTTTTCATTTGTGTCTTCTTTTTTCCTTTCTGTATTGTCCTGATACCTTTCTAGATTTGTGGGCGATTCTTTAATCTGAAGACAAAACCTTCTAGTATTTCTGCAGGAGCCAGACTTGCACAAATCACATCTACTTTTTACTAGAGTTGTCCTGAAGGATGACCATCAAGAGCAGTATGGCAGACCATAATGCTTTTGTTTTAACAACGCTTTTTTAGTTTTACTTCTCCAAATTAATTGATACCTACCTATCAATGGACATTTGATATTCTGGTTTCTCTTTGTTGTTCACTGGAAAATTCCATAAACATGGCTTTGTGATTACATAAAGTAGCAGGCCTTTGCCTATGTAAAATTGGTAACTTCTAGTGGCACATCTTAATTGTAGCACTTCCTAAAAACTAAGTACTTGACTTTACACCCTTTTTAATGAAATCATAAAAGTGTACTTATCTATGAGATTGTGTGTAGGGTACTGTTAAAGTGCAAACTGCTGTACCATGTAGAAAAAAACCAGATAATTTGCACATCAGATTTAAGTGTAGTTCAGCATTCTCCAGGTTACCAGATTATTGTTATGATGCTTTGTCAATTTAACAATGCTTGTTGCTTCAGTACATGAAGCCCAAGATTCTAAAGACCTTTCAAAACAAGATTGAAAATAAAATTTGGAACAAAATTTGCTGTTCTGATGACATCATGTACAGGCAGACAAACTGTTCGTCTTCCTAAATGGGGTTTCAAGCAAACTTTGCAAATGTATGTGCTTCAGTGCACAAGTGTTTGCCTATATTCGCCAAGAACTTGAAATGACTTTAAAGTGAATTCTTTTCAAGACTGATAACCTCTCAAGTGCCACTGTAATTAACTGATCATCAGACCTGCCTGAAGCATCACGTTACTTAGACCTACACAATCTGCAAACAACCACTCTTTCAAACAATTTACAGTACGCTACAGGTAGCTACGATTCACATTAAGAGTTAAGGAAAGTTGTGCTTTAAGTGGTAATATTTAAACACAGAGAAAAAAAAATAAATATCCCTCTATAAAAATACTGAATTTAGGTGAAATGCCACAAATTGACTATCAATAGTCTTTACTTTCCCCCACGTGACATTTTTTAGGTTAAGACACCATTGTTTCTGAGAATGAAACAATGCATAACAAGTGCAGTTAGGACAAATTTACAGAAGTTTTTGCAAGAGCAATTTACTGAACCATTGAAGTTGTGGGAAGTGGGTGTTTTATTTGTAATTTTCTACAACAAGACCCTGGGGATACATTAGACTAATGATTCAATAATCATTAAGAGCTTAGAAGGATGGAGCCTTTAAAAAAAAACAGATTCTTATTGAAACATCACAGTTTTAAACAGAATAACACAGTATTGTGAGTTCTCTTTTCTGGCAGAATACTCTGCCAGTACTTTGTGAACTTCAGGAGGTACTGGGAGCAACACTTTAAGAAAGTCATGATATTTTTAATTTCCTTAAACATTTTTCATGTACCCCTTACATGGCATTTGAATGTTACTTCCATATTACTTCAGACAGATCCTAAAATGTGTTAAACTAGAATAAAAAAACGTTATCCATTCTGATGTTTCAACAATAGCCAGGCTGATTTCCTCACCATATTTTTTGTAGACCTGCTAAGAGTGTGTCCAGTGATCCCTGGACCTCTTGAACTCCACTTCAGTTCAATTTTTAATTTTTTTTCCTCCAAAATTCCTCCTTGATCTAAGACCCCCAGAAGCTGCAGCACTCAGAAAACCTCTCTGTCCTGAGTAGGTTCTCTCTTTGGTGGCCTGGAGTACCAGCCTGGAAATTAAATCATACTAGTACCAACAAG
Source organism: Aleadryas rufinucha (assembly GCA_013397815.1). NCBI lineage: Eukaryota > Metazoa > Chordata > Aves > Passeriformes > Aleadryas > Aleadryas rufinucha. The sequence continues at coordinate 73,767 of VZTH01005168.1, forward strand.
GAAGTTTTCTTTGATGTCTCAAATCAGTATGTCCAAGCATTTAAGGGAAAAAAAATTAGCCAAAGATAACTTGCACAGATTTGGAAAAGCAAAAGAACAAAACACCAAACAAGAAAGAATGAATGTTTCCTTTTTCCCCACACAAGTTTTTGCTGCTGTCACCTCCCATAGAAAGCTACTTGTGTTATGCTTTCGGTGCACTCTAGTGAAAAGGGCACCAAGGCAATCTCTTCTTTCAGCAAAATTAAGACACAAATAAGGATTTAACTGCTGTTCATTAGGGAATTGCACTGATCATAATTTTCAAGCTTAGGGTTGTGGTTTACAAATATAATTTTTTCCTATATTTGTGCAAGAAAGAATGGTGTTCTTCATCCCTAATGGAAATACATACCCAAGTTAGTGACCTTTTAAATCTCAGATGATGACAGCACAGGACGCAGACACACTTAGTACAAGGAACTGTGTCTAACTATGATGCTTTCTTTAATTCCACATAGGAAACTGGTGGTGAAAGAGTTCAGATTCTTAATTTATCAGCTGATCAGTGAAATGAAAAGTGAGATCAAACATGCTGAAATGTTGGCTATTACTACATTGAAAGTGTTTAATTCAGACAAATGGCCATTTGCACTGTTTGAAACTAAAATACTGATCATATTTCATTTGCAGGAGGAGAGAGATATCAGTGTTATTGATAGCAATAGTTGCTATGAGAGGCTGGAGAAAACAACTGAAGTGTGTGTATGGAAGGGGACAAGGCAAGTTCTGCAGCAGTGGGACATGTACTGCTCCACACCCCACCCCTTTGGAGTCTCGGGTCCGGCCCAGAACTGTTGTCTGTCACTGGCACACTGGAAGCAGTGCCCCACAGCCCACCCCTGGAGCCCCAGTCTAGCCCCAGAGCAGCTGGATGACCAGAAGGCTCTCCTGGGGTAAGGGGGTGGCCACAGGAGGAGGCCAGAGCAGATAAAAACCATTACCCTGAGACACATGTGGTCATATCCCTCTTGTCCTTGGATTTTATGGCAGCTGAGATTGTGCTAGGATCCAAGAGGCAGTAGCTGTATCTTGCTTTTCTCTCTTTCTTTTCTCTCTTTCTCTTCTTTTCTATTCCTAATTTTTTCTTCTTCAAATATGGGTAATCTAAGATTGGATGGGTAGAGTTTGCTAAATTGATGCCTAATGCTTAATGTTGATTGAATGTTTTGTTTTGAATCTTCCAAATTTCTGATCTTCTAAAGTTTGCCAGTAAAGTTTGATTTTTAACCTCCTGAGAAAGCTGTTGCATTTCTCCTGTGTGCCCATTTCAGGGAAAAGTAATACCTCAAGCCTCTTTTAGATAAACTCGCTGAGCAAGAACTGGGGCTCTGCAGTTGGTGATGGACAAAGTTAAGTGATGCCAAACAAGCCATCCCAAACAGGCATTTTGATTTTCCACGGTTTTGATATATCTTCTAAGTCCTTCTGCTCTCACATCTAGAGTGATGATGTCCTTGTACCTTCCCAAAAGTTATTTCACATGAACTCAAGGGGCTGAGACCCATGAGCATGGCAACTCAGAGGAAACCAGCACAAGCCAGCACTCGAATAATCTCTTCCCCCATCCCCAAATATATGGTCTAGATACGTGCACTTTGCAAGCAGCATATTGTAGCATATATGTACTGCAAGCCAGTGTCATACATTTCCTGTAATCTTTTCCTATTTTTTACAATTGTATTAAGATGGGGGAAATAATTGGTACTATGTGCAGCAGACTAAACCAGTTGAGAAGTAGAAAAAGTTGTTTTCTTTCAGTATCTTAATTACCAGCTGTTTACATTCAATAATCTCTGCATGCAGAGTTCAAATGCCCACAACTGCATCTCATGTTGCTCTGTGCAGTATGCTGCAGGCAAGGGCCACACAATCAGTCACGTTATCAGTGCTGCATCACAGACCAATGAATGGAGACACTCCTCTGTGGCTGCCAAAATCCAGAAAGACGCAAAATCAAACTATAAAACATTACCTATATAACACTTTATTGAAAATGTTTAGCATGTGCATATATACAGAAAACTCCAGTTCTCTCTGAAGATTTGTTTTGTTTGCATGTGAGTAGTCAACAGATAGCATAAAGTTTCAGATGTTGTGACTCCACTGTCTAAATACAACTCGATAGTTGTTGTGAAGTGCAGGGTTATCCTCTGAATGTAGATCTAACTTCAGCACAGTAATTGAAACTGAAAATATTTATGCCCAAATGTTAACCAAGTAGTAAAATAACACATGCACTGTTTCAAAACTTTGAAACCAGGCCTTTACACATTTGAAGGTGATCTATGTAATTAGCCCTAAGATATTTTAACACAGACAGGATAAAGATTATGGGACCAGACTGAGGAGAGAAGGGTTAATTATTGCTTTTCCTAAGAAGCCCAGGGTTAATTGCTCCACAAATCTGAAATATAAATCTGGCCATTCACAGTCGTTTTTTAACTGGAGATTTAGACTGAGTTTCTGTAATATTGTATCCACAGAAGTGAAAGCAAAATCCAGCTTCATAGCTTACCTCAGGATAAAGCCCGCAAAATCTTCAAATTATTTTTGCATTATACAGCTGGAGCAATATATGAATTTTGATACCTTTCATTAGAGTTTAGCAAACAAAAAAGTACTATCATCTGGATACTGAACAAAGAATTCTGCTTTTTTCTTAATCTCAAGGATTCAGGAGGAGAAAAAACCCCAAACCCTTCACACTTTCCTTACTCTTTCTGCTTTCAAACATGACCCAAGTTGCTGAACAATTCACAGATGGAAAACAGTGGAAGCCAACTCTCTTCCAGTCATTTGGGTGTATAGAAGGCTCAAATTAAAATGCCAAAGTTTCAACATTAGAACATTAGAAATGAATAAAATACCCAACAGGAAGTCTTGAGTTGTTAGAAGAATAGATATAAAACTAAGCAGCAACTAAGACACCATATTTATATTTTATCACTAGCGTAGTTCCACATTAAAACAGCATGTGGGGTGGAATCGTTTCCCATGGATCATGGATCAGCTGCTTTTCAACAGTGTGCAGTGTTCAACGTGATATTACAACCAAGACTAATGGTATGGTACCCAATAATTGAAGCAGATCTACATTGCCTTTTGGAATTGGACTGATTTCTATTCCAGTTGCTTTGGGAACTAACCAGATCATCACAAAAAAATGATTAAAAAAATTTATCAGAGTGACATTATAGAGTTCCTGCTTAGTACACTGAAGTACTGAAGGTCTGATCCTGCAGTGCTTATTCCCACGAGCAATACTTAATGAAATGCCCATTCCTGCTCACCTAAAAAGAATAATTCATGAGCAAAGATTTCTCATTTAAGTATTTACAAGAAGAGGTCTTCTCTTTGACCTTTCAATTACATTATCATATATACTTAGAAGTCATGGTATTAACAGCCATATTTTTTGGCTTTATATTTACATATTCTAAGTGGTTTAAAAGTTACAAATTGATATGGTGGTAATCATTTTCCTCACTTATTTCACTTACACTTGAAAAGTAATTTCTGAGAACTTTCACTCCTAGCATTAACTTCAGTTTCTATGGAATACATGCTGACCTTAGCAGTACTACTAGTGTTAAGGATTGAATAATCACTAGAAGGTGGTTTCTGTTAAAGTCAAATGAATAAAGGTAGGATGAGACTCCAAATCAAACCATAATCCTGACTGCCTCATATAGGTAAAATTAGATTTTTCTGTAATGAGCACTATTTATGTCGCTTCTATACTCTTAAACATTTCAATTATCTGCACTGATAGAAAAGAGCAAACCTTCGTTGATCTAAAACATTATTCTATAACATACGAGAATTATTTAGGATTTGACAGGCATACACTGGATATTAGGTTTTTCAGGGGACATGGAATAACCAGAACGAACATCCAGCATCACGTAAGCATTCTGATTCAACACACTGTGTTTACCATGTTTACTTAGGGAGAAAGAGAAGTATCACCTAAAAGGCAATGGCTTGGACATTATGTCTTTCAGATATTAAAAATAATTGCAGAAAGCAATTTTTGTTCAAAAGGAGTGAGCAAAATCTGGGTACAGGTAATACATGAATCCAGGCAACAAGATGCTAGGATCTGTGGGAATTAACAGTAGGTCAGAAAGCCTGTCTGGTTCCAACATTGATCTTAGTACAATTCGTTTGTACCCATGAGAAACAGAAGCAAGAAACCAAAACAGCAGAGACCACAGCAAATATGCTGCACCTGTTATTTTTCCAAATGTTTAGAATTCTTAGCAATAGATAACCAAGAATAGTGTGTTGCAGCTAAATAATAGCCAATGAATCTATTGTAGTAGTTAAGCAACCAATGGACAAGTAGTATGAATTTTAAACATGCGAGACTGTATTCAAACAAGATCCTGCTTGTTTGAATAAAGTGGCAGCACATTTACTTTGCCTAGAGCAGTGTGTGTGTGTCGTGTTCGTCGAAACAGCAACAAGGATCATTGCTGTACCTTTCCCTGGCGCTGATATCCACCCCTGGCAGAATTATCACATATGCCAAGGGCAATATGAGTGGTCCATAATACCATCCATAAAGCCCTCTTCTTCCTTCATACTGCTTCTAATTAAAGGAATGAATTGCCTTTCTTGCCTATTTTGTCTACCTGTTTGCAATTTCATTTCACTCTTCTACTAATTTAAGTCTTACAAACTATATAATTCTACAGATCAAATCACACTATCAGCTCCAATTTCAGTCCCCAGCAGCGAATTATTAAACTGGGAAAAAAAAGAGCCAGAGATCTGTTTCTGCACCTAAGACCTGCACAGCCTTGTTTACTAATTTAATTTGATGACAAAGTCGGTAATTCCATTTCTTCCCAAATATTTGAATGCTACATTTTGCTAGGTACATATCTGCTCATTTGATCTAACGGCCGTCCTTTCAAAAATGTCACAGAAAGCCATTAGCACAGCTTCACCAGTGTTAAATGGTTGGACATAAATGCTGATTGCTAGAGCAATATCCTTTGCCCATAGCACAGTGATGTAAAGGTTGGGTAATTTTATTACCTTTAATAGCATTTGCAGCTATGCAGGCTAAGCCAATGATATGGGTAATCAAATCTCTGACTTACAGGATGACCACCTGTGGCTATTAGGGAAGGAATCCCCACTATCTCAGGCCCAGACACAATGCCACATAACCAATGGTTTGCCATTTCAGAGAGGGCAAATGGATGGGAAGAAGGATGAGAAAATTGCTCTGGATGGCAAACAAATTTAGTTTTCATCAGAATTCATCTGAAGCACTGCTCATTCACAGAGAATCTTAAACATGAAGTATGGGGAACTTCTGAAGTCTCCTTGTTGCCCCCTGCACCTTCCAGATTGCACATCTACTGCTTTGGCAGGTCTCAAATCTGTAATAGGCGGATGCACAGCGCTGCCAAAACAGGTAAACCTTACCCCATTACTGTCACATGTACTTCAGTCTGCCCTGCTCTGGAACTGCAAATGTTTGGAAGTACAAAATTTTCAGCTGCAAGAGGCAGTCCCAGTGCCAGCACTGGCTGCCGTCTTCCACAAACGAGGGTGGAAGAGCTTCAAGGCAAGTGGTCTGTTCGCTTATTAAGATCGCCTCATTTCCTTAATTGTAGACTAATTGTGCAGGCTGACCACAATTTAACTGGGTGTAAAGAGAGAATAGTGGCCTCAAAACTAGTAGAGTAAAGCTGGGGTTGTAGATATTTTCCAATTTATGCAGCATTTCCTTCATTATTCCTTAGCCTACTGTGTTTTTTTGGTCTCACCTTTGCAGACTGAAGCTTTCCCTGAACATGGCATAGTGCAGAAAATAAATGTTGCACTTCTGGAGTACTTGAAATAAGCTGGCAAGTTGCAATTTCAGAGTGATTTAAGCCTCTCTTTTGAAACTGTGCAAATACACTGCAGATTATGTAATAAATATATTAAAAGAGAGAACACAAATATTAAGTCCTGAACTGCTGCATATTTGAGTTAAGATTTATTCCATGGCATCTACCATGGCTACTAAATACTGAACTTTGGATCCAGAGATCTGCTAAACCAGATAAACAACAAAATATTGTTCAAAGAAGTAGATGATAAATCAGAAATATCTCCTATGTGAAATTAGGAAACATGAAAGTAACTTTTTTTAATGTTGCAGTCACTTTCAAGAATACTGCATTGCAGAAAGCATTTAGCTTGTCATGTTATTCTATTATTTTATTTTACACTTCATTCGTTTCTATTACATAGTCTTGCACTTCATCATTAGGGTGTTCTGTTGTTGCAAACAGGCACATTGAATTCTGATCCAGTTATTCCAGAAGAAATTTTTTGTCAGCCTTTAAACTGAAACAAATGGATGAATGTGACACTGAACAGTTTCAATAATATGTTGACTCTTGGGTATTCATGGCCTTTAGATGCCTAAAACTAATAATGTTTTTGTATGAAAAATGAATATTGATTAATGAACTGATTTTTTTTTTTAAACAGCAGTCAAGCCAGTAGCTATACTTCTCATGAAACTTGTTATAAATCACATAATTTATATACCAAGCAAATTAAATTTTTCCACTGCAAAATGCCTCCCTATCATAGGCATAAATCCTCTGTTCTCTTTAACAATGGGGGAAAAATACATAAATACTAAAAAAACAACTGTCCTCCCTGACATATGCGTAACAAATTTATGCATGAATAATTATCAGAAAAACTTCAGCAATATTGTAACCATCTGTGAAAGAAACAAGCTTCTGTGTAAACCAATATCCTATACAAATAAAAATTCCTTTATCTGAAAGTGCTAGTACTGGAAAATGCTACACTTTTTCTAGAGCTGAAGATATACTCAGTATTAATTATTTACTATTTCTTTTTCCAGGTATATTACAGTAATGATAGACTGAACTATCATTACTGTAATATACCAACCTCTGCTAAGCCACAAAGACCCTAAGAATCTTCAAATTTGACTAGACAACCAACTTCAAATGGAAAAAATATATTCCAGTTAATTTATTCAGGTGAAGAAAGAAGCAATGAAAGGAAAATAACTTCAATATGTTCAAAACCAAGGAAAAACATGAATGGTGGAATATTTAACACAAAAATATTAATAAATATTATCACACTCCTGTAGAAATTTTAAACACGATGTGAACACTTTAATAAATTGAAATTTAAACCCATAGTCCCTTATTTTTACATTCATCAAACCAAACCATTCCTCTTGGGTTAGAAACAGGAGATGCCCAGAGCATCCAAGTGCAGGGCCAGATAGCCCAGTGCTTCTACTAATCCACCTGCTGTCTGCTGAGTCACCTGAGGAGCTCACCCACAGCCTTCTTTCCCTGTCAGCCCCAGCCTGAACATTTTGAAGAGTTTATTTTTTTGCACTCGGAGTTACAGCTTTTAAAATGAAAGGAATTGGAGAATCGCACGTTTTTTTTTGTTTGGTTAGTTGAGGTTTTTTTAAAGCATTACCCTTTTAACACTCCATTTTATGTATTTCATTAACCATAACACTCAGGTCTATTGCCCTCATTCCCATGATACTCCAAACCGATAAAGGTGACAGAGTCTGGATGTATCTTGCTTTTTTCGTCTCTCTCCACAAAATTTACCTTGTTTCACCGTACTTACAGGATCCAGTAACAGTAGATATAATAAATATCCTGCACATAAATATTGGGGGGCGGAGGGGGTTTAGGGGTTTCTAGGAAACCTCAAATTTATTTTTATACTGAAACATCCTCGAGGAAGAAAGCTTATCTTCTCACCGCATTTCACAAAAATTTCCCTTAATCGCACAAATCATGATTTTCTGCATTTTCTCTCAAAGCTCTTTGTGGAACTCCTTTGATTCACGGTACTCTTAGTCGCCTGTTACTTGAACAATAACTTCCTTCAATAACGTGAAATACAGGCAATTCTGTCAATCTGAGATATTTTTCCTAATCTTTTAGATAGAAAAAAATGATGTTATTTTAGATGAAAAAACCAAACACACCAATCTGAGTAGCAGCAATCCAATGATGCGGCAATGCAGTTAGTTTATTTCTGCACTTCTCAATCTTTGAGTATTTCAGCAAAAAGTAACTTGTTTTTTCTCTCACCACATTCACCACAGAAGGGTTGCTTATAATAGAAGTCATTCTCATGCAGCACATAAGACAGGGTATTCCTTAAATCTAGAAGTAAGGCAAACCAGCTCTTCCTAATGATCTGTTTGTGAATGAAATTGACTGTTTTTCTAGTATGTCTGGTAGCAGACAGGAGAACAATTTATGGATCCAAAAAAGACAGTTTTGGTTTAACATGTCTCTGTTTTGTAGAAACACGCTTAAAGCTTATTTTCAGGGAGCCAAAACAATTTACAACAAAATAAAAAGTGTATCTAAATCTTCATGAAGTAGTTATCCAGATTAATTTACATATATTGACAACACAAATTATGATTTTATTAGAAAGCTGTAATTGGAATCAACCACCAAAATCCTTTAAAAACTTGCCTTGCTGTTCTTCAATCTCCATTTTCTCTCTGCTTGTAAATATTTAATGGCTTTCATTTTTGAAAATGAATAGAATTGCATTTGGCTCATAAGAAAATAATTTTGTAACCCTATTTCAGAGTGTGCAATCTCAGCACTTTCCACAAGTGTCAATATTCTCCATAATATTAATGTATTCAAGAAAAAATAATCTTCATTTCAGAATCAACAGAATTTTTAAAAACCCATTTATTTGGTAATTGAAACTTTTGGAAAAGTTACATCTTTCAGATAAAGAAATCCTGAAGAGCTAGACATTTTCCAGCATAAAGGAGTGGAATATTCAGAGGTTTCTAAGAAAAAACCCAAACCAGAAATTACAATACTACTTTGTATGTTGAGTCAGTTTTGAAACAACACATTGGCACATTTTAGCTACCAAGTTTAGGAAGTCTCATAGCACAAAATCCTCAGCATTCCCATGCAAATCAAGTAAATGAGTGATTCTTACATAGGATTACTATTGGATCATTCTAAATGTAATCATACTGTATAAAATAGAATGTTTTCTACTGGTTCCCAACTAAAAAGCCCTCAACACTTTTCCTAAATTCCAGTTAATTTTATCATAGGTCTCTATTATAGCTATAAAACATGGGACTTTTTCCTCCTTCTTTGGTGTTAAAACTCAGAAACAAGTTCTAAGAAACTTTTAGCAGCTCTACACAGAAAATTTCAAATTATCAACCAACTCTGAAAGAAAACTCTTTTCATGTTATTTTTCAGAATAGATATAAATATAAACATTTCACTGATCTGGTCAAGTCTATGACCTTCCTATTTTTAATTTCACTGGAACTCCACCAAAACAGTTTTATTATTGTCAGCTTCAGTCATGACGCAGATGCTCACACTTAAGAACCAGAAACATTGGGAAAAGCCTAATGCAGGATGTCTTCTCTGCTAGCACAAGGAAACAAGGAGTACAACCTCTGAAGGTCTTGGTGGAATCAAAGATGGAGGAGAAAAACAAACAAACAAACAAAACAAAACAAAACGTGGCCAACTCAAGGTTTACAGCAAAGAATGTCACCAGCCAGCATAGCCTGGGATGAGACTCCAATGCTTGCAGTTTCTAAATATGCCTAGCAAGAAAGGAATAAGGAAGCTGTGCAAGAAGAGCAGATAGGGAAAGTCTATCAATATGAGCCAGAGCAGAGAGTTCATGTGTTCTAGGAGCAAAGAAACAGAAGCTTGAAGAGAACTGTTGTATAAATAGCCTTTAAAGAAAGCAAGGATGACCTCACCAAAACACTTCCTAAACAATGTGGTTCCAAGATAAAGCACAGTCTCTTTATGATAAAATGTATCAGCAGAATGAAAAAGCTTCTAAAATTAGCAAGCAACACTGAATAATCCTCACCCATGCTGTCATTAACCACTGAAAACTTTAGCCAATAAAAAAATGCATTGCTAAAATTTCATAAATTTAGTAAAATTAAATTCCATAATTAAAGTTATAAATGTAATTAAAAAATGGTAATATACCAAAAACTAAACCTTGTTTTAGCATGGATAACAAAGCATTTCCTTTCTTATTTTAGAATTGTCATGCATGTGCAATGTAATTTGCCATCCAGGACAACATGGACCTGAAGTCCAAGGCAAGTATTGTTTTCATGTTTTTACCTTTCCTTTTTATCACAGAATAAATTCTGCTCCTGGCTTATTTATATTACCTAACTGACACCTAGCATCGACACAAAGATGGTTTGGTTCTCCTTTCTCCTTTCAGCAAGTTCTCTCAGTACAAAGGTGAACCTCCACCTGTTTCGCATATTCATAGGGACTTTGACAGATTGGATGCAAGTCAGAACATCCTGGGATAATAGCTGACTGTACCCAAGAATCAGAGTATTAAAATAAAAAAGTAAAACAAGATTCTCCTGTGAATCAGCAAGGTGTCCAGTCCAATAGCTGTGAAGAAGCTTTAAAGACAAACAAGATTAAGTAGCAAAATACGTCTTGCATTTAAAATGTTTGCGATAATGACGATTAAACCTCTGGTTTTGTTCACTTTTACATTCAGTAAGTGACTACTATGGAGGAGCAAGGCCTGGTTCTGTAGAATATTGTTTCTTAAACTTTGTGGAACATCTCATTTGCTGCATGAAGCAGCAGATGCTCATTTCTGCACTGCTAAAAGATACAGTCTTTGCATTTACCCTATGTCTTCGTATAGGGTACAGTCCCAGTATAGAGAGAGAGCATATACAAGTTATACTCCGCTCCTACGTTATAGGAGCTGAATTCTAGATTTAATCACCTCACTATCTCCAAGCTACTTGGTAGACAATTCAAAAAATAAAGGAATTTATCCTTAGAGAGCAAATACTCCTCTCATGGACTCTTCAGTCTCTCTCTGTGAACACCTTACAATTTTATTTTTAATTGCTAACTTCATCAGCAGGAAATTATAGGCTTTAAGAACAGAATGCAGGAAGGCTTCAGCTAGTAATAATCTGTGACTAAATACAATCTTAAAAGGTGAATGAATACATGTTTAGAGAGTTTTGTTTAAATCCACTGCCTAAACACTTCTAATTCTGTAACCTGCATAATTTCTTTTGTTTGATTACAAGTATATTTTTTATGTTAATTGAACTATGACCATTGTTTAACATATACAGGAGAAAAAAAAGGTTAGAAAAAAATGTATGCATTTATTTGAAAAAGTGTATTTAGTAGTTTTTATATAATAAAAGCATTCAGCAGAATAGATTAAAATCTAGAGGTAGATATAGTTCATAAATTACTGAACATACTGACTTTTTTTAATATATTTCCAGTGAATATTCACTTCAATTAATGTGAAGATTCCTCATAGTATAAACAAGTCAGCTTGTTTTAAAATACAGAATACAAATATGTCCACTGTTTTAAACTCTACCTTTCAGCAGCGTGTGATTAAATCTTGTATTTTTTTTAAATTTCGTCTTAGCTTGTAACGCAATCATATTCTATTAAATACTATAGCTTAGGGCAGTATTCCATTACACATTTATTGGCTTATGACCATACAAACAAAAATAGCTTGTGGGGTAGGAAGAAAGATGGGTACAATCCGTAGTTAGTTCTACCTCTTCACCTCTTCTTGTCATTCAGCCTGACTCCTTCTGTAGGTAACAAAAAAAGCAACATCTGCTGCAAGATTCATTTTGTAGGCTTAGGCCTAAAATAAATCCAGGATTTAGTATAAATTAATAAATATATAATATTACTATATTTTTCTTATGTCATTACTAAAAGAAGAGAAATGTTTACTCTTACCTAAAGAGAAAGCAATGTACAAGTAAGAAATTCTTGAAAGAACACAAGATCACAATAACTTAAGAACAAACAACTCTAGATTAAAACCAAAGGTCAACCTCAAATGTGAGAAGTATTTTATTTTAATCAGAACAATCCTGAACGTGGATATAATTTGGTCAGATATAGTAATCTTCCTTCTCCTTGTCTTCTTCCTGGGCATATGTGTGCAGATAGTATGCCTCTGTGTGAAAATGACAAACATGGGGAAAGGCAATGTGATTTCATGTCATTTTCTGCTATTTCTCCACTGATTGGGCACATCAGGATATGGACCACAGAAGGACATGGCCTCACTTCTACCACAGACACAGTAGGTTGTGTTTCTTCACTTCCCTGAGAGCTACTGCGTACCTCCTGAGATGGGCCAACACACAACAGCAGAATCTGAAAGCAGGAAATATTGGGATGTGCCATTTGGCAGATGCTTCATAGAGTGTGTATGAAATACTTCTGGGCAGATCTCTGGGAATTGGGGATGTTGGATGTATTCCTGTCTCCAAGAACCTCTTACCAGTCAAGATAAAGGACAAGCTAAGGATGAAGAGGGACACGGGGGCAATTGCACACATTGGCATCTGCTCTTAATGACCAGAACGACATCAGGGGACACAGATATCCCCTTTTGGATATCGTGTTGAGGTTTTTCAGCTATATATCATGGCTATAGACCATTGTGTGACAAGTGGGAAATTGATTTTTCACCAGCCTCAGTGAAGGGGTGCACAAACCTTGTCCTTTTGCTGTGTGAGGGAGCATTCAGCAGGGCCAGGTGTTAACAAGTTCCTACCTTCAGAGGTGAATACCACTTTCATACAGCACAGCAGGAAGCTCCAAAAACACCCTAACAGTGACACTGAACTGCCAGGGCCACCAGCTACTTTCTGTGATCAACTCCTGACTTCTAAAACTTCTTCAGACAGAAAAAAATATTCTTTATAGGGAGGTAAAGGTTTATATACTACCACAGTACTAGTAACTCACACCCTCCTAAGAAATCAAAACCTTTCTATAACTTCTGCTCTCTAGCTTAATCTGTAGAGCTCCACAGCTCTTTCCTAAGGAAGAAGCTGTGGGAGGACAAAGTAAAACAATTTTACATCAGCTTTTTACTTGCTGGTCTGTTGGGTGCTGCTGCAAGCATAAAGTATTAAAAACAAACAAAAAAACCCCCAGACAAACAAAAAAACCTGGAAACAAATCTAAACAGCTTAAACAATAATACTGCTTACTATATACTAATATAGTTTGCTTCAGATGGTCTAAGTTACTCCATCTCAACTGAATAAAAAAAAATACTAAACAGGATAATTGGTGAATACCAACAAATATCTAAATCAATTTTTCTGATGAATGAGAGGTTATGTCATATATTATTATTGAATTAATGAGACTGGCTGGCCTGAGGATCACCTTTACATTATTTTAATATAGACATTTCTAATACTAATAAAATTTGGTTTTCTGAAAGTACTATTCAGTGACCATTTATTAAAAAAATCACATTTGAAAAATACAAAACAGGCATTGAGGAAAAAAAATTGGTTTTTGTTTGAAATGTGTTTCAAAAATATCATTATGGAAAAGCATATCTTAGTTAGAAAAGACATGTATTTTAAGTATTTTACTTGCTTAGATAATGATGACTTAAATAACTTTTTTCCAATATACCTTCCATCAATTAAAAAATATTCTTTAGTTATCTACTTCAGAGAATAACACAACATAGGCATCTTAATATGATTATCGGAAAGTAAATTAAAGAAATTAAAGATTACTACAAAGTAACATCCTTGTTGAAGCCAGAGAGCAGTAGAGTCAATATATGAAAGGTTACATGTCTTTAGTACCATTAGGCAAAACAAAAGAAAATGTATTATGCTCTTTGTTCAGTTTTTCCATCATCATGGTATTTCCTTTGATTCTACTTTTTCCTTTTGAAGTGTTACCTCAGCATTTAACCTGCAAACTAATTGCATGTTATCATAAACCTGTACTTAACTTTTATTCTGTAGGCCTCAATGCAAAAGCCTTGAGGTCAGGAAAATAGACTTTGTAAACGTTATAACAGCAAACCACAGAATTCAGAAGAATTTTGCTTTTTTTTTGTGAAAGTAAAGCAAAAAACTTTAATTTGCCTAAGCAGAGGCTACTAATGTAAACCTGTTTTAAAAATTAATAAGTAATAGCTAAACACATGTGAATTGTATGCACAGAGACAATGGTCTACAAAAATATAATAAAATGGTTTAGAATTCCTGTGTTTACCGTCCCTTAACAAATTTTAGAACCAAAAAGAGAAACTTTCCTTTATGCCAGTGTAAATCCGGGTTGCAGCAGTAGTCTTGCTGTACCTGGTGTCACTACAGAGTTCTGCTGGTTTAACACTGAGAACGTCTTTTCATTCTAATAGTTATCTTTGGCTATCCCAAGCCTAATAATGGTGTAATCCCTACCCTAACAATAGAGTCATCAGATGAACTCGTAGGATTGTTACAGACTGATTTATTAAAATATGGGCATGATCTAATATCGATACCCAACTGAGACAGACAAAGACTCTCTAACAACTTAGAGTTATAAAGTGTGTGTTTATTCAGCCGGGCTACTGTGTGGGATCCTTCCCAAAACACGCAGCACAAAATCACAGAGCATGGCAAGCTTCTTTATCTACAAGAAATTTTAAATATTCAAAGTGCAAATACATATTAATATCATTGACACCTCCCATTCTCTGCTTCATATGGTAATTAGCTGAACAGTCATTAAGCATGCGTGGTTTATTCTTTCAGTTGAGTCAGTGGTCTTAGATGATGAAGTAAAACTCATCTCCCTCACTTTGACCTTTCTGCCTCTCTTGTTTCTTGACAATTCTGATTACTCTTGGAGGACCTTCAGGACCTTCAGTTCTTTCCTTCATTATTGCTGAATCGGTTTTCAAATAGAAAAATTAGTAATTGTCTACATTTCTTTAGATCTGTTAATCAATATTTTCTGTTTCTCATTCTAGACACAGCTGAGCAAATATGACAAGTAATCAGTTATCTACATCTTCAAAGCTTATTTCAGGCCTACTTCTCTAACTAATTATTAACTCTTTAATTAACTTCAGCTGGGTTTGCTTGCTAGGCTTATTTTAACTAATTTTAACAAAGCTAACCTCTACTTAGGATCTTAACTTCTAAAATTCTGTGTTTCAAGATGATTGGGAAGAGCTGCATGGAAAATGATAGGAAAAGACATTTCTCAAATACAGCTGAGTAGAATGACAGCAAACATATAGTCACAGATGCAAACAGGTCTCTGACAAGCAGAGAACACTGGATGTTTAAGAGAGTTTCTTATTTTGAACCTCACTGACAAGCCATTCTACTGAAGAGAGAAGTGGACAGAGAGGTAATTTTTGAAAACTTTCCTAGCTAACAGCTTTAGCAGAACTTTAATTTTTACTAAATTTAAGGATTGGATACAATCAACTTGATTATTGTTCAGGTA
Organism: Aleadryas rufinucha; assembly: GCA_013397815.1. Taxonomy (NCBI): domain Eukaryota; kingdom Metazoa; phylum Chordata; class Aves; order Passeriformes; genus Aleadryas; species Aleadryas rufinucha. The sequence goes on from VZTH01005168.1 coordinate 89,171, forward strand.
TTCTGAATCATCATTGAGGACAAGAAAAAGAAACACCAGCACTGAAAGATTTTTCTTTAAGTATATACTGAGACAGGGTTAAAGTGAGAGAATTAGAGAAATAGTTATTTAGAATACAGGGATAAAGCCACAAATGACATTGGGCACTGAACCACCATTTAGATGACAGAGCACTCCCATGGGTCTGGAAACTTTTGATCAGCTGGTGCTTATACCTAACATTGCAGTACCTTCCAAAAGCTGATGCACTTACACACTGATCCCAGTGACTTACTCTGTCATAACCAGCATGGTTCAGGCTCAATGTGAATCAATTTCATCTGGATCGGAGACACTCAGAGCTGCCAGGTCTAAGCATTTAAACTCAGTAAACAAGGTCCCTACCTTTGCCAGGCAATTTGCAGAGCTTTAATTTCAGCTTTTGCTCCATTTTGTCACAGGTTTTCACAGCATATGCAGTTACCAAAGTAATTCAGGCATTTACAGAGCAAAATATCAGCAGAGAGCCAAAATACTAGATCCATGCTTACTACTGAAGGCCAGGCCTTACTTTTCTTCAAAGTGGACTTGAACAACGGCTTCCTCATCAGCTGTAACTCTGAAAGCTGCCTTGATTAAGTGAGAAAATTGTTACACTTTTTTCTTCAGGACAAATAAATTTAAAAATTGAGTTACAATATATGAATGGAGAAACCCTTCTACATCATCAGAACAAAGGTTTACTTACCCAGTTACCCAGCCTCCAACAAGTTACTCACAGGTGCTCAGGAAAAGAGCATAAGTGTGACAGGCAATATGTGTCAGGAGAAAGACCCCTCCCGCCAATACCATGCAAGCATCTGACAATCAGTTTTAGGGAAGACGTTTTATAGTCGCTAATGGACACTGGATTTTCCAAATTTCTTCTTGTTCTCTTGGACTCCCTACCTCTAGAAAGCGTAAGTTTAAATTACTAACCTCTCCCCAAGGGGGAAGAGGGATATTATTTTTCCACTTTAGGACTGCGGCTTGAATAATGGCATTGGGCACCTTTTAGAGCCAGCATTGTCAGAAACAGTGAGCAATCACTCCCCATTCACCTCTTCTATACTCTCATGATTTCTCAAATCTCCATCATATTTCACTTCACCAGTTTTTTGTCATTTGAAGAGTCAGTTTCATCTTTCTTTTAAGAACTTCTCCTTTTCTACACCTCTGTTCTTTCCCACTCTGGGCCTTACCTGGTTTTTGAATATAATTCCAAGCATTCTTTCCTAAGTGCTGAGAACTAAATTAGAGCCCAGCATTGCATATATGTCAGTGCAGCTGTTTTAACTTGTCCTTAAGTGCAATAATTACTTTGCATTTATGAATAGGGTAGTTCTGCATGACTTTTAGTCGCATCACATGAGCGTCTTACACAAAGTCAAATAAAAGCATTATTTGCAGTCACCAGCTTTTATTCCCTTGAAACCAGGGCTGATTTAGTGCAAGGTCATGCTACACAACCATTTGCTCAGTCACTTAATTTCTTAGTTTCCCAAGGACTCTAAGGTAATACCATGCTAACCTTAGATTTGCTACAGTTCATTTTCTTGTTTTATTCTCAAACTCATACTCTTGGTGCTGCAGTTTGAGACTGTTCCAAGAGCTTCTCAGTGAAGAATGCAAAACCTTGCTTTAGTATGTCTCGAAAATCCTCTGGAGCAAGGAGTGCAGCAAACACTAGCTTTACCTGTTTGCTACTGCCACATGTTCTGTCAGCTGCTTCTTTCACCTCACTTCTCTACTCCTCTTATGTTAGCCAGTCCCACCAGTTTACCAGTATGCTTCAGCATCTCACAATTTTGTAGAGGCTTTTGATTTACCACACATCAGCTGAAATCCAGTTCCACCATTGGTCCCTTCTAATGCTGCTGCAGAGCTCAAAAGGAAATCACATATACCTGATTAGGAAAGGAAATTGCTTCACTAAACTTGTATTCTCCTTTCAAAATCAAGGACAAAATTCCCCATCATTGGTTTTCTTGAGAAGTAAGTAAGAGTTTGTACAGCTTCCTGTGGTCTTGATGCTGATTCCAGAGAAGTACATCCAACATCAGTAGTGTGGTGGATCAAGTCCTTCATTTTCATTCAGATATATTCTATTCTTACAAGCAAAGGGCTGAAGCTTCTAGTCAGGGGACAAAAAAGATACATTTTAAAATTTTCACCTAAATAATATGAAGTGGCAGGAGCTATAGATAAGAAGAAAGTCTGGATGGTTTTATTTTTCCAAAATAAAAAATAGGTTAGATGTATATCATTTGAGGTGCAAGATTACTCTTCCCACTCTCTGGGGCAGTAAAAAACATGTTTAAAGTAAACATACATGAAGACCTGCAAGCTCTCAGTCTTGTCTGTTCTAACTGGCATGTATGATACTCAAATGGAGTTCTCAGGTTTGCACAGCAACAACTATCCCCTTTGAAATCACCAGAAACATAGCATGAGTTCAAGTGAAGCTAATGGGACCACTTTTGGAGCAGGATACTTGGCAGCTGAAGTAGTGCTGTCACAATCTGGCTTTTGCAAAGTACTTTCAAAACAGAATTTACTCCCACATAATAACACCTGCTGCTGTGTTACCATAAAATAAATTTTCAAGATGTTATTTTTAGCTGAAACTACTTTTTTTGTTTGTTTGTTTCATTAAATACCCATCTTTTATTATATTGATTGCGGGGCATCTGTTCATTTGCATGATTCTGACTCATGTCTTCAGTCCTATATTTGCCTTTCAATTCTATTTATTCATTTGTACCTGTACTACTGTTACAGCAAAGATTTTCTGATCTGTTCTATGCTTTTCCTCCTTCTGCCAGGGACCATTTATCTTTACAGAGTTAAGGTTATGAAATATGAATTAATAATTCTTCCAAGTCAATAAAAACCTATGCCAGTGTACAAAATTTGTGTAATTACTACAATGTGTTGGGCAAATAAAAACCTACAGAAAAGATTAACAAGAGTTTCTGAAGTTTAAATATTTAAATCATCTCCAGTTGATGCAAGGACACAGTTCTGATGACCTCACTGGAATTACCAGAATGTCTGTGTCTTACAGCCACTAGCATTTAAAAACCCAAGTCAAACATAACTGAACTTCTAGACACTTTTCTCTAAAGAAATACAAAAAATCCCATAGAAAGGCTGCTCATCTGTCTAAGGCAGGTGCAGGGAAGTGCTGCCATCTGTCTTATGATTCTCGTTGTGATATCCCTAAGTCTACCTTTTACTTCTGTGTGTGATTCAGTCTGCCCATCCCTCAAAGTGCTGAGCTGCCTGGAGATGAAGTGCAGGGTGCAGGTATTTAGCAGCTGGTCTTTGTAATACTAAATCTATCTTCTTTTTTTTTTTTTTTTTAATTCCCCAGACCCCAGTGTAGCAGACTAAGACAGAAAACTTTCTTTCTTGCTGTTCAACTGCCAACAACAATGAAGGTTTAATTTTAAGCAAGGAATGTATACCATTTTCGTCTATACTCACAATATTTTTAAACCTCATACTTGTACATTATTTAATATATATTAACTCAATGAGTTAAGCAAAAAGCTGTTTTTCTTTTAAAAATAAAACATATTTTTTCCTAGTTTTCTCCCAGCTAAAGGACAAAATTATCTATTTCAAAATTCCTGGTGGTAAAGTAATTTCTTAATTAATTTCCGCTAGTAATTGTACAGGTTGATATTAAAATACCACTTGAGAAATCACGTGATGTCAAAGAATCCATATCATTTAATTTATCCGTTTGTCATCTTGCAAACAAGATGACAGTAAGGGCAGCAAATACCATCTGAACATTACTTGTAGAGATGTATTATCAAAACATTACCACAACATATGTACTTCTATTCCAAGAGGAAATAGGTTGTTACAGAACCTCCAGCTGGGAGCAAAATATCAGGGCTGGGCTTGAGATTTTGAAAACAAATGGTCCACCAGATTTAAAAAGAAAAAATAAAGCGACCCCAACACAGAAAGAGTGCATTCAGTAGCATTGCAAAAAAATTCCCAAGAACATAAGAAAGCCATGAGCAATGCCCAGGATCCCAAGTCACAAATTAATCTTACTTATGTATTTATCTGGTTTGCTTAATCTATGCTTTTTTTCTTTTTCTACCCTTATTTCTATTTTTAATTATTTCCTCTTCTCATTTTTAACTAGAAATCTATGTTCCCTCATTGCTGACTTTGCTTCAAAGCAGGGTCTGTAGTTTAGTTTCACATAAGCTTGTCGTGAAAAAGCTATCAAAACCATTCATGCAGTCTGCCCTCTTCTCAGGGACAAAAGAGAACATCAAAGTGCTTTGTACTTATTGTAAATGTGTGACCCTCCTTCCCAGACTGCCAGGATGCAAATATATAGCTGCACTCAATTTTGATGAAATTCTCACTGCACAGTAATGCAGCTTGAGCTTTGTGTTTCAGGAAGGAAAGCAGCAGAAATTGAATACAGATGCAATAAACTCTGAAAATAATATTGTTCTTGCAACACAAACCTTTTTACAGCACTGAAGGAAAACATACGTTTTAACTGTTTTGCATTAAGCAGAATTTATTTTATACCTTTCATTTCCTGTTTTCATAATTCAAATAGAAAGCATTCAGAATTTTAAACAAAAATCACTCTTGACCTTTTCAGTAAGGGGAAGTACAATGAGACTTAACTTGTATTCAAAATACTCCTAAATCTATTACCTGACCCTGATGCCTCTTATTTTCAGCTTTATTACTTATGATTTCTTTACGATCTTTCGAGATAATTAGAGAGACTGCATCATTCTTTAAATAAGTAGTCCATAAGCTGAAGATAAAACTGCAAACCAAGTTACCTACCTCTTTTCCTAAAGGCTTAATCCTTGCATATTAGCTTTCATTGAAGGAGGACAGCTTCCTATGGTACAACACTGGAGAAAAAAGGGGGAAAAAAAGAAATCATTTTAGTCACTGAGAAACAAAAAATATGGGTTTCAATATATCAAGGCTTTGTTCCATCTGGGAGTGTGAAAGCATATGTAATTTTAAGTTATGCGATTTAAAGTATCTAAAACATGTTCCATTTAATCATTTACCTCTTGCAGCAGTATTTTATTAAATAGTGAAATACTTACAACTTCTGGCTCTAATCAAAATGTTTTCTCAAAATTATCTTGCTTATTTCAAATGAAGACTTAAAATGTGAAAACAGACAATCCAGTAAATATTTGAAAGGAAATGATCCATGAATACTCACTCATAAATGGCAGAGTGAAAGAACACACAAAAGCTACTCTGAACATAATCTTCTCCAGACCATCAAAGCGTAACCAGATCTAACTCATGTGGCTACAATGACTTGTAACTGTGTTGAAAATACTTTGATTATGAATAAAGGACTGGAAGAAATTCTCAAGATAGGTAATTTTAGAATGTTATGATAGTTATAGACCATTTTTGTCCTCCCATTTTCAAAAGCAACACACTAATGAAGCTGTTCAGCTGACTCTTTAAACACAGAAAAACAGCAAAGCTAGATAGAGGCTCAAGTTAAAACTGAACCTCTAGATTAAAACTGGTCCTGCACACATGGGACAACGTTCCTGTCTCCTAAACAGAGACAGATCTGCCTGCTTGTGCTCTGCCACCACTGTCAGTGTGCACTTTTCCATAGGTGGAAAGAGTCCTTTCTTACCCTCTCATCACTTTGCACTATAAAACTCTTTTCTGTTCTGCCTTTTCCCTTTAAGTTGAAAACTTAAATAAATCTTTAGCCAGAAAAATGGCTCCCAGGATTTTTAGTCTCAGGGGAAGGACTTTCATTTGTTTTAACTGAAGAGCAGGATACACCAGCATCAACAACCTGGCTGCTTTCCTAAATTGGTCTTCCATGATTTAACTCATCTGCACAATGCTTACAGAGGCCTCCACACAGTTTATGTACAAGGACACATAACTGGCAAAGCCTACACAGGTACCAGCATGAGACACATGTCCATCGGCAGTCATGCCATGGTAGAGATCCTGCTCCTGCAAGGATGCTGCCTCCCAGGCACGTGTCACTCATTGTTACAGCTTTCCTGGGACCAAGCACCAGAAATAGAGCAAGGAGGTCTGTGCAAAGAAGGGAAAGAGAGAGGACTAGAAAACTGCTGTCACAGCATTGCTCGTGTCCTCTCTCTGTCCTAACAGCAGCTGCAAGGACACCAAACTCCTGCATTCAGACCTCCACATTCCATCTGGTGCCCAAGATGGAAGTCAGTGATTCCTGTGCCAAGCCCCAAAACGGTGACTTGTAGCATCTCCATAACTGAGTGTTCTTTGCTTTATTTGGAAATGGATTTGTACTAAGATGCCTAAATAATTACATACCATTTATCACATGCATCAACAGTTTACTGCCTTTGGCTGTCCAACTGATTTCAGATAAAGTCAGTTTGGATTTGTGTAAGCACGGGGACTAAATATTTACTAGAGGTAATGGCATTTTTCAAAAGAAATTATTACATTGCTAATGCAGGCAATGCAATAAAAATGACTCCCTTTTAATATTTTATTTATAGTAATTATTTTGGGTCTTGGTGTTTTTCTTTTTTAAAAAAGTAACTGGTGAAAAATGCTAATTTTAATGTAATATTTTAAGGTCTTATTTAAAATGCTGGAGGCATTTTGACATTTCTAAACAGCACCATTTTCATTTCCTTCTGCAAAGGAAATGGAAGTGATTGCCATAATTCTTGTGACATTTTTTACATTTTCAGTAGCAGCTTTTTTTGTTTGTTTGGAGTTGTGGGTGTTTGTTGCTTGTTGTGGAAATAGGGTTATAGATAGATTTGTGGTGGGTTAGCCCCGTCTGCCAGTCAGCCACCCTCACTGCCATTCTCAGCAGGATGAAAAAGTCTCCAGGGTGTAGGTAAGGGCAGGGAGCTCCTTCACCAGTTAGCAAAAACCCCCCAAAACTAAAACCATCTTCCTACCTTCTTCCCAGACTCAACTTCAGTCCCGAGTCTTCTGCCTCCTGCTCCCCCTGAGGAGCTGAGCACTGCCCTGAGGGCCCCTCAGAGCCCCTGGAACTGATGGAACTGGCCACACCTCACAGAGTAGTGCTGTGGTTCAGCTGAGGACCCAACTGCTGCTACCAGAAGTATCCATTTAAAAATCCTGCCTAATCCTCCAGTAACAGACAAGGATAAGCAAACTTCTGGCGACATACAGGATTAAAAACGAGTCTTTCAGTCTCCTTCCCTAAATTTTGGGCTTAATTTCTTCCATGGCAATGACAGAAAAAATGAACTGTCTCAAACATGAGGGAGTTAGTCAACAATGTATTTTAGGCTTTGAAATATTCGAGTGACAACCCCTTAGTATACACCTTTTTAGATCAAGAGAATGTGCAACCACCAAGAGGTGTGCAAACACCATTAGAGATGCTGAAGGAAAGGGGCTTGGATCTAAGCACACAATTCAAATGAGTTAATAAGATACAAATCACTAAGGGTCATGTTCACTTCTTGGAAAAAATCACAATAGTCAGAAGGTCTGCACTTTGAAATGTGTATACTCCGAAAAACCAAACAAAAGAAATTTGAATTTGACTTTTTTTTTGCAAAAAGATCGAAGTCCAGTGCACATGAAGCAGTAAGAGTTCTGAAATTAGCTATACAGAAAGTATATTCCTTATAATACATGTTAATGAGAATTTGGTTTCAAAATTACATCATTTTTCTACTTTTTATTCCCTGCTAAATACAAGTCAATGATGTGCAATAACAGTAAAACTGGTCTTCTGTCAGACTTTGTGGCCTCACACAGGGTATTTATGGAGACAACTTGTACAAAGCATGGACTTAGCCTAATCTTCAGACTCTGGGTTAAACTACGTTTCAAAAACCGTAAGAAAGAAGAAAAAACCCCTAATGAATAGATCACATTTGATACACTCAAACAAAGTTACCTTTTATTCTCTAATACACTTCTGGGAAGTTCATCTAAGCACTAAGATACTCAGTTTTGCAAGTGTGTGTCTTAAATATTGCAAGAATTCTTGCGAGCTAAACACAGTGATATTCTATTACCGTGATTTACACACATTTTTACCTTTTCACTCTACTGCAAAGAAAAGAAAAATACTGCAGACTATAATATAGTTCTCCGTCTTCTTTTTAAACAGTTGAGAATATTCTGGGCTGTTTCAATGCACACTCTGGAAACTCATTTCAGCAATAAGATAATGGTTATTCTTTATTAAAGTAAAATGCAAAACCCATCATTACTTGAGGAGATGATCTCTAAATGTATAAACCCTGACTGTAGTCAGTTAATTATCACTTTTACCACTTGCCCACACATTTGTTTTTGCTAATGTTTTTGAACTCCTTTCTCTTAAAGACCTAGTAGAACTTTATGAAATACAGTGACACAGAACTCTGACACAGTCCTTGTTACAAAACATGCCTCAGATGGCAATTACTCAAAAGATGCCATGAGCTCAACAAAACCTTCAATAAATACAAGAGAACTGAACATCTGCAGCTATTGTTTCAGCTGTAAATCTTGTGAATGCTTTTTACTGTAGCAACAAACTGCTAATAAATCCAACTTTCATTGCCAGAAACATATAAAGGACAGGATACACTTCATGATGTTTTCTCAGTGTCCTCCCCGAGCCCATGCACTCAGGCATATTGTTTCCAGATATATTTTATAGCTAGCAGTGATACACTGTCCCCTCTACCCTCTCCTGTGACTGATGAGACAGAGAACATTGACTGAATGCCATTACCTGGCACTACCTCCCTCTTGCTCAACAGAAATGGGAGGCTTTATGCTTACAATTCACATTAGGTTTAGCAGCAATCATCAGCATTAATTGCACATGTATCATGTGGCAAACAGACTTCTTAAAAAAAAACAGACCCACGAAGCAATAGAAGTGCTGTTCCTGCTACTGTTTCCGACAGTAAACGGACAGTAAAGCGACAGTGACATACAGGTAGTTTAACACATATATTCAATATGTGGGACTGACAGGCCAGCCACAGAAAAGGACACTCAATGAAGTCTCAGATTTTCAAAGTGCTTTAAATACTAATTCAATAAAGTAGCACAAAAGACAGACACTTCTCAATAACATTAGTTTCCATTTAAAAACCAGAAATCATTCTTACAGTAAGATTTACAGAAGCATTCACATCACACATAGCTTTAATCCTTACTAACTACAGAGGTCGCTGGCTTGTTTTTCCTTTCTCCTCCTCCACATTTTGTTCTGAATGAGGACATGATAGAGCCAAAGAGAAAAAGAGAGAAACTGATATTTCTTGACATCAACTGAAAAGCTGAACTAAATGAAAGATCACAACCCTTATCCCTGAGGTCTAAAAATCTCTGCTGGTGTTAGGTCGGTTTGGATTTAGACTAAGGGAGGTTGAAGGTACATGGCTTGTCAACAGGCTGTGTTCCATGCAACAGTGGCTCACGACTGACTGCAGCATACCCCAGCTGTGAGGGGCGAAAGCACTCGGGCAGAGCTACCGGACAGGTGTTTGCTCTTCGCGTGTTCTGCTGTACTCTTGATGTCCTTGCTCAACTTTTTCTTTGCTTCTTCATTTATTGAAGATTTGAAACCCACCATCGTCTGTAGCTTTCAGTAATGTAAAGTTGGTGGACTAACGTGTAAATTATTGAAGGTTTCTTTGTCTCCACATCCTCATTTATTAACCAAAACAGAATAGGAAAGAGAGGAGAACTGTTCCACAGATAACTAACTATTGTTATTGTTATTGTTGCCACCTACCTCAAAGGTAAAGATGACATTATAACCATTTCTCTGATACAGTTCAGCATAGGCCGTTGAGTCAAGGAAGACTGCAAATTCAAAGTTTATCCAAGAGATGTATAATTTGTTTTCTGGGACCTCAGCATTTTGCTGGTGTTTGTCCTCAGCAAGTTCTATGTAGTTCTGCTGTACTGGTGTTTTCACAGCTGGCCATCTGCCTTCTAGAAGCAGAACCATCTAAGACTAAAGGAAAACACCAGCTTAGTAGACTCTCACTACTAAAGACATAGAGAAATATTTCAGTACTAAAGGCAGAGAAAAAGATTTCAGTACAGAGAAGAGGGAAGAGGACCTGAGGAAAGAGAAGATAACTATCTCATATAAAATTCGTTTAAAAACATAATTTATTTTTTCAAAGCCTTACACATTACATTCTATAGAAATACTTGTCATCATGGAGGGTATCAGACGTCAGAGGTCAACAGGTTTTGCAAACATGAAGGGTTGGCCATAGTCATTAATATAATAATAATAAACGAATAGTGCTGGTATGTCAGGAAGTGACCTAGTGAATAAAACTATTTTCTCAGTTAAGAAGAGTTACATTCCAGAAAATACACTTTTATGGAAACAATATTTCAATTGGGCATTTTTTCCATTAAGTTCAAAAATAGCCAAAAGTACTTTCTATTGCCAGAAGATACATTAGTATCAATATATGACATGGGTTTCCAGACTACTTTTTAGTAGCTTTTCTTTGATTAAAGACATACAGGTAGAATGTTCTGAAGAAACTGTAAACAGCTGCATTGTAGCAACAGATATGACTTCACAAGGGGGTTGATTACCTTCTACTTGGAGACTGAGTAAGTGACTGTAAGAAGATATCCATTTTTAGGGAGTGCTGCCACTGATGCTTTGTTAGTTGGCATTTACTAAACAGACCAAAACAGGTGTAAGTTTGGTTCAGGGCAGTTTAAGGGAAAGCTGCTTATTCTTTTACAAACTAATCCCTCTTCCCTTGTGTTCAGTCACATAATAGTCTGCAGTTCACAAGTACCAAATACTAGCTAGCATTGTAAAGATGGAATCAATAGCATAATCCTATTAAATTCCGCAATGCAGGCTACTTTTCAGATATATAGTGGAATCCTCTTAAATCGATTTTTTTTTTAATAAAAGGTAGGGTTATGTGAGGCTCTAGCTAGAAACCTAAAATATATTGTCTACATAATGCTCTTAAGATAGCAGTTCAGTCTGTTTTCCTCTGTACAATTTCTGTATGTTGGCTGGATTGCAGCTGTGATGCTTTACTAGATGAACTTTCAAAACAAAACCAACATTTCCTTAGTTATTGCAGCCATAGAACAATGAAATAATTGATGAGTTTTCTCACATAAATCTTCAATGAGAAGTGACGCATCCCCGTGCATGTAATCTATTGCTGTGATTTCACCCCAGCCCAACATAGCTGCTCGCTTGCTCCCCCACCAGCTGGATCCTGGGGAGAGAATGGGAAGGGTAAAAGCCAGACAACATGTGGGTTGAGATAAAGTCACTCTAACAGGGAAAGCAAAAGCCACACACACAAGCAAAGCAAAAGAAGGCATTAATTCACCACTTCCTGTGGGCAGGTAAGTGCTCAGCCATCTCCAGGAGAGCAGGGCCCCATCACAGGTGACAATGATGTGGAAAGGCAAACACCATCACTCCAAATGTTCCCCCTTCCTCCTTCTTCCCCCCCCTTTATATGCTGAGCATGATGTCCTATGGTGTGGAATATCTTTTTGGTCAGTTGGGGTCACCTGTCCTGGCTGTGTCTCCTCCCAGCTTCCCAGGCACCCCCAGCTTCCTTACCCGCATGGCCGGTACAAAAAGCAGAAAAGGCCTTGGCTCTGTGTAAGCCCTGCTCAGCAATAACAAAAACATCTCTCTATTATCAACCCTGTGTGCAGCACAGATCCAAAACACAGCCCCAGTCCAGCTACTGGGAAGAAAATTAACCCTGTACCAGCCAAATCCAGCACATTCCACCCCTATCCCATACTGCTTACATCATGCCCAGATCCCATACTATTCAATATAACTTGGTTGCCCACCACCCCCCTTTCCCTTTGCTATATTACACAAATATCTTTCCCTTCATCTATGGAGCACCCCTACAAAATGTCCAAAAAATGCCTATTGAATTCATATAGTCCATGACTTTGGGCTGCATCTGTTGTGGTGGTCACTCAGGACAGGAGAGGTGGTGTGTGCGTGGAGTTACTGGGCACCAAAACCAGCTCAGGTCAGGTCACTACTGCACTGCAACTGCTTCTTGTAAGGCTTCTCCTCCACTAGTTTGGGTGGTTTCTGTTATAGTAATTCCTGTAACACACAACCCAAATCATGGCTTGCAACAATTTAAATGTACATCCATTACAATCTTTACCCCTGGTCCTTTTAGGCCATGTTCATCTGATTTAACATTGCAGTAATGAACACCTCCTCTTTTCCCCTGCCTGGCTGCAGCAAAGGGTTCCTGCTGTAGTCCACCATTAGTATAGTCGCATCATAGTCCTCCATGGGCTGCAGGGGGACAGCTGCTTCACCGTGGTCTTTACCACAGGCTGAAGGGAATCTTTGCTTCCACTGCTCCAGCGTGGTGTTCCAGCCACAGGAGACAGTCTTCTCTGAACTTGTCTAACACAGGTCCTTCCCACAGGCTGTTCTTCACAAACTGCTCCAGAGTGGGTCCCCCATGAAGTCACAAGTCCTGCCAGCAAACCTGCTCCATCATAGGCATCTCGCGGGGTCACATCCTCCTTCAGGTATCCACCTGCTCTGGCACAGAGTCTGCATGGGCTTCAGGTTGATCTCCTCCATTGTCTACTCATTCACAAGTCACAATCCCTTCAAGTTCAGACCAAAGTTCCAGCCTGTCCAGTACAGCAACACAGAAAACTGTAGACATACCCTGGCCACCTGCCAGCCCAGGAACATCACTATGGCTGTTATCAAAACATCCCCAGGCCCAATACAGTAAGGTGATAAGAAGTACAGCACCACAGCAAGGAGTGAAAGCCTCTAACAAGCACTAGACTCTAATAGACAGTCATGAAAACAAGCCCCACAGCAAGCACAGGAGCCTGGTCATTGCTGGCTAAACAGCACCAACAGACATAAATTCAACCTAGTACATCCCATCAGATCTGTCATTATCTCAAACCCCTCGAGCCCTACGCTGGGCACCAAATACAGGTGTTGGGGTTTATGAACGGTATTCCCCAATTCAGTGTCCCCACCGAGATTCTCCCACATGACTGTCCCCCTCCCCTGAGACAGGGTGGAGAGAACTGGAAGCACAAAAGCAAAGAACACGAGTTGAGATGAGAACAATTTACTGGAAATAGCAATGGGATAAGAAAAATTAAAGTCACAGCAACACTGCTAATGACAGAGGGTAAAAGAAACAATTTACACATAAAAACCCCCTGATAATAGACAATGCCAATGGCTACCTTCATCACATTTTCTTGACCAGAAGGAACCCCTTCTTCCTAGAAAATTGTCCCTTTCCCCTGCCAATAATGTAGGGGTATAGAATAACCTCTGGGTCCTAGCCATGGCCCCTCCCAGCTACTGCAAAAAAATTAATCCTGTCCTGGCCAGAACCAGGACAGCTATTGATACCTATTGCCAAAATTCCTTCACTAACACAGATTGTTGTTTTTATTGAAAGTTAGTGTTAGCATTTGCTTAAGCATCTTTCTGGATAATATCTCTTTTACAGTTTACCTGATCCCAAACTTTGTCTGCTCATATTTGAAAACTGGAGGATCTCTAAATCTCTTTTGAAAAACTGTCATGTTTGAACCAATAGGAAGATTTAATGCATTTCCCTTCAGGAATGTAGCAAGGGTGTAAATACCACTAACTACCTGATTCTTGAACCAAACAAAACAAATGTTACCTAGTGCCTAGTATCCAGTCCACACCCAGGCCACTGCAGCGTGTGTTATGGTGATAGTTGCTGATGGGCAGGCAGAGATTTCCAGCTGTACCACTGGAAGATGACTTAGGCAGCAAGTCATGCCATAGTCCATGCATATTCCAGGAGAGCCTGATATTTTTTTTCATGTCTTTCAGAGCAAAGTACACACAGGAATTTAAGAAATTCATTCTCTATTTCCACAGAAAAGATCTGTAAATGTGCTACTTCCTACCTTTCTCTGTACCATGAACGCTTCCCAGTTGCGCAGTCACCACAGATCCTGATGCTATCAGCACATGTACCAAAAAATTAGGGCCTTTACAGTACCTCAACTACCTTGAGAATCATAAAAATCTGTAACTACAGTTTGCAAGTCAGAAAATCATAGCAACTCTATGATCAGAATGATAAACTGACATTGCCAAAGAGATTACAGATTTCTCATTTCTCCAAGCAATAAATGTACATATTCAATGTTTTCTAGACTAATTTGATGCATTTTGCAGATTAATTTTTATTGCCAACATCATACAGTATCAGAATTCCTATATTCACAAATCATCAACAGCATCCCTCACATGTACAGTACTATCTAGACATCTTCTCTGAAATGGAATCCTGGAAACAGACAGGAGCAGAGGGCCAGGCAATGTCTCTGCTTGACCTTCTGGTGCAACAGGGCCACGAAGGAGCTGGGGAGAGCACCGAGAACCCTGCCTTTGACCCATCCATCTTCCACGTTTTAAATGAATCTCTCAAGAGATCACAACGGGTTACAAAGGTTTGGGATTGACAGGAGAAAAAAAAAAAGCCCAAGTGTAGCAACCTCATTAGGATTCTGCTCTCAAAGGCTCCACACAGCTTTGTCTTTTGAAGAGTAAATGCCGCTTAACAAGTCAGCAATAGCTCTGTCCCCCTCAGAACAGCTATGGTAACAGTCTTCATTGAACAAGCACATTCCTTGAACTACTTTCCCAAGTCCCTGCTAATGCAAACCTGTGGAGGAAAATAAATGCAAGACAGCTCTTTTGTCTCCCTGGGTTTTTTAAACACTGCACATGACAAGTATATCACTCCTGTTTCCTGTCTTTTGCCTTCTGTTAGAAATTATTCATCAAAATACGCATTTCTGAGATTAGGGATAAATAGTTCATGCAACTAAATCCACAGAATCAGTTGCACAACTGCAGTCAAAGTTAACCAAAGATTTCAGAGATTTTTGTTCAAGAGAAGGCAGTTGGCAGTGCACTTTGAGATGTGCTTGTTCAAGCACTCGAGCAAACTTTTTACAGTTAACAGGAATGTGTTAGGGTGGTTACACAGTTATGCTAATCAAGGGCTATAACAAAACCAATTCACCCACCCCAAAAGACCAGTTGTAGCTCTTCTCATTTTTAGAGACTGGCAGGCAGAAGTGTTGATTTTCCCCTTCACTCCCATTTTCTCTCAAAATCTGGACACAGACCTCTCCCAGCCCCTAGATGTCCTTGCTGGAGCACCTGCAGGGAAGGGCACTCAAGTGCCACATCTGTCAGAGGACTGGGCAGCATGTTCCCTCAGCACTCCAGACACTCTGTGGCTACTGCACCGAGCCTGAAAAAATTAATATCAAAATAGCATGACCAGAGAGATAAAATGGCTCAAGCACTGTCATATAGATGTTCAATACTAAAACTAGATGGACTGCTACCCTTTTGCCTTGCCTAGCCTGAAGGAAAAAGTACAGTTCTGTATAAGCAAGATGCAAGGGGCAGGCTACCTCAGTCTCTTGCTCAGCAGCAGGTCTAACAGGTTATGTAATCCTCTCTGGGAATCTGACCCCTTCTGTACAACTTTCAGCTACCAAGCTTCAGTGTTCTATTACAAAAATCCCTAAGACATAAAACATTTGCTTTAAAACCTTTTTTCTATACTGTATCCTTCTGAAACATGAACCGTGGCCATAAGGGGCAGGAAGCACGAACTTACTAACAAAATATGTAAAAAACAAATGCCTTTCTGATTAATAAATCACAATAGAAGCATTAATCTCAAGAGTAAGTGAATGGAAGCCACAAAGAAAAAGATCCGTTTTTAATTTGAGATTTCTACCGATAAAACCTGTATGCTAGCTGTATCAGGATATTGATTGTCCCAGTCCTTATACTTACCCTAGTTTGTACAGTGTGGAATCAGAGACAAAAATAAAGTACTTATAAATTGATACACATTTTCTTCATACACAATTCTAAACACTAGGCAAATCTAGCCTTTTTTGAAGGGCTGGTAATGCCAGTACTTTTTCCCTTCTCCCTGCTCCATCCCTTTGCCCTTGTGAGAAATCTGAATTGTAGAAGCAGAAACCATACTATCCTTCCAGAAGCACACCACTGACATAGCTGGCATAGCTTGCATATGTAAAAGCACACGTTTTATTTATAAAGCGTAGGAGGTCCAAATCATTTTAGAAAGTCTCAAAATGACTTAAGTCAAATAAATATACATGCTTAGGGTAGCATATGCAGTGCAGTGTTCATTTGAAAGATGCTCAGGGACTCAACACTTCAAGAAATCCATTAATTTCTGAAGCATATCATCCTTGCCCTTTGAACAGACACAGAGAGATGACCTCATAGCAGAAAGTCTTTCAACACCCCTGGAAGGAAGAGGACCATTTAGAAACAGTGTCTGGAAAGCCCTTGGCACAGGACACAGCAGTAGCACCAATTTCTCTGAACAGCACAGAGCTCTTTTGAAAGGAGCTACAGGATTAACAAGCCTGATTTCTCATGATTTGAATACTATATACTTAAATTTAGTAGATGTAGACAGAGGCCTATACACCCCAGGGGTGAGAACAAATTACAGCATAAAAAGCTTCACTCAGAATGGCTTGAAGGTCAACATAATTAGTGAAAAGTATTTCCATTTCTTTCTTCCCTCCCCTTTACTTTATAAGCAGAATAAATAGAAAAAACCCCTAACCTGAAAAAACGATGTGTTTTCTATCAGACACTGACAAATTGACAGGGAAGGGAGAACAGTCACATTTCTAAGATCATTTTGTGTTATTTTTGCATGTACAAGAGAAACATCAGTGATCTAAAAGTGCTATACGGAATATGACTGATTTAATTGGTGCTACTGAGGCAAAGAATATAGAACACCTTGCACATTCAGTGAGTCATTCTAGATACAAATCATAGAGAGAAGATGATAAGGACTAGGTGTGGCAATCAAAGGGAGTTCTCAGGCTGGACATACTCACCTATGTGAATAAAAAGAACAGGAAGTCCAAGTGTTTCCCAAAAGCCTGATGGGACAAGAGCTTTCCAGTGCTTTGGTCTTTCTTGGCATCTGGTCAGTGCAGGAGAGCAAAAGGTGAACGGTAGTGGTACAGGTCAGCAACACATCTGCAGAGTAATAAATGAGAAGAAGATGTGTCTACACCTCTAATGAGTTAACTTCAATGAGTTAACTAGTTAGAAAAAAATTGTATGATCAAATATGACTATGGAAAGTGTTTTCAGTGGAACAGTTCTGGTCTTTAAATAGAGGGGAAAAAAGTGTTCTTGCAAAGATCCATCTTGCAAGTGCTACAGTTTTATCTTGCCCTTTTAGAGTAGACAGAGAAGGGGAGAAGAAAATTTATGATTCAGAAATAATTCTGAATCATTTTTCCCTGGAACTACACTTAGAGGATGGTATCCAGCATGCTGCATTAAGGGTTAACATCACAATATAACTCCTAAACACAAATATTTCTAATTTGTCATCCATATTCCCTCATTCAAATGTTTATGGTGCCTTTAATCCAAATCAATTGAATATCACCGTAACAATCTAGTGAAGAATCTGATCTGCAAACCAGCATGGTTCTAGAAATACACGCAAAAGTGTATGTCTGTATATATATAAATGCCACATATGCAGCTACTCCCAACCCAATACATTTTGCTATTTGATGATTCATTAACACAAACCTAATTATAAGCATGTTTTGCTTTCAATTATATGTACTTATATTTAATTTATAAATATTTAAACCCAAATTTTTTTCGACACTTATAGCATCTAACACATTTTTTCCCTTCACTCATATGGAAGAAAAATGCTTATATCCATAAAAATTATGTCTTTAGTTGTCAGAACATTTTCAGCTAATTGGCAAATATGGAATCTATTATTCAGATTTTAGTAAGTCTAAATTAATGAGCTTGAGAGGGGCGCTTTGGTTTAGCAGGGACCAGGTTCACATTCTACTGAACAGAAAGTAGTTTGCCTGAGTAAAGGACTTCAGAATTCAGCCTTTGAGTAGCCCAGTGAAAGAGCTACAAAAAACTATTGTGTTAAAATTTTATTTGGACAAAACCCTAATTCTTCTTTTTGTGTAATTCATGGAAGTCTTGAACTTTTGACATTTATCAACACACTGCTTACATACCCTACAAAACAAAATCTTATGTCATGCATCCTTAGATGATTTCATACTGCTTCCCAGTCTGGCTCACTGATGTTAAAAACTGTCTTAGAAAAGCTCTTTGTACAGTTTGGTAGTCTCAGTATCACACTTGTGGTGCAATGAGTCAAAGAAAACTTATTCTGTAGTCCAAATAATTTTTAAAGTGTACCTTTTTTGGTTTTGGTTTTTTCTCCATTTTTCTGTACTTAATTTATAATTATTTTGTACAGAGTCACAGACCGTAACCTCAGCATAGGAGAGGTTATGTGGTCTCTTCACCTATTCAACCAAAAAGGGCAAGCAGGCTCAACCAAACTTCACATAAGCCCAAAAGTCAGTGTATTTGTCAGGTTTCTTCCTGAAGCAATCAGAATCCTACTCCAAAACCAGTTCACACTTAAGGGGGAATATGCTTGATAAGCCAATTGCTGCTTGTCGTACGGAAAGACACCATAAATGTGAAATGCAACCTGCTGAGGGAAGGCAGCCAGCATTTTCTTTCTCAATAATTTTATTAAAAAAAAAAAAAATTAAAAAATACTTTCTCAAAAGTATGGCCATGGTTGTTACCCTCTGTGGAGTTCTCTTCTGCAGACAGCTGCCATCCCCTCTGGGGTTGGGAGGAAAGATCTCCAGATGAATGGCAGGACAACAGCGGACTCCCCTTGACTCCCCTTCAACACAATGGCCTGTTCCTTCTGGTAGGAAATTCTTTTATAACACTAGTCCCACCCCAAGAGTTTATGTTCTGCAACAGGTAGTGTAGCAATGAAATTAAAGCTGGGTAGACTGAGAACAGAAGAAGTTATTTTTGAACCACACGAAACCATGTCATTTTTTCATTTTGTTACATTTCTGCAGCAGGCTTTGCATCATGTCTAGTGTAACTCACAGCTTGGCTTTCCCTACTTCAACTGTCCTACTTTATAAAATATTCAAATTCAGGAAGACAAAGTATTTTAAGAGCTTGGCTAGCATGAAGGTATACTCAGAAATTCACAGAAACAATGAAACTAGATTACTAATTTCCTTACTTCAACTTTACTAACACAGAATGATTTCCTCTCTTTCCTAGATTTAGTGCACAACATTTCTAGGCTTGAATTGTTGTAGTGTTTTGTTTGTTTTTCCCCTTTGTAAGAGAATACAAAAGTGACAGCATCTCTTATGGCACACATAGTCAAGTATAAATCGCTCTCCCATATCCCTACCCACTCTTCATTATTACCAGAGGGCAGATTTTTGACCCTGCTCCAGAAGATCTTTGTCTTCAGTAATGAAACTAGTTAATGAGCAGGTCTTTCATTGGGCAGTGTATCATGGGTGAATAAAGCTCACTACTCTTGGGTTTTTAAATTACATAGTCAGGTGACTACATTTAGATCTTTCAATTTTTTTTCTTCTATCTTTCATTCTTGTTTCAGCTCAGAATTAAAACTGAGTCCATACACATTTCCTAAAAGCTTTAATGAAGGTGTTTAGCCAGTGAATTATCAAAAGTTTACAGAAACTGTTCTTGGCTCAATTTTGTCCCTCACACTCATATTTGTGTGCAAAAGGCAAGGTCTCTCTAGCACAAGTATTTTTCACTGTTCCACAATCTTCATGACACACATCTGTGGTAAGAGGGCCCATGCTTTTCCATCCATGCAAAGAAAAATTTGAAGTAAGAAACCCAGTTGCCTACTGAGACACCGAAAGAACCTTACACATCCTTATTAGGATTCCCTGTACTTCAAGAATTGACAATAACCCCATAAGCACTGGTTTTTCCCTAGTCCTTCATTAGGAAGGTCTGTAGCCAGAAGATACCATTTTTTTACACTGACTAGTGATTTGCAGAGATTCTATTTTTTTAGCTAATCTGAGACAATTCAAGATGAATTAACCCAAAGAAGAATTATTTCTTTGACAACAATTTGAAGAAACTCTCCAAACACTGAAACATAAATTTACTACCGGTCAACTCTGGCAATTTAAAACAATATATTTTGTTTTGTTACTCAATTTAAATTATTCCACAGGGTGCAATTTATCAACCTTAAAATTCTTTAACGCAAAATCAATATTATCGCTGCAGTCCAGCAATGTATTTTATCTTCTGTTGTAGCATCTTCAAAGAAGTAGCAGTCATTAGGTTAAGATTGGAGGAGGAGACTGTCCTTCCTGAACACATTTTACATTTAATCTGAGGAGATGCACAAAACTGTTGACGTATTCAAACTGAATTACTGTGCTGACAACTAAGGTATTCATATAGTTTATAGTTTGTTATTCTTCTTTTCATTTTTAAGCTTCTTTTTTTCTTAAGCCTTCTATGTTTTCTTTAGCTCCTGTCATCTTCCTAGGCCCCTCCAGTTACACATTTGAGATTTAGCAAGTGTGTAGTAAAGTCTAAACCCCTTAGCAAATGGCTTCCATGGCATTAATGCATTAGGCACAATAATTTCTGTCTATTGGTTTGCTTCTGTACTGACAGAAAGAAAGCCGTTCTTTGCTCTTTACAGAGGTTACTCTATATTGTCACAGTAAGCACGCCAACCTACACTGGTACTTTTCTGCCAGCTCCAACATATTAACAGAGCGTGCTGGTTAGCTGCTGTTTTTTACTGGCAGCTCAGGGGGCTGTGATGTAGTTGTTATTACGTGTCAAATGAAATACATCACAGCTGGATTTGAAATTGTTGCATAAGTGTAGTCCTCCTGCTACACACACCATGCATTTTTATTTACAGAACATGTTGTTCAGCAAAGGATGAGCATTGGTCCTCATTTGAGAAGTGCAGCATCATTAAGGAAAACTGTGGTCTCATGGTGGCAGATATTAGGAGGAGGAAATAAGAGCAGACCAGATGTACTTGGAACAAATAGGTTATTGGGTAGATGTTTATTCCCAAGCCTGAACAAAACAGAAGAAATGTTTTCAGACTTCGTCAAGAAAAGTGGAATCAAGTTCCACTAAAAACAGGCAAGATATTCAAACATCTTGAGCAGTAGCACTAATAATTCATGAAGATGCAGCTTTCAGCTGCATCCCATGCCTCTGAAGACACAGCATTCTCACAGACTGCTCATATGTGGCTTCTAATGTTTATACAAACATTTTAGACAAATAATTGTATGGCTTCATCTAGTTATCATGATTCCCCTGACACTGTAGTTTTAAAGGTCAAGTATGGTGTTTCTAAGCCGTTCAGGTTTTGAAGCCCACTAAGAAGAAATTAAAATTTAGGAAAGAAGCAGGAGTGCATGATCTTCCTTTGAACTCAGCCATGTGGAATTTAGTGATTAGAACCAAGTTAATATACTGAAGAATAAATTAAACTTATTTGCAAGTAGTTCAAATGACGTACATCTCCCTCTTAAAAAAAATTTTTAAACAGTTATATTTTCAGACTTCTTTACATTAAAGGAAATGTATAGTAAAAATGGAACACCAAGCAAAAGTCTTGCTAGTTTGCCAATTCCCAGCATGCCTGCATGCTAATGTCAAATTACTTTTCCCTGCAAATTCTTCTTCATTCCTATTCTTTTCCAACATGTACTTCTAGCTAAGATAGAAGAGGGCATTGTTTAAGGACTAGAGGATCAAGGACATACTTCAAGTTGACTAGCTGCTGCTAAAATAGGAACAGTTATAACAGAAAATAATCTTTTTTTCAAGTGTTTCCAGTATAGCACCTGTATTCCAAAACACGTGGCTCATATATAGATAATTGCTTGATTGCTTGCTTTCATGTCCTTGCCAGGAAATACTGGAAATTCATTTTTGACATGATAGAAAAGTACAGGTTTGTTGATATTAGCAATTTTTCTATTTAGTCTTGTTAGAAGACATTCTTAACCTACTAGAAAAAAAAAAAGCGTCATCAAAATTCACTAATTAAATTACAAGCAAGGTAAGAGTACATTGCATGACTTTATTCTACAACATTTCCAAGTTATTAACACTGCAGTATTCCTACTCCGTGTCAAACACCTACTTATTTTTAAATGACGTCTTAGACAAAATTGCCATCCTGTTGGCTTTTTGTGGGGAAAGTTGTTGTCCCTTAGAGATTAACTCTACTCCTTCCAAACCTGGCATCCTCAAGTTTACAAACCACAACTACATCTGGTCTCAGCCAAGAGTTAGTAACAATCCCATTCTGTTAATATCATCTATTTAGAACATCCTTGCATGTTCATCAATGTGCTCGTGGATCCAGGCACTGACTAAAGTGCTAAGTGGGGGTAGGCAGGCCAGGAGATGCACTTCACTGATCTGACTGCTGATCATGGCCTCTGGGCTGCTACGCCAGTGTTTGCATCTCCAAAGTAGCACACTAATCTTTCATTTGTCAGGGCTTTGAAGCATCTCTCACTTCCATAAAATCAGTAAGCCTCGGAGGGAGTTTAAACTGAACCCAAGGAAGCCTTCAAGTGGGTTTCTGAAGCAGTTTAGAATTTACCAATAGGAATGTTTCTCTAGGAGAGGCACCCCAGCACTCTGGTCAGGGAGGCAGTTCACGAGGTCAGAGGAATGCAGGTACAGAGACTAATTTTTCAAATTTTACTTCTGCATAGAAATGCTTTCCTTTTTTCTCCAGTAAAGTTTAAAAGCATTGCTACCCATATTATCTATTTTGAATCCTGCGAGTAGTTTCATTTGTATTTTCACCTAATCTGTTTTGAATGAAAGGTAATTTCCAGGTGAAAATCTAATTGCTCACCAAAGGATGAGGTATCTGCCTATCAGGGATTAGACAACATGCATGCACATCCCACACGCAGCATTTCAGCAGATAAATGGATAAAAAGATGTGGTTCAAAAAAAGTAGCGCTTAACTATGAGAATTAACATTACAAGGCTTTGAAGAGAAGGAAGCATCGTCCAACAATAAATGAAATCCAGGGTGTCTCTTTCCCTATTGTCAGGGAAAAGACTTTGAGGTGTTTTGGTTGGGTTATTTCCAAAGGAGCTGATATCAGCTTCTTTTAAGGAAAAGACTACTGGGCTCATCTAGTTCTACTTAGAGCAGTTTCTGCCTTCATACTGCTGGCTGCAATGTGCCCAGTCAAACCTCTGACGAGAAAATGGAAATTGGCTTCAAGCAAAGGGACAACACAGAGCTAATCCTCGGATCAATCTCATGCTGCCCAAGTATTAGGGGGTATCAAGGGGCAGCTAAAAACTTCCAATATCACCCACTGCAACTCACAAAGTCAGACCACTGGCATCCCATTGATTCATCCCCTGAATAAGGTTCAAGAAGCCAGTTAAAAAAAAAAATCAATGTAGAAAAATTGAGGGTTACTTCCAACCTCCACTGAAATAGATAAAAACTCTTACACAAACTCCTTACTTGATCTACCTATAGGCACTGTCATAATTATTTATATTTTATGGAATTGATTAAAAGTTCAATAGTAGAAAATTACTCTTGTCCTTAGAAATAAGGACCACTTGAAAAGAGTAGGAGAATTTGGAAGTTTAATAGATGCATTTTGTCATGACAACACTTCAGTAAACAAGCTGTAACTTTAAAATGCAAGGCTTTCATTTTAAAAAAAGGTACCAATTTTCAAGTAGCAAGATGATTAATTAGCAGAACAGACTGAAAGCTACCAAGGAGTTATCCATATTCAGTAACCAAGGCATATACTATGATTGAGTCAAACATGTTGCTCTGATCAACCCACACACATTCTGCATCTGTACAGAAATTCAGAATATTAGAGATTATTCACTACAGACTTAATTGATGAATTTGTGCTTACTGGATTTAAGGTAATATTTTACTAAAGATTATTTAAGTGGCTTCACTGAAGATACAGAAGACAAGGTTTGTTTCTCTGGCTGTCTCAGGAGTGCAGGTCACCACCCTGCTTGCTGAGGAACAAGGCTCACTTAACAGTTCTAGCTAAAACAGCAGGAATTATATACATATATATGTATGCTACCACTTCACAGTTCACAGACTGTTCCTGTCACCATTAGTCAGTATTTTTACAGTCAGTGAAGCTACTGGTATAACAGATTTCATAATTATCCAGCTTATAGTATTAGAAACATGCCCTTGTATTCACTAGAAAATACTTTAGCTGAAAAGAAAGGGGGGAATAACCTTGTTCTAGGACAGCAGAAAGCTTAATTTACTTCATTTATAGGATGTTTTTCCAAGATCCAGCCATGGGTGAGAGATGATTGAGAAATTTTTAAAATGAGAAACAGAGTGTGTGTTGTGTGTCAGCATCAGACATATAAACCAGATCAATAGCACATGCTCTATTCTTTCTTTTGACCATGTTGATGGTCCTCAGAAAAAAGTGCACAATCATCATGCACCAACTTCAATGGACTGAATTAGATGCCATCTGATAGAAGACTCAACTACTCTGCCTTGCTCTTCTGCACTTTCTCTTAAGGTAATACAATTTTTGGTACCATTTGGGTAGTAGCTCCATAGTTAAACATTTTTGGTTTTTTAAAGGTAAGTTGCCTGTCAACTGTCTTTTGCAGGTAGATTAAATGGGTTCATTTAACACGAATATACTTTGTTAGGGTACTATGAATAATACCCCACTAAAAATTACAGTAGGATACAGTTACATCAGAATTCAAGAAAACATTAGTAACTTCTAAAGGAACTGACCGTGATTGCCACTATGCAAACAGAATCACAGAATGTTCTGAGTTGGAAGGGACGCACAAGGATCATTGAGTCCACTCAAGTGAATGGCCCACAGGGGGATCAAACCCACAACCTTTGCGTTATCAGCACCATGCTCTACCCAACTGAGCTTTTGCTCTTATCTACTACATATATTCATCTTACAGACTTGTAAAGAAATCACAATGTTAATAGATGAATCGGTAATTCTTCTGGCTACACAACAGTACTTTAATCTTTTATCAGCATTTACGCTGTTGCAATTATATTCAAAATATATTTTTGCTCATGACTAATGTCTAAGAATACTCCAATGATCAGAAGATTATATCCTAAAAATATATCAGATCTCTTCTTTCATTTTGAAATGATAGATCTGTATAATCTTTGCAGATAATAATTTAACCATTATGTAACAACATATTTGCAACACAGTTCACCTTTAGGAAGCAAACTATTTAGATTTAGTTTTTCTTAATTATGTTTCTCTGGATCAAGACACATTTTAGAGGTTAATAACATTTTGGTCAAGCAAGTGAACTACCTTGAGATCATGCTGAATGTTTGAATTTCTTGCTGTAACGGAAGTCCATTAATATAATTAGGATATATACTCCTTAAGTAAAATTATTTATGTGATTTTCTATGTTCTCTTTCAGAGGACTAGTAACACTATTAAGAGGTTTCTTAAGGCTTATTTTATCATCTTCTAATACACAAGACTTTTTTAAAATAAACTTGACCTGAGCAAGCAGTATTTGCATCAACTGTCATGAACTGATGCTTTTAACAGTTATAGACAGCTATGGCCTTTAGCATCAACCCCTGCTGGTTTGCAGATTTGAATGATGTCCTTCAATATTTCTCTGCTCTACTTTGTGACAGTAAGAAACTTACCGAGTAACAAAAAGCATCTTCCCTAATGTGAACAACCAATGACAACTGCAAAATCATTTTGACATTTGGAGGGTTGTTAACATACTCACATTCTCTTTAGCATCCTGAACATGCTAATTATAAATTTCATTACTGAAGGCAAAAAAATCAAACCAGTAAGCTCAATGATTGAATTATGCTGCATCTTCTTCTTGCTGCATGATCACATTAGAATGATGAATTTGGGATAAAATAACATACTGGCTTATGCCTCTTGAGAGCACTACCCTGTTTAGGAAATAAGATTCTTACTAAAAATTATGTGAAACAAAGTCAAGTATATTCACATGGCGAATGGCATGATACTTCCCCAGTGCCAGAGGTGGCGTGCATCCTTTGCCAATCGCACACTGAAGCTCGCGATGCCTCAAGAGTGGTGAGGACTCATGCACACCCCACCCTTCCACTCACAAAGCCTGTGGGCAGAAGCATGGATCTGAGTCTGGAATTCCCAGTGTGCTATAGCTCTGCTGCCAGACATAAATCTTTGGTCTGGAACAGTGCTGCATTTTACCATATTCTACCCGAAACTCCTGAAATGGGGCCTATTTTTCCCCTGAATATCTGCCCTTAAGATTCTGTATCTAAGTGACACGATTAAATCATCAGTTCATACCTTACGATGTTTCTTTTTGCAAACTTGGCAAAGGGCACATTACAACAGATGAAACTGGCAACCTTACCACATGTTACTAAAATTACCTTCAGGATAGCCATTTATGAAAAGTTCCATACCAAAAACTCTTTCCTCCTATGTATGCATATGAGCCATATATTTATATAAACCTGACTTCTGTTTTACCATATTAACATTTGATGAAAACGTATCTTTTTTAGATTAAAACAAATTTAGAAAGCTGTAAGACAATCAAGCTTTTTAAGCAAGAGACAGACATGCACAGAAATGTGCTGTTCCCACTGAGTCATGAATGGCCAAGTGAGGCAAGATGTAGAGAAAACTGAGTAGAATCAACTAATGTCGCTCAATAAGCAAACCTTTATGCACAGAAGCCCTTCTTTGGGTCTGAAACTGAAAGATCCTGTTAAGAAAAAACAATCAAGCTCATCTCCAGGAGCAGGAGGTTGGTGTTATTTTTTCTATTCTAAGCCCGAAGAAAAGCTTGCACAGATCTGATGCACATAACTCCCAAACTTCTCTCATTGAGAGCAATCTTCTGGAAGAACAGTCCTTTAAAGAGCATGTAAACAAATGTCCCTAGAGCTTCACTTTGGCAGGTGTCAGTGTAAACCAAACAAGGTCAAACATAAACCAATAATCAGTACTCTATTAGAAACAGTATGGGCTTTTTAAGCACCATATTGACAACAATTTCATAATAAGCAATGTCTCCCCTTCAGAGGGGAGGCATAAATAAATAACCAAGGGCAAGACAACATCTTATACTGTATCAAGTACAGGTTTTGTCTTGGGTAGAGTTAATTTTCGTCACAGCAGTTAGTCTGGGGCTATGTTTTGGGTTTGTGCTGAACACAGTGTTAATGACACAGTGGTGTTTCTGTCATTGATAAGCAGCAGTTACACAGAGTCAAGGCCTTTTCCGCTTCTTATCCCACCAGTGAGTAAGCTGGAGGTGTTCAAGGAGTTTGTGGGGGACACAGCTGGGGCAGCTGATCCCAACTGAGCTGAGGAATGTTCCATACAATGATCCAAATGGCATCACACTTAGCATATAAAGTCACGTCATCATTACCTGTGACGAAGCCCTGCTTTCCTGGGATGGCTGAGCCCCTGCCTGCCCCTGAGAAGTGGTGAATTTATTCCTTGTTTTGCTTTGCTCGCATGCACAGCTTTTACTTTACCTATTAAGCTGTTTTCATCTCAACCCACAAGTTTTCTCACTTTTACTCTTTCCTACTGGAGAAGAGTGGGCCAGCAGTAATGGAACTGAGTTACTGTTTGGGGTTAAGCCACAACATGTCATTAAACTGCATCCCACAAATCAGCTTCTCTGTTGCTGCATTCCAACACAGAAGGACTGAATCATGAGCTGCAAGGGGAAATCCTGTGTTCCCTTCGGTTTTAAAATCCAGCTTTACTACATATCCAGTATATAGAGCTGATTGTTATTTCTTCTTATCTGCTAATTGCCACAGACTGTGATGATCTATTTATATCTTCAAAACTACTCCTAAAATGCACTGCAAAATAGTTGCCTGAGGATTCTGAGGCCAAAAGTGATCAATCATTTGGCACATATTGTATTTTTCTGCACAACCAAATTATATTTCTGTTTCTCATTTTAAAAAATCACTGCAGTTCACAGAGAGAGGAGAAAAAAAAAGGAACTATATGTGGAAATCTTTGGTTTTAAATCTAATATAAAAGGTAACAGTAACCAGCCTGTGGATTTTTAGTTATTTCCCCTGGATGTGGCAGGTATGCCCATTTTAGATGGGCAGACTCATATTTGAGGGGGCTACAGATGCCATTCTCAAGCAACGCTTTTCAAGCCCACAAAATAATAAAGCATTCTGGTATTCAAAAGTGGATATCATATTTAGCCATGACTACTCCAGCTATGTCTGGAAAGTGACAGCCCAGCAGTACCACATACCAGTAACACAGACCCAAGAAGTGTTTGTCCCACTGAGCTGTCCTGACGAGCCTCCATGGACAGTGACTGCCCAGGGAGATCACTGAGTCTGCTCCTGCACGCAGCTCCTCTACCACTGGCAGGCAGCTCTACCTCACCCCTCTCCTGTGCTCTTACAAACCAGCTACAGGTTGTTCTCTGCGAAGCACTCATGACAAGACTTAATTCCTTCTGTTACAACTCACCTTTATGACAGGAGTCAATCAATAGCATGGGTAGGTAGGTGCCCTTTCCTCCTAACCCCTATCCTGGTCACTGTGAGAATGCTGAAGACAAGGAAAGGATTTGTTACACAGATGGGATCACTTCTTGGTTGCTGGACTGTGCAAGTCTGAGCACAGTCTTATGAAAGCACAGGCTTATGAAATAGAAGCAAACCAAAAAAACCTCACCCCAAATTTGCCACTGTGACCATTTCTTTGGGGTTTTTTTTCTTTATTTCTCCTTTCCAAGAACCTGCTTGTTGTCTTAATGTTTCCATCACTTTTAACTGAGGCTGTCAAATTTCTCCACTCAGAGAAATGGCAAACACTTGACTTTGATTAGGAACATCGGGTTTGTACATGTAATAGCACTAGTATCTACTTAACTGACAATAGCTGAATCTATTCAGCTGTATTGACAGGAGGAGGTCTGGTACCCTGCTTTACATACTTTCCTTTTCCCTTTTTAGCAGCTGCAAGGTTATAACAGGCATTTTTAGAGCTTTTCAATGAAAGAGAAAATGAGGCCTGCAAACAGGTCAGCAATTCAAAATGCAAATTATCTTCATGTTTTGCTTTAGGTGATAGACTGCCATTGTTTCTAAAGTAGTCTAGTTCTTACTCTGGAGAAAACAGGATGTGTAAAAGGCAGAAAATCACAACTCAAATGAGAATGAAGACAACTATTTTAAGGATGCAAAAGACACAGAACACAGATGTATTTTTATTACTGAAGCATTAATTAAAACTCTACTCTCATGCCACAGGGCTGAAGAATTACCTGATGATTTCACAATCTCAGAAACAGTCAGAAGCTGAAGTGCAAACATGAAAAAAAGTGGACATTGGAGTTCAAACAATCTTTGTCCTAACTTCACAATATAAATACTAGCACAAAATATGCCTCTCTACTAATAGTTCTTCAAAACTTAAGGGTGATTAATGGTGTAACATCTCACGTTACTGTTGTCAAGATTCTACTGTACCGATTCTGAAAAAAAAATGATATCTAAAATGTCTGTATTATTTATTCTGAAAGTCAAGAGACCTTGCAAGTGACAGGATGAGATCTTTGCCCAGGAGCTGGTTTTGATAGCAGAAATCAGAGTCCTCCTCACTTCTTGTCCTGCACTCATTAGCACCGTTAAAAATTGTTGTAGATGAAAAGCCATATTATTCTGTTCCTCCTTCTTTAGGAGGCCAACAAATCTTAAGATTTACTGACATGATCCATCTTTCAAATCTTATAAATTCCCTTGTGTTTAATAAAGTTAGGGAGGGGGGAAGGAGTGGGGTCTTACAGCTTTATTGTGTGCACTACACTGTAATCTTATTCACCTCTCCTCCACTATTCAGCACTTTCTAGCATGCTTTGTCTACATAAGAGGAAAAAATGCTTTGTTAAATCTATATAAGATTTGTTTATCTACAATTGGCTTGGACAGAGTTTCCTATCTGTACTGGATCTGGCTGGAACAGAATTAAATTTCTTCGCAAAAGCCCCTATGCTGCTGTGTTTTGAGTTTGTGGCTAAAACTGCGTTGATGATACAACATTGTTGTATCTGTTTCTGGACAATGAAGTAGACACAACAAAGCTGAGGGGAAAAAAAAGGCATTTTATCAAGCACCAAGGCTTTCTCTGTTTCACACTCTCTTCCCCTCCTTTCCCCAACAAGTAGGCTGGGAGTAAGAAAGACGCTGAGTGAGGACACAGACAGGACAGGTGAGTTGAGTTGGCCAGAGGGATGTTCCATCCCATCCAGTGCAATGCTCAGAGGTCACTGCCCTCTCCCAGTGCTCCCAGCTTGAAAGCAGGAAGAGTAACAGCAAAAGTGTTCATGGATCAAGACCAAAACTTTTTAAGAACTGAAGGAAAATGGGAGGGTGGAGGGGAAAGAGCCAAATCATTCAGCCAACCTTGGAAGCCAAACTCCCTCACCTTCCTTCTTCTACCTCAGGTTTTTTGGGGTAATTTGTTTTGATTTGTTGTTTAGTTTGGGGGTTTTCCCCCCCTTTAGTGTCCATCCATTTGCATTGCTAATAGTAGCAATTAACTGACAAAAATCAAGAATGCAAAATTGTCTCCAGTCAAAACTGAGATGATTGAGAATTATGCAGGTTATTGTTTTTCTGTAGCACAGATTCTGCTTTTGCATACCTGTGCTTACTATTTACCAAGCTGTAGTTTTTACATAGTACAGGGTTTCTGAAGGACACTACATTACATCTCACCACACTAAGGATTTTTAAAGGTTAAGGTATGAGGGAGAAATGCATTTTATTCAGAAAGAAAGAAGTTTGAATATTCTTGTCTGTGTGATGAGATGGCAAAGTCAGTCATCATCTTGTCAGGCACTTCATAACATTCAGAGTCATTCAGAAGGAAACAATGCCATTTGAATCTGATCTGAATAATCCCGAATACAGTTAGAAACCATTTTAAAATTGCATCAAGACCAATAGCAAAGCTACTGACAGCTTAGAAAAGCTGGTTCACAGCCATCTGCCTAGTGTGTAGTTTGATAGATTCTCGGGGATAGTTAAGGAGAAACTCCCTAGGTACTACAGCATCGATTTGTTAAGGTCTAAACCAACTCACAGAATTTCTCAAAAATTGAATTGGAAGTCCACACAATATATAAATTCATTCAATTAATTCAACCAAGCAAACTAATTCTGCCCTCCATTCACATGGGTTTTTTTCTTACAACCTCAAGCAAACTGCAATAATTTGTCTGAAAAAATTATTTATTCAATTCAACTTAAAAACATTATCGCTCTCCCTCTCATTTGGGCTTTCTCACATCTGACTGCTGCCAGATGTTACAGGTAGAAGCAGACAGAACATGCCATCTGCACTACTGAATGTCTCAGACACGTCCTAACAAGCTGTTGGCTTCGTCTGAACATAAATGGCTGACGGCAGCACAGCAGGTGCGGTGGAGGACCAGTGGGAAATGTGTTGAGAAGCCCAGAATGGGCTCAGAATTTAAGTGCTAGATGAAAGTTGGGAGTTACAAAAAACTCCAGACTATTCAGTACAGATTAAAAGACATTGAGAACACAGTTTCAATTGTGACTTTCATTTCCAAATAATCCTACATTAAACCAGAATTTTTTAAATTGTTAAATTTTTTAATCCAGAAAGTCTTAACCTATTGTATTTCACAGAAGTAGGAAATTAGAACATAATTACCAGGATATTTATAAATTGAAGTGCATGTTAATAGCTTGCTTGACATGTTGCAAAAAGGTCCAACAGCGTTAATTGTGAGATAACAGGAGACAAATATGACTATATACACACTTGTACAAGGATAGACATTCCTTAGCTGATTTTAAAATACAAAGCTACTATAGATAAAGGGCATTCATTATACTTCTGTGCTATTTCTAAGCAAACGTTTCAGGTACAAGTGCACAAGACCCTACCCAACATAAAACAAACAGTATAACAACATAAAATCAAGACTTGGGCTGTTTTTAACCACAGTGTATGAACAACTTTCTACTGTGAGGTTGTATCTAAAGTTGATAAGCATGGCAAGAACAGCTCACCTTATTCTTGATGCATCAATGTTATTTTTTATTATTGCTATTCTTCTATCCCTCTGTAACTACTATCACTTGTTACTTTGGTTTGCAAGAATTAACCTCCTGCCCAGGATTTGCACTGAATTGTTTCACCACAATACATCAGAGAAAGAGTTAAAAACTTCAGTTCCTCTAAAAAACCATCAAATATGTTCCATAGCTCTCAGAATAAATACATACCTGCAGACTTTGCTCTGAGAGTTTTCTAGTGTAAGAAGTCCAATACGTATAGCAAATTGCATCTGAACTCTGCTGACATGTCACCAAAGCCTCTTCATGCCAGCATACCTGTATCTACTGTGAATGAAATGTCTTTAGGGAATGAATAAATGAATAAAACTAATCCCTCTTACTGCTCTCTTACATGTCTGAGATTAACAACAGAGACCGTGAACTATGTGGAAAAATTCCAGCTGTGTTGTCTGATATGCAATGTTTTCATTTCTTTACCAGTGATTGAACCAAGACCTACTCATTTCACACAGAGAAAACTGTTTGTTTTTAAAGATCACTGCAGATAGTTTGCTTAAGTTGCTGAAGTCATCATAACTCACTATTCTCTGACCTTACCAATTACCCAGCACAGCTATAAGAAAATAAGTTCACATCAGAGCCATAATTCTAAAGGTCTTTGTATGCCTACAAATCTTAATCAGAGAATGGGAAAGACATAGGTATAAAAAAAAGACTAGACTCAAATGTGATGAGCAAAGTGATGGGCCTGATCATTTTTGCTCATTAAAAATTTAATGACTCTACCATTGCCTGTCAGTCTCTAAATTAAGTTCAAGTTTCTCTCAACACACCAGATAAATTCTAATTCAGACTACAAACTCTGTGCTGCTCTCCTGAAAAAAAGCAAAGTGCCACTGACAGAGCACCCACAGAATCCCCCACTGCCACCGCACAGGGCCAGGGGTCAGCAGCCAGCAACAAATGCCACCCCTGGGCACACTGACAGCAGGGTCTCACATGATGAACATGCTGTTGTACATGCATGCACACACTTCAGCTGCACCCACAAGGAACTTCAGACCACTCACTGAGATGTGTCACTGGTGGTCTAGTGAAATCACCTGGTTTGCTTTGCTGAAAGGAAGGTGAAGATCACACCAGGCTCCACCTGTCCGAGTGCTTCGTCACCCAACACGGTACCAAAATGCTGGGGGACTCTCTGTTAAGTCAAACCCAGCGCTTTGAACAAGGGAGAAACAGATAATAAAACTCCAACACAACAGCTAAAAGGTTTTGAAGCCTTTGCTTAATTTCTCCATTTAGTATCTATTTTATTAAACCATGACCAATACCTTAAATTCTATTCTGTACTCCCTCGAATATCAAAAGTAAATTAGAACTTCCATTAAACAAACAAGTAGGATTAATTTCCCTGTCACAGAACATCCCAGATGTTCTCCAACTGGAACAGAGCAAACTTGTGGTTTGGGGTTTGTTGTTTGTTTTTTTTTTTTTTTTAATTAGCTGTGGTTTTTTTTAAGTTTAAACTCCCTAAAGCTTCCAACTATTTTGAAATATCACATTCAGTAACCTAAAGCTTTGGCTGCCTATATGCCTATCCCTTTCTCAACATTTAATTGAACAGCACACACTTTGAGAGGACAGACTGCTGATTCGTTAAATCACAGTTAGATTTACTAATGGCAATAGCTCCTTTAGAGTCAATGAAAGCATTTCTTTGAGGGAAGTTTATGAGTTTTGTTTACTTTTCTTTTAGGCAGATAAGGGTGAAACAAAGAGATTCATTAACTTCAAAATAGCTCCATAGGGTGTCAGGGATATGAAGTTGATCCATTGTTTAACATTACATTTTCTGACTCTTGCCTTTATTATCCTCTGAATAATTAAAACCCTTGAAAGCCTGTTCCATTAAACAATTAACTTTCACATTGTTAGTTGCTTGGATAAGTGAAAGGCCAAATGGAATATGAGCTACAGGTAGTTAGGAAAAAACCTTTCATTTCTTTATATTGACACTCACAAACTCTGTCAACAGAGATCGATACAGCCTATATTGCTGAAATACAGTATTAATAGTAGATTTGAGTTCAGCAGCAAAATACCACTTCTATTAGTTAAAACCTGATACTGAATTAAGGGATATTAAGCTCTTAAATTTTAAGATATTTATGTTAATAACATTTGCTATATTTCTTTCCACATTCTCAAGTTATAGGATACTTTTAATTTAGCAGAAGTACAGATAATATTTTCCTCCAATTGAATCAATATTAAGGAAGGTATCAGTTATCATCTTTAGAAAAAGCTTGAGCCCAAATGAACAAAGGCAAAACAGGACCTGATTCCTACCAAGGAACAGGATCAAACGGGAACAGTATTATTCCTTCTTTCTTCCTTAGAAAATCTTACAGTCTATATATCATCATTAGTGAAGTGAAAAAAAAAGGGTACCAAAATATCATCCCACACTTTTTTTAATCATATAAAAAAGTCATCACAAAAGCATTATTCATTCAAAAACTGTCTCATTTTTAACAGCCTGGGGCTAAAGGGAGATACAGATGGAAGAAAGTTAACAGAACAATCTACAGAGAGGAACTTGGCATGCAAAGTACTGTTTCAAAGGAAATAAAGGATATGGGAAGAGCATTCTGCACTTGATCCACTGCTAAATATAGGCTGGAAGATAGCCACTTAAATGCGTTTATTCCTATTTATATGCACATATATGCCATTTACTTCTGTAAATTTGTTTCCAAATCAAGCAGCTTTGTAGGACCATGCTTGCACTAAAAGTATGAGAAGGTTAAAGAAGTTTGCAGTGTGGATTTTCCTTCCCTAATGATTTACTTAAACAGTCCAAGTTACTGGATCTCTTTTTGCATGTTAGTTATGCACATTCTTCAACATAATGATCTTTATGGCTTTATGAACTGTTGCAACATCTTTGAATATTTAACCAGTAGCAAAGATCTGGCTGTCGAGAGCACAGCTGTGTGACATCTCCACTGTCATAGCAGCAATATGTATAGTACCAAATCATGTCAT
The DNA here is from genome assembly GCA_013397815.1 of Aleadryas rufinucha. Taxonomy (NCBI): domain Eukaryota; kingdom Metazoa; phylum Chordata; class Aves; order Passeriformes; genus Aleadryas; species Aleadryas rufinucha. The sequence continues at coordinate 124,390 of VZTH01005168.1, forward strand.
CCTTTCAAGTTCTATGTGTCCAAACAAAGCCTAGGAAAAACCTAAATGGAAGGATCCAATGTTCAAAAGGAATGTTGCTGGGTAAAATATTTCATATGTAATACACATTTCACTATTAGAAGTGAGATATAAATCCCCTACTGCTGTCAAAGACTATCACAAAATCTCTGCCAATCCGTGCCAATGTTTATTGAAAACTCTGCTGTGCTACCAGGTCAGAGCTCAACATCTCTTCTTTCATATCAAAAGTGATGTTGTTGGAATAAAATTCTGACACTTGAGACCGAGGTCAATCTGCAAACCACAGGTACATACAGGTAGCATAATCTGCAATTAGCTAGCCAGTGTCAAAATTTAGCCCTTTCTTTTAGAGACAGGATACTGATCTGGCTGGGAAGAATGATGTTTCAGGCAGTACAATTATGTATCATAAAAACTGAAGTTAAAGAAGACCACTGTTAATGAGGAACACTTCACAGTATAATGTACTTTGGTTAAGAACAAGCATAAGCACAGAAGGAGTTCCCTTCCCAACTACTACAGACAATTTCCTAAAAAGCTACACCCAAAAATCAAAGCCACGATCCTTCTGGGGAGATCCTGCTTCAGAAATCGTGATCCAAATCAGACATGAACTCATCAGTTGTCATTCTTGGGTTTTGACCTCAAATTTCTGGCTGCTCTCAGAGAGCTCTTCCAAATACAATTTCACTGACTATAATAACTAGTTAGGTAGACTAGAATACATGCTCTGAAATAATAGTAAAACAAACTTATGATGTTCATAGGTAGGTGCACAGGAGAAAAACTAATCCTAATTTCTGTCTTTTTTACTACCACACTGCATATCATAGCAGGATAGCTGGCATTAAAGGCCTGCTGATGATACCTGAAGCCTACAACAGCTTTTAATGTGCTCAACATTGTTGAGTAAACCTATAACAAAAAGATTCCTCACACAATTTTCTTCTTTTTTTGACCCCATAAATTAGCTGTGGTGTCATTTTTCTGACACCTGTCTGTTCTTACCACATGGTATGTTATAAAAAAATCTCTCTCAGGCCAAACTGTTTCATGAGTGTATCTCTTTAAGTATGACTGACTGATTTGAATGCAAATTTAAAACGTAAGCATACACTTCAAAAGTCCATACTTTGACACAGACAGCATCCCCCACATACACTTTTCATGCCATCCTCACTAGAGAGCAATTCCAGCTGCATGGCAGAAGCTCCACTGAACAGTGTGTGTTAGAGCCAAGCAAAGAGCTGCTCAGCATGGTCTGCCTGAGCTACACCCCAGATTACGCCAGTTGGAAAACCAGAAACTTACTGCCATCTGAATTAGATTATATCTTGCTGCTAAGCTCCTCTTGATAGACCAGGACAGCTACAGGATACAGAGTGCCTTGAGGGCAGAATTCTCTCAAAAACATAAGATTCTTTTTACTTTTTTTTTTTTTTTTGCCAGTGCACAATATGGGCGCTTCACGCATATCACCCATTTGAATATTACACCACTGAGCAGCACAAGATAACATTCCCTTGCTGTGGTACTAAAATAAATTTGCTGAAGAAGGAAATAGCAGGAGAAGAAATGCATGCTCCAGTTTCCAAGGAAAGCATGTTAATACCTAATACTTGGTGTGGGGAGGAATAGTAAGAAAAATAAAGAAAAGAAAAGTATCCATTTGAAAGATCTTGTTCAAGTGGTGTCAGGGGGAAATCAGCAGGACCTATAGGGATCTGCTGAGAAAATGCAGATCATGAGAGCTAAAACTGCCAAAGAGCAGCTTTCAGTGACATATCCAATTTCAGTGTTTACAATGCATGAGCTATTCAATTCAACAAATACGACTCTTTGTGGCAGCCTTTTTCGGAGCTATATGCTGACTAACACTTTAATACAGAAGAGTATTTTGTTTACTTTTTGGTGTATATTTCTCAAGGAAAAGCGCTATCTTGTAGTATAGACTGATTGAGATTCTAATGACAGCAAGAAAATATCCAAACCCAAACTCTGTTTATATCAAGATTCCTATTCACCAGCTATCTGCCCACCAACTCTTTGTGCGGCTCCTCTTTGTGGTATTTTCTTCAACACACAGGGACATGAAGGGTATAATTTAACACCAGTAAATTAAGATTGGCAGGCATTTTTGTCTCAACCAGATGAACAGTGCCATTAATAAGGGACCAAGTTTAGGGTTAAACATTTGTCTAAATAAATATTTACTTCTAGTTTTAATGCATGCTGCTAATAATACAATGCTGTAATTATTTAAATATACACCTTGTAGTGGTACAGGTTTTTCATAGGCTAAAGGGCTGGTCAAAAGCACTGCTCAAGTAAATGAGATTTTGACCATATCTGCCTGGCTCCAAGTGACCAGCTTAAACCATTATGAGCTGGAAAAACAAAAAGAGGAATAAACATCACTGTTTGTAACTGCTGTTAGCATCACATTTCTGTAATATAGTTGGGGTGGGAATCCAGATGGGAAGAGAAACCCCAGAACAGTCACTAAGTGCCCTTACACACAGTAGTCAGAGGGATCAGCTTGAGGGCCCTACAGTCATTAAGGCCACTGACAATTTACACCAGCAGTATAATCTTGAAAACCATTAGTTAAAACAATGGCTCGTCCTGGGCTAACACTGCAGACTGACTTCTGACAGCCTGTAGAGAGCAGAGCCCTAGGTGGAACTGCTACCCAGTGGGCCACAGCCACCAGCCAGGAGTCACACATCAAGCTGTCAGGGTGAGTGTCCTGTTCCCCTGGGTCTATGGTGTCAGTCTGAACTGGACTGAAGAGAAATCAGCACCCATCCACTGTCCCTGTCTCACTCAGTAAATATTTTTTCATGTTTTACAACCACCAAGTGGTGTGGTTCTGGTCTTCCAGCCACCAAAACCAATCCCCTGCAACAAGTTCTCTTCAAAAAGCCATTAAAAGATACTTTTAAGTGACATCTTATCCTTAACTTCTTACTTGCAAGCTGTATTTAGATAGTAGATAGGAAAGAAGTGGCTAAGAAGGGCTTGGAGCAGCAACAGGGTAAGGTATTTTGCCCTAGTTCTTTTGTTTCCTGGTATGCCATTTTTGTCAGCAAGAATTGCAAGATGATATTACAAACTCTGGAATCTAAGTTACACATTGTCACATCTGTCGAACCCGGTTACAGACCCACCAGCATTTACCACACTTGTGTCAACCATACAAAGTTAATTCCTGTGAAAACAATGGCATAAGCACTACAGATTTCACCAAGGTCCCGGTTTCTCTCTTGGGAGAAACGGGGTTCATGAGCAGAAGCCAAGAATCTGTAGAAAAGTAATTAGTAGTTCTAGATTTTCTGGGTTTGGGTTGGGTTTTAAGCAGCATTGGTGGTATCATTTATTGTTTAACACTCTAAATGTGGTTTCATCAGAGGGTCAAATTGGTTTAAGTTTGGGTTCCGAGGGACAGTCTGCCTACCCACTTTTTTGGATGGAATTTTTTTCAATGATATCAGTACCTTATCTAAATCACCAGGCAATTATACAAACATTTGGGGCACCTTAGGAATGCAAGTGTGGGAAAGCACAGTTTTGAGTAGGACCTCACGAGAAAGAGTCCCTTCCAGACTTTAATGACATTTCTAATATTCTCATGTTCCAAAATTTTATTTCAATGTTGGGCACATGTATTTAAGTCCAAATATAGACTAGAAAGGTCATTATCATTGAGTCTGTTCAGCTGTGGTGCTGAGTACTCCAAAAAACCCATAAAAGTCACAGAGTTATCCCAGTCTCATTCAGACAGTGCATTTGTGAAACCGGCCCTTTATTTGGCACTCTGTACAAAGAAATGCCTAACAAAACACAACTTGTTTAATGGACTGTTCAGTGACTCGTGTCAGGCTAAATTCACTTCTAATTTTTAGGAGAAGGAAAACTAACTGCCATGAGATATGGATTGGGAAGAGCTACCAGGATCAGTGCAGAACCACCTCTCGCCACAGGGCTACTCTTCAGGCTAATGTAATGCCATGCACCTCTTCCTAGTCTTTGCTTCGGGAAATTCAGCAATTCTCCCATGGAATTACTTATTGTGAGACCAAGTATTTACCCCGAGCATCTCACACCATACTATTTTGTATTTGTCAATACTGAAACAACTCTTTATACGTCATCTTCTGGCTTAAATAAAACATCATCGTGGGGGGGAATGCCCCAGGTCCTTTCAGCATAGATTTGGCAGGTTTCTCACCTCTACTTCCCCTCTTCAGTGGACTCTGCTTATTACCAGCAACATGTTTTTTTCTCACTTCAGAGTATGTGTCCTGTTGAACAAAGAGTTGTTGAACAATATTGCTTTACCAAAACACCTGCTATGACACTAAGACTGACTGAACACCTGGAGTCCAACACTATCTAATCTAGCAGACTGATTTCTTTCTACATCTACTTATCTTACTATGGTAACCTTTAACTTAAATACTTCAGAAGTTTTTTTTCTTCCCAATTAGTGTATAAAAAAATTCCGATTTTACATAATCATGTGTTTACTCTCATTGTCCCTCAGCTTGAATAAATACTCAAGTGAATTCTTTTATTTTTTAAGATAAGATCAGGGTTAATTTTTTTAATCTCTTCAGAGTCCCAGTGCAGAATAATTTTGTATGAGTTCTATTAAATACAAGCAACAGTTAATCTTCCCCATGGGAACAGACTAGAACTGAACATTCAACCTATGGCCAAAAGGACAGCAAGAAAAAAGCAGCAACAGATTATTAAAAAAGACCTATTCTATCAGATTGGTCAGTCTCCAGCCAAGTAAACCAGCCAAGTTTGATCAAGAATTTAAACAGCAGTGGGAGGACCTCCAAAGCTGAGAGGGGCAGAATCAGGCGCTTCAATGCAAACAAATGTTACCGAAGTTTCAAAGGATTCTGAGGCCAGTCTCTTAAAAAAGAGCTTACTTGGCAGACTGCTGGACTCCTGGTTCACACTGGAAATGTTGCATATTCTCTCCAATTCTCCAATTTTCTACTTTCTGCAAGAGTAGAAAAGACTAGAAAGTCCATCCTTCCCTGTCTCAAGACATGATAGCAACAGTCAGAAGTGAGTAAAATAACTGTAATTCATCCAAGAAACTGTTCTATGCCACCTGTTCTCTGCTATGTAAGCAGAGCAGCACCAGCCTTTCCTTGAAAGGGTATTTTGGTACATGCTGAGCCCAGTGGAGTAACAACATTAGTATGTAGTTGCCATACTTAAAGTAGCCCATTACAGACCCATTCATTTCAGGTTCATTCATAAATGCAAGACAATTATATCACCAGCTGCAATTTCCCTAAGGAATAAAGGAGATCCCCAAAATGGAATGCCTGGAGAAGCTGACACTCATGCAAATAAGACAACCTAATACATTAAAATATAGTTAATATCATTCATACTGTATAGAAAAAAATAATATTGCTCAAATATTTTTTTTGTTCTCTGAAAACAACTATTTGAACTCAGCACCTAGATAATGGCAAAACACATTAGTAGCATGCACAAATTTTTCTCTTCTACCCCAGCCTGTTAGGCACACAAGCTACACACAATAAAAATAACAAAAAATAGGAAGCTGGGCTGGCTCTACTAAGATCTTCACTCTTTAGAACTTCCAGAAAGTGTTAGCAGCCAGCAAGCCCTGTCAACCTGCTGACACTGAGTTTTGTACAACAGCAATTCTAAATCTGTTAAAGTGTATTGTATGACTAAGCAGAATGCTCTAGCACTTTTGGCATTTGTCTACATAGACTGAAATATTCATGCAGATGGTCTTGATAAAGAAAGAGCACACTGAACTACATTGGAGATATTTGGACATTGATGCATTGATCGGGCAACACATGAAGTCAACTAGTGCCGAAGGGTTAAAATAATGCCATTTCATCTAATGGCACAGACGGAGACTCATACTATCACCACTTTAAGTGGGCGAGCAGTCACCCTAATGCAAAAAAAACCAAATCATTCAGAGTCTCTTGCCCAGCACAGGAATACTCGACACTCCTCGCTTTCTTTATCGGTACACAATAATCACATTTTGTACAGAACTGCTGGTGGTGTTGCTAACGGGGCTGCCTGTACTTAGCGTACAACTATTAGATTGAGAGCAGAGTGTGCTGTGAGAACAGCACACACAAAAGCAGAACACGGAATTCACCCCACATTTTTACATTAAATCCATGCATTCAATTAGCTGAATATACTAAAACCAAAAGAGCCTGGGGGCAGGAAAATATTTGCATTTTTCCAAGTAAATTTGGTATAAAAAATTGTTGTTTCATTACACAAACATTTTCTCTGCAACTGGAATGCATGGGCTTGAAAAAACTAAATCACAAAGTCTATGCTTTTTAGTGCACTTACAATTGGACTGCAAAATCAAATCAAACTTCACCCACTTCTGGAAGGTGTTACTAATTTCTCCTATGGGCTGCACATTGGCCTGTCCTCTGATTGTACAATGAAACAATGGAATACTTCCTCTGTCCTATTGAGAAATGCTGTTTCTGATCATACTGCTGATGAAAGAGGATAATGCAAATTCCATTGTGACTGCATTTATACTGTCTGTATAAACTCAGAAGACCCTAAAGCTGATTATAATTGCAGAAGGAGAAAGCTGGTTTTTTCCCCTGTTTTTCAATAGAAATACGTCTTGGGTACAGAGATGAGGGGGTGGAATTTTCAGTGTTATCTATTCAATTCTTAATTTACTTCAAATATACATTCACTTATGACAGCTACAGGATATGCCTACAAATGAAAAAAATTCTTTACTGTATGTGAAAGGTAAACTTTGTCTTTGATTCACAGCAACAATGAGAACTACCATGAAATTTCATTATAAGTGAAAGTGACTTGTTTGTAAGAGCTAGAACATACATGAAAAAATGCCTTCTCAATGGAAACTAAATATCAGCTGTATAAGTCTTAGAAGGAACTCTAAAGAACCATGATTTTGAAAACTCAACTCCACACTAAATCAAATCAAAATACCAACCCACAAACAGAAAAAATATTCTTGTTTTTCTTCCCCGAGACAAAAAAGTATTTCTCAAAATGCTTCTAAGAGGCATATCCCTCCTTTAAAATATTTACCCATGTCTTTAAGCATTAGTAACAGAACAGAATTGTATTGTTTCTTGAGACTTCTCTGATATGTATTTAGCACATTTTGGCAGAATCATTTTTTTGTTTATACTCACTTGTCTTTAATTTAAAAAGTACACACACATTTTGGTATTATTTCCCCTAAAACAGTCTCAGCCAGTCTGGATCCAGCACTGCTACTGCTGATTCAGCAGCACAGCTATTCATGCCAAAGGCTAAAACAATTAGATATGAACCAGATGAGATAACAGCGCTTTCCATTTCCTAAACAATGTTGAAATGTTTTCATATCTTTGTGTGTTTATAGCTGCAGGTGCCCTATGCCTTAGCCCTAATGTTTCCCTCTGCCACTCTGACTTGTAACCATGAACACAAGGAACAGATTATAACCTTGATAGTCTGATTATCTCTGTCGTGTTCCTCTGTGCTACTCTATAATTTCGCCAGTGATGTCTTAATGCCGACAACGGGATGCATTTCAGCTAAACTGTCTAAACATTAGCTGTTCCAGAGAGGAAAGAGTTCTCAAGCTGCACAGTGTAAGGAAGACAAATTATTAGATACTTACCAACAGTAGGCACAAGGCAATGAAAGAACATCATGCACACAGAACGTACAAAATACACATTACTTTCACAGCCATAGGTTAGTTGAATTTCCTCAGTACATGTAGATGTTCTTTCCAACTTTGAGTACAGCTGAAAAAATGGTCCCAATTTCTATTCATGCAAAATTCAGTGATGAGGAAAAACATACACCAGGTTTGCAAAAATTACAACAGAAAAAAAAGGAAATAATCTCTGATGACAACAGCAGGCAAACTGAGGATACTGTGTTAAGAAGTAGGGGGAGTCTTAGCAAGGTCAGTTAGTTTCCATCACAAATGCATGGAATGGATTCTAGTTTCCTGAAAGCCCAGGTGAGAGAGGTGGGTATGTTCATGTCAAAAGAATTAAGCATGAGAAGTTAAGTCTCTCTTCAGGCAGAGAAATTTGATTTTCACTTGCTAATCTATTATTTTCTGAGCATACCAAGTACTTTACTTCTTCAATGCCATTTGTTAAGCAATGCTGCTGAGGACACAAACATATGGAGCAGATGTAAGGCTGAGCACACACCATGGATCCTTTGGCTTTATCATTGGAAATTGTTTACTTAACCATTTCTCCCTGGAAATGATTTACTCATCCATTTCTGCCCTGGAAGAAATGGATTTTATTTCTAGCCAAATAGCAGGGGATTGTGTGGTGGCTTTTTCGGTGCATGAAATACAGACTTGAAAAGGAAAATATTAATACTGCCAGGGAACACGTCGATATCAAGTAGTGTCCAAGAAAATAAAAAGCTTTAGGAAATTAATGAATTTAGCATTGTTCCTTGTCTTGTCTGCAGCTGTTACAAAGAGGTGACATGAAGGAAACAGAAACTGAGAAACAAATTATTTATAATTAAATTAAATATGAAGACATCAATGAAGAGGCATATAAAGATAATCAGAATTATATTTTAATAATTTAAGTATTTTGGAAATGGTGTGTCTACAGAAGGAAATTAAAAGCTACAGAAAGCATACCTGGGGGGCATCTTTGATGGAAAAACAGGGATATTATCCTAGAGCTTCTTAGGAGCAAGTCTTATGTGCACTTCAATTAGAAGATTAAAATATTCCAGCATAAGACCAAAGGCAACAAAATGGTGCCCAGTCTGCCGAAATAAGAAAAATAGAAGTGAGGTTGCCAGAGTAAGCTGGCAAATATTTTATGTTGATATATGGAGATATCACACAAACCTGCAGAGACAGCAGAAGAATTTGGAGACCCTTATTTTGACTTTTTTATCACGTAGGAAAAAAAAAATTATTTGAGAAGACTCTTATCCCAAGAGAGAAACAGAACAGGAGAAGATGAAAGCAAGTAGTTGAGCATTGAGTGTAAAGGTAAAGAATGAGTATAGCCATTAGTTTTATTAAGTCTGAATTCATTAAGAAAATAAGTCTTTCCTAAAAGCATTCCATAATATGTCCAGGTGTTAAGTGGAAAAAGTCACTGTATCTGTCCAAGTTTGAAATAATATATGTTTGACATAATTGGCACTTTTGGTGAGGTAAATCATATGGCAACACAATTGAATCACTTGGTAATAGTTACTTGGAGAAGGACTGAGGGAACAAAAGGAAATGAGGAGTGGGATAGGTGCTTTGTGAAGCCCAACTTTAAAGAAAATAGAACTTGATTTTGGATCACTGATCACTCAGGAAAAGGAGACAAATAAAAACATCTATAGATCAAGATATTTTAAAACTAGTGGTATGTTTTGAAAAATGATCACTAAATCTCAAGTAGGAGATATGATTTATATAATTTATATACACGATTTTTATATTCTAAAAGGTTCTGAGGAAGCTGTTATACAACATAAATGTCAGTGTTTACAAGGAGAATTTGCAGCTGTACTAGAAAGAAGATGCACTGGGATAGATTCAAAAAAAGGATTTTGGCATCATTTAGCCCACATCACATCTGTTATACATAGGTAATAAAACCAAGGCTGAGTCCCAGAAAGTAAGAGTCAGCAACATTTCTAGTGTCAGTATCAGCAAGTTCTAGGCTGCAGAAAGAAACCACACTGCAAGGGATTCAGATAGCAGAAGAAAGCCTTACCAAGAGGAAGAGGGATTCTTTAAGTCACTGGAGGCTCAAACTTCTTCCAAGGGCTAGTTTTGTGTTTTTCACAACAATTCTTTAATAAAAACATGCATGTGAAATTAAAGTGACTTCTTTATTTGCTTTTCTGGAAACAAAGAATCATGACTTCTTTAAGCAGCAAGATTTTATCTTGCTGCTTGAAAAGCTTGACTTTGAATATGAAAATTTGAACGTGAAAAACTGATATTAAAGAAAAATACAATAATTAATCTTCCCTTTATCTCATAATGAATGAAAGAAGTAGGGGCTTTAGAATCAGGAGTATGTTATTTATGTAGCAAGGGGAAGACACAAGGATGCAACATTGGTGGGCAGACAAAACAAGTGAAAATAAATCCAAGTTCTCTTCTGAACTCCTCATGGAACTCTTGTAGATGCCCACCATGCTCTGAAGAACAACAAAACTCAGAATGTCTGAAGGACGTAGAAGCTTCCAAACCTTAGAAAAAAATAACTTATTTTATGCAGCCTTTTTTCTTAAGCTGAGACACCAAAGAAGGTAGCAAGAAATTAGAGAAATCCCATATTTTCTAACTTATCCTACAAAACAATCTCTACCCTAAAGCAGAGTGACAAACTGAGACGTTAACTCAAGAAGACAATCTTCCAAGTACCTGAATCACTCTGTAATACAAGAGTAATTCATCTGAGTTTGGTTACTCTTCAGTCTCTTGGAAGAGCAAACCTGCACTTCACTCAGAACATTTTTGACTAGCAGAAAAGGTCTTGTGTAACTGGAACGTTAAAATGCTAATAAAGTCTTACATGAGACATGCAAAACCAGAAGCTTATAGCAGTGATTTATTTAAAAAAATCTCAAACCCCCATTACTATGAAAGTTCTAACTTCATCTGAACTAAGGCAACTCTCTTATGTAGCACCACCTCGATCAACTACCCATGTGGAAGAATTACAGTCCTGAGAGTGATTGTTGGAACTGATTGCATTCAGTTCTCTGAGAAACTGAAGCAAACATGGAAAAGATATGCTAATTCTGAAGAATTAATTTTTTTCAGAAATAACCTATTCCTACCTTTCTGGAGCTTACATACCGCTTTCTAATGCCTCCCCCCCCCACCCCCCGCCCCGCTTCTGCGCTTTAGTATTTTCCTTACAGCCACTAATTAACACACCAAAGTGTAGCAAACTTGACAGGTAAATTATCCTTTAAGAGCATTAAAATATTTTCCAGATAAACAGTTTTATCAAAATATGTTTAAGTGACGATTTTCCTGTACTAAGTCACAAGAAGTATTTCTAAACATCTACATTGCAAATTTGCATCCCACCTTGACTTGTCATTTTTTAAATTTCTTTCACCTAATGTACCTTTTAGAGTAACAGAAAGCTTCCTTTCCTTCTTCCTCATACACAGCCTTCTAAAACCAGCAGGACCCAACATACTAGCCCCTGCCTATACCTGACAAGAACAGCTGAACCTCTATCAGCTGATTCTCTATCATCTTTTTTTTGGTGATTTTTCATTCCTCTCTCCTCGTCATCTGACACCAAAGGAAAACCTGCATGAAGTGCCAAGATCCTTCTTCACATAAGCTTTCACCTATGTCAAACTCATTTGTGTTTGTGCTAAAAGCATACACGTAGAGCATGTACACCTATTTTTGTTTTGAATCCAAGATAAAAATTGTAAATGTGTATTTTTATGTTGTTAGATCTCCTAAGATAACAACCATCATATTTCTACAAGAAGGTAGTAACAGTGGACCAGTTTTTCTTTTAAACCTCTAAAATATGACAACAGTCTGCACAGAGCCCTTTTCCAATACTAAACTATTTTAAGTATATCATGTTTAAAGCTCATTTTGTTACTTCTAGATTGCAGTATACCTCAGAAAAGCAAATAAGACCAAGTTTTACCGAGATCTAAACAAAGCATGCTGGTTAGAAGAATTACTGAATAAAGTTGTTGTTAAATTCAGGGAGCAATTTCAAATGCTTTTGACTTCAGCCGTCCAATTTAAAATTAAATCTGAAAAGAAATAGAAAAATTAGGCAACTCACACACATCATGGGTCCCTATATTTCCTCAAAACAGGACAGAAAAAATGCTCATATCTAAAAACCAGAATAACATCCCTAAGCCATAGCCTCAGATCCACTCTGTCACTCTTTGTAGCTGGAACTGCTATGTCAGACAGATATAAAGTTGTAATAAACATACATTTTCCCATTGAGGCACATTCATGAACCCTATTGGACAATAAGACACATCACACAGCCTTGCCAAGCACATCTCAAGGGAATTCTATTAACCAAACATCTGTTCAAGATCATGTCTTTCCAGTATTATTTTGTATGCTGCCTCTGATCTGCCCACAAAAGAGCACACAAACAAGTCAGTAGAAAGCCTGCAACACAGTAAGAGGTCTTTTTTTGTTTTGTTACACCATTTGGAAAGCACTTTTAATTAAACAGATTTGTTGAAGTAGTGTAATTAATTATAGGACCATTACATAGAACAGTTACTGTTATTGATAGTAAAAGATTGCTACATGTACTGAGCTAAGAGCTAAGCCACATACCAAGGAGAAAATAACAAATTTAAGTCTCAAACTTTCATTTTGAAGCTTCTTCCCTTTCTAAATATTGAAACAAAGAATAATGTGGAGAAAATAAAGGACTTCCTAGTTTAACAGTCAAAGCCAACAGACTAAACCATCTTACACTGAAAAGTGCTTTAGGATGTGTCCAATAATATTTCAGGAGAAGCCTCAAACCATTCTCGCCTCTGCCATCTCAAAGGAATCCAGATTTCATTTGGAGTGCAATAGCTCCAGAGCATGAGCCTCACAGCAGTCACAGGCAAAATTCTCCTGAGAGATGGTGGTTTGGCTGGCCTCAGGTGAAGAGAACTGAGCCCAGCATTGCCACAGCTCCCACACATGCTTTAACAAACCAGTTACTGAGTAAAAAAAGAAGTGCTGCAGTTATGACTCCAGGCCCCTACAGCTATATCCTATAAAGTGCAAAAAGTTATTAAAAATTTCAATTCTTCCCCTTCAAGAGTTTATTTGCATGGAAGTATTTCCCCACTGCATTACTGCCTTGCAATCTAGAGGACTGGGCTGCATTGCAAACCATCGGCTGGGGCAAAAAGCCTTCACCAGGCTTCTCCACCAGCGCAGCAAGCATGCAGTTGCCTCACTCAGAGGCACTGAGAAATCCCAGTTATTTAAACACAAGGTTGTGTTTAAAGCAAAGCAATATACTGTGTCACAATATCCGTGTCACCCTCTCCAGATCTGATTCTTGACATTTACACTGAGTCCTATCTTCTTTGGGAAAGAATTTAGTACACACAAGGATTAATCACTTCTGCTGTTCTCAAATCCCTCTCTGTGATCCAATATACACAACAGCTTTGCTACTCTGTCATGAATAACTCACAGTAACTAAAAACCATCCAGCTCATAAATACACTGGACAACTGACCAAAACCTGTTCCCAGCTCCCTTCTTTCACAGTCTCTTCCACATAACCACACTCACAAATTATACACAAAATTGCTCTATATAGGGTCCCTGACAGGACAGCAGCATTTTGCAATTCAGGCTGCAGCAATTCACGGCACTTGTCCTGCCTCTCAGCAAGGTGAAAAACATATCACAAGCTACCTCTTTGGTTACAACTTGCCTTAGCCTAGCTCTTTTAATAGAAGAGGAAACAAACCAGCCCCAAAAAAATTACCCAAAGCATTGACATGAGTTTCACTCCCCTGGGAAGCATGCCATACATCAAGCTTGCAGTCCTGCTCTGTACAGAAGTATTTTCCATTGTTATGTTCTCTTTGTTCAAGAGTTGTTACTCTTTAAAATCTTGTTCAATTATTAAAATTCCAACTGCAAATATAGAGTAATCAGTGCAGGCACTTACCTTGGCAAAGCAGTAATTGAAGGATAAAGGATATAGGATTTGCCATGCAGATCTGTGCACAAAATTATTTCCAGCCTAAGCAAACACCCAATAATTAATTGTATACAGATTTTAGGTTTAATCAACACTGTGTTTTTGTCTTTCAGAGGCTGAAGCAGTCTCAGATGAATAAGATTAGAGCCCTGAATGATGCATAGCAAAGCTGGAGAAGATATTGCCAGAAACAGTCTACCTTTCAGTAAGTATTTTTTATACTTCACTATGCCTTCCATCATCAGAAGATATAACTTCAAAGGGTCAGAAAAGAAAGTAACATACAATAACAAAGTATCCCAGATTTGAAAAACATTATTTAATAAATGATCCAATGGTCTTTTCCCTTCCATCTATAGCCTTTGAGAGTATAAAAACCACCCAGAGTATTATTAAAACACAAGAAATTTCCAATTTGAAAATGTTTGAATTATGCCATTTTAGAACTACAAAGATACTTTAAAATAAATCTTCAGAAAATTCTGAATATGAAGAGGAGTGCTCTTTTATACCACCCAAACAAGCTTTCTGGAAGACCAGAGAGCCCATAGAGTTATTGCTTCATTTTTTGGCATTCTGCATTTATGGTATATTAGAGATCAAACATGCTCTATAGTGCAGAGAATTAATCATCTGCATTTTTTTCTTAGACATTCTACTCTCATCACTGTTTAGAGAGCCACAAAATAAAACTAGTTTCAAAATAAGTTGTCAGCAAGACAATCAGAATTTTTTCTTTTCCCCCTGCACACATGCCAGGTGGTGTGGGAGTGTGTGTGTCAGGAACTGTTATCAGGTCCCCAAAATCCTGACTGTATCCAGTACTCATTCATGCTTAGATAAAAGTTTGGATGAGATGAGAGTTTAGATATATTTAAACCCTTAATGACCCATAAGAACCAGGCCTCAGCTATTTAATTTTTTCAAATAAACTGCATTGGTAATGGATAATATGTTGGAAGATTGTAACAACTGATATAAAACCAACATGCAGCCTCCCCAGCTACTGATCCAGCCAGGAGGGCACTGCTGTACCCCACATCTTGGTAGAAACGTAATTCTTGTATTTATCCATAAACAAAAACTCACCCACAATCACCTCATTGTTCCTGAGAAATGGAAAGGGGGCACATAAATCACTGTCATAGGTAATACACTGAGAAGCCAGGTGAGATATAAGCTTTTGCCCACACACTTGACAAGTTCCCACTGAGAGTTTGGGGTCATATCTCTATCATGCTACAAGTGTGAAAAAAACCCACACACTAACTGGGCTTTTCACTTGCTTCATATGAGTTTTGTTTGGGACTCTGCAAAATTGTTTGATATGGAAATTAACTCAGAAGGCTTTGGAAAATCCTAACATAGCTTTTAAACAGACAGCAACTTTAACATCCGTATGGCACTTACGACCATCTTACTGAAGAGAAATTCTCGCATCAAATAAGCACACTTTTGCATGCAGCAGTGCACAATCACTTAAAACCCCCAAGGTTTTGAGTTCTTGCCACCCAAGTGCTTTGTGCCCAAGCCTGAACTTCATTCATTCAGGTAATCTTTCTTACACAAGTGCTCACAGCCACACGAGTTTGCTGATTATTGCCCCAGCAGTTCAGGTGAACAAGCATGCCGTGTGCCAACGTGTTCAGCAGTCATCCCATAACACAGCAGGGTGCTCGGAGGCAAGCTCTGGTAAATCTTAGTCCTGTAGCTTACAGGTGCCAAAACCAAATTCCCACACACTCCCCTGCTGCCTATCTACCAGAGAAGAGAACAAATGAAACTCATCACTCCAGATTTCAGCTTCCTCACATGAAGCCAGTTTAATTGATAATTTAAATAAACCTCCATACTTTGTAAATGAAGTACATACATTTCTCCATTATGCCTCGGAGAGTGGATTGACAACAGGAATCAAGTGGGAAGGCGAATGTTGACCACTCGAGCAGGATTCTCCAGGGCTCACCAGTTAGCAACCAGTGCCAGAATTACTTATGGCAGTCAAAAAGAAAAATATTATTGTGATTAATGGGGGGTTTTAATAGTCAAGCTGGATTTTCTTTTCATTTAAAATAAAAACAAAGCCAAGAATAGAGTTGTGCATACAAAAAAGTAAGCCACATCTCCAGAGACCTGAGTGCAGATAAGCACTCCTATAAGGGAGACACGGGAAAGGCTTTGGTAAGCATACTTCCCAGCCTGGTAAAATCATACCCCTTCTCTTGATGTCCTTAAATTAAGCAAGGGATATTTTCTATACCTTTCTCAGATCATGGCAAACCAAATCAGGATCTGAATGACTAAGGAAAGCTATAAAAATTTATGGTATCAGCATTCAATCCTGCTCATTGCTGGAAGAACCTGAAGTGCAAAGAGTCAGTCTCTTCTTTGATCCAAGCGTTTTATGCAGTCAAATTCTATTTCAGTTGCATATGGCTTCTTTTCCCCACGGATTCAAAATACCTGGGTCTTGCATTTGCCCCAAAGAAATCTGCCTGGAAAACATGGTATCGAAGTCCTCCTAAATTTTGTCTACAACAGAGCCAAAACTGTGCAATCTCAGACTTGACCACTAGACATAGCCCAGACATCGGCCCTAGGAATTCAGTTGCAGTGTCATGCTAAAGTGATATATCCTGTTGTCTTATAAGATGATCTTAGAGATGTAAGAAAAAGCTAACAAGATCTTAACAAAAGACTTTTCCAAAGAATTAAACTTTCAGAAGCGCTGGGATTTGCTTTAGATGTGTAATGTGTAAAGCACAATTTAGGAGGGAATGTGTCTGACCTTGGATTAACTTCTTGCAACTCAGACTTTTGTTTAATGTCTGACAAAACATGCTACATGTGTACTTTGTTGCATCTTCAGCACTTTATAGGAAGTAAGGAAGTGTTTGAAGACATGCAAAGTGTGACAATAAGTTACTGGCAGCTGCTCTTGTTTAGGGATGAAATCTATGCTTTATATGAAAACTTTGTTTTATTGACAAAACTCAGGGTACAGGAGTTAGCCCCCAGTGTGTGTCCACCTTTGGGTTTATTGGTGGACCTGGGTTTAAGATTGTTTTGTAAAAATGACTAATGTTTGAAAAGTCTGAATGGCTGTCTACATCCTTAGAACTGGTCTTGATTGATGCTGCTAGAATTAACCACCAAATCACCCTTATAATTTCTAAATAATTTCTGCTAGCTCAAGAGGTGCCTTCCAGCTGAGCTATAGTATCCTACTGTTAAATGCATTGGGTCCCTTTTCTATTTGACACCCCCGCTTCAAGTGCAAAGCAAGCCTTGAGTGTCACAATCTCATTCCTGCAGAGAGATCCTCACAGACACATGGATCCGGCAATGGAGGCTGACAAAGTTATTTATGCACTTGGTCTTCCATGGCGCACTTGCCAGTCATCACAGCTGTGCACATCAGGACTTGGCAGGCCTTAGGCCTACAGTATCTTCAGGTAGGAGCAGCAGTCAGAATATAAAGTGCAAAGTCTCTTACTAAGACCCTATTCAAGGGAGTATTTTAAATTAAGTTTTACTTATGCAAATCACTTACATCTTTCACAGACAGAATCTGACAATGAGCAAACACCGTAGGATGTAGCAGCATTGAATGAAGTACTTCATGGGGAGACTTGAATCAGGAGCCAGATAATGAAACAACTGCTGTCATAAGGCAGCTGATGATCTCCTTTGCAGTATTCCATGTATCTCTCAGCATGTAGAAAAATGTTTGAGGCAAGCTTATCCTTGTAGCAATAAATTAAAACATTTAGGGAATCTTGTTTCCAAGCAATTTTAATAAACAGTGACACGTTTTTGATAGAAGTCAGTTTAACCTAAATCCCACCTGCTATTTTGCAAATAATGACAATTCAGGATTTAAGCTTAGTAATAGATTTGATGGCCTTGATTAAAAAATAATTTTACTCAAAATAAGTTTCATGAAAATAACTATTCTTTGCTCCTGCCTAGTTCGTGAGAGACTGGAGGAGATTGATGGCTCAAAACATTTTGGGTGTATGTGTGGGGAAAAGGGGCAGGTCAGGCCTTGCCTTTGGTGAGAGGATACCCTGCTCCATACACCCCACTCCGATAGAGCCCATATCCGAGCCTGGCAGTGGCTGCCAGTCCCTGGCACACCAGAGACAATGCTCTACATCCACCCCTGGAGCCCCAATCCAGCCCCAGAGTGGCCAGATGACCAAAGTCCCATCTGGAGGAAGGGCCCAGGAAGGCCAAAGGGTACTTAAACCAAAGCATGAGGCAGGCACATGTCTTTACCCTTCCTCCTTTTGGGATTTCTATCAGCTGAACACTGCTGGAACCAGGAGTGGTCACTATATTTTTTATTTCCTATGTATTTTCTGTCTTTCTTCTTCTAATTCCCTCTTCTCAGAGTTTTGAGTAACTTAAAACTGGATAGGCTTGGAGTTTGCTAAATTAAATGAGCTAAAGTCAATGCTTTCTGAAGTGCTGTATGTTGATTGAATGCTGCTCTAAACCTTTGCCGAAGTTCTCTGATTTTCTCAAGTTTGTCAGTAAAGCTTTTGTTGTTTTTTTCAGTCAGTATTTCTCTCATGTGTCTAACTCACAGCACATGAAAAGCTGTAAGCCCTTTTAAGAGTCTTGTCAAGTGATTTTTGGGGGGCCTTACACCAACATAATTAATGTAATTTCCAGCAAATGTAATAAGAACTGTTTCAATTACCTTACTTTTCCATTATTCTCCATAATATCTTCTCTTTTGGAAAGACTAGACTGTCTTTTATTAATAAAGTGTTAAACTGATAATGATGATGTGAAAAGTTAGAGGAAGAGGGGAGGAGCTGTCTACACTGGAAAAATTGTATCATACATTATTTACTCTATTTCACTCAAACTCCAAAGAAAAGGGAAAGACAGAATAACTGACTTAATGGGAATTTCTGGATTGGACATGCAGATGAGTTATAAGGATTAAGGTCAAAGGATAGATAAAGGGCATAAATCTGCTCAACATTCATTAAGATGCAGATGTTTTATTAAAAGACACTCCTAATTCAGACCAACTTTAATAGAAAAAAATCTGTTAAGACCAGCACTATCAGATATCTACTGAAACAAGTTATTTCTGAATCTTTGCATGCGACTTAAGCTAGTGACACAAAAAGGCAATTAGATCATTAGATAGACTTCCTTTTTGATGAAGTGCTTAAATCCCATTTTGGAAAACACTGCCTACTATTACAAGTACTATGTCAATCCTTTATAGTCAAAATTGCTTTTTTCCAAGAAAACCTCCTTACCTGACATAGCCTATCAGCTAATTAGTAACGTCCACATCCACATAACCAGTTAAAGGTCTATGAGTTCGCCGCGCCAGCACCAGCACGAGAGTGTACTGTTCTGCAAAGTGTGTTTGGAAAACAACAGCAACACATGGCACTCAACCACTTGTTCCAGTGGTGTCCTGGTTATGCCAGGAGGCCTTTTTGACCATCAGATATTAGAAGGCTTTTTTTTAATCTTAAACAAAAACTTTGCTTGCATTTCTGCTAAAGTGCTACACGTATCTCTCTACAAGTCATGAAGTACAGAGTATTTTATTCTATAAAATCTTTTCACATATTGACTTATGCAGGGTTTTAACATGCAATGATCAGCATGCATTCCTTCAGAAGTTTTTTGTTCCATTTGTTTCATGTAATCTTCTACGTCAGTACTTTTATTCTGCACCCCATTTGTTTTTATTGCCATTCCAGAAAAACTCACCATCAACTTTACTTACATAACTTTTGGTCCTGGACTTCTATTTACAAAGAGGTCACTCCCATTTTATGGGCTAGACATGTTTATCAATGTTTTATTTTTACAGATAATGCAGAACACAGAATTAAAAAGGCATAAAGACCTCTAAAGGTAGGAGTTGGGATAAAACTGTGAGAGATATTTTCACATCCTATTCTTGTTCAAACAAGAAACACTTAAAGATAAAACAATATGTATGAGTGGCACCTCAAAAACGTGCTGTACATTTAAATGTCTGTTCATATTTCCATAGTAAATCCTGCTTTGTGCAACTAAAGGCTTATCAAAGTTAATTTCCATCAATATGAAGTCTGGCACAACAGTCCGCAATTTATGCGCATCTCCTCTTTTCTAATTTTGAAGAACAGTTGATGCAAATTGTTCCAGACCTTTCCATTATTATGAGAAACTCATAAGTTTATTGCTTTTCTAACCAAAGAAAAAAAGCCAAATAACAAAGAACTGGTGTAACCAGTTGAATTGTTCTTACTTTTTATTTTCTAGGAGTAAAAGGAGTCTCTAAGAGCTACATTACCAAAGCTTCTTAACAAAGGCCTACACAGACTTTACTCCAAAACTACAGTATCAAGTATGTAGAATCAAAAGGACACATCATTCAACACAATTTATAAATAAAAACATATAAATGTCCACAATAGCATCTCGTACTCGGGCAAAACTGCTTTTAACTTCAGCCTAGACAGTTTCAATATTAAGTCCATGATCACTGCATGTTAATAGCAGTTTTGTAATGGACAGATCCTCTTATAGTAAGCCAGTTTTTATTGGTCTTTAGGTAAGGTCAATAATAAGACTTCAGCAACAGCTTTGTGAAAAAATCCTCACTCCAATTTGGGTGCCCATAGCATGGGAAAGCAGAGAGTCTGAGTCATCCTTTTACACACACCAGAAGAACAGATCCATGAAGAAACACAGTTATTGAAAATTTCCTCAAGGCTCCTCCACAGTCACAAAACAGTCTGAGTTGGAAGGGATCCAGAAGGCTCCTCTAACTCTTCAGTGAACGTTCTAGACAGGGATCAATCCCACAGTCTTGGCATTATTAGCACTATTCTCTAACCAACTGAGCTAGTCTCAGGGTCGATCTCTCCTGCCTTGCCAAGGACTGAAGCAGACCTTAAACAGCATCCATCAGAACACCAAGTGCTTTGACATTTAGGGATCAGCAGGTTGGAAATACACTTTAAAAAGCTTTCAAACATACATGTTTACTGTGCTTCAGTTTGCACAGTGGGGTTGACACTGGGTTCCTTTTGGGGTAAGCTAAATCACAGCACCCCTTAATACTCCTGTCAAGCAGATAGTAATGGAATCAGATTAAAATTAAACCAAAATAAACCAAAAGGACAAAAGGTGCATTGATATGCTTCATGCATGCACATGAAGTTCTCAGCTCCTCCCAGTTCATTCTGTGCATCTATTCCTGTTGGTTCACATCACACAGTCAGAGCAGCCACAGTCCAGCCAAACAGCCAAGAGGGGAAAACCCTGCCCTGTGTAGGAAACCTCATTCATTTGCTGGATGTGGCAGTCCCCATTTAAATCTAGCCAAAGCTTTACAAGATTGTCTGCATTTTAATATACACACAGGAAGAGATTATGTTAACCACAGCAATCAGGCTGTTGCAGCACAGTCCTCAGAGCCATTCACTCACATTCTCACTACATTGCCAACACTGTTATTTCACAGCTGAATCTGAACACCTGACCCAGTTATCAGCAGAAAACATCTTAGAACAAATTCACAAAATGTACATAAAAGAAAAATGACAGACAGCCACTCAACTGTTCATCCAAATGGTCCTAAGGGAATCTGAATACAGTGATGCTGAATAACTGCATCCTGTAACTTGTCACCTGCAGAGCATATACAGAAGAGGAGTTGTGTCTGTTTGCCATGTAAAAATCTTTAAAACTGGTTTCAAGAGAACAGTAAATTTTAATCTATCCCTTGTGTGCAAAGTAAAAAGGAAAACCCATTTAAAAAATTGTTTCGTATAAGAAACCACTTCTCAGTTCGAGCTGAAGCCCTTCAAAAGGGTCATGGAACACAGGGATAATCTTGTCAATAAAGTATACTCATGTTTCCTAGAAGCTTTTGTCACAAATCCTCATTAAAGGCTCCTAAAGAAACTGAGTTGTAATTAGATAAGAGAAGATCCCACCCTTCATTTCCTATCTTTTGATCACTTATTAATGGAAGAATTAAATTGCCCTTTCAAAGCAGTTGCTAAGTCAGCCCTTGAAATATATATGGTTCTTCACTGTTCAGTGCACTCAAGTGATCAAGAGGGGGTGGAAAGGAAGATGACACATAAAGAGAAAGGACAGTAGGGTATAGAGTTTATAGTTTAAGAGCTGAGGATTACTGTGACAGGTTGGAGAGTACCTTAAGCAGATGAGTGAAGACAAAGATTAATGCAAAAGGTGTACACGGAGGGAATAAAATGGTTTATGCCTCACAAAAACAAATTAAGGAGAGAATTACCACTGAGGAAAAATATCAGAATTAATTCACTATTCAAAAGTAGACAAATAGAAGGTTTGCGATTATTAGGAAAGGAACAGTAAACCAAAAAGCATCAAGCTGTTCCTCCTAAAGACTATACAGACGTTTGTGAACTCATGTTGAATACAATTCTATTAATCCCATTGCAGAAAGATCGAAAAAGTACAAAATATGCAGAATGTTGTGAGGATAATCGAAGATACGGGAAAATCTTCTTTAGAAGAGGATTAAGTAGATTAGTTTGCTATCTGAAAACTAGGGGAGAGAGAGGGAGCAGCAACCTACAAAACTGCACATAGCATAAAGAAGCTGAAGAGAAGATTTACTCTGTTCTACAGCAGGTCAAGGGGGAAGAACTAGGTATCCCCCAGAAGAGTCATCATGAGCCAGTGTGTGCCCAGGTGGCCAAGAAGGCCAATGGCATACTGTTTTGCATAAAAAATGATCTGGCCACAAGAACCAAGGCAGTGATTGTCCCTCTGTACCCAGTACTCGAGGTGTGGCCTCACCAGTGACATGTCCAGTTCTGGGCCCCTCACTTCAAGAAAGACATTGAGGTGCTGGAGCAAGGCCAGAGAAGAGCAACAGAGCTGGTGAAGGGTGTAGAGGGTAAGTCCTGTGAGGAGCAGCTGAGCTTAATAAGTGGTTTAGCCTGGAGAAAAGGAGACTCGGGGGAGATCTTATTGCTCTGTACAACTCCCTGAGAGAAGGTCATAGTAAAGCGGGAGTCAGTCTCTACTCCCTGGTAACAAGCAACAGGACAAGAAGAAATGGCCTCAAGCTGCACAAGGAGAGGTTCAGTTGGACATCAGGAAGAATTTCTTCTTGGAAAGGGTGGTTAAACACTGGAATGTTCTGCACAGAAAGTGAAGTCACCATCCCTGGAAGTGTTCAAGAAACTACTGGATGTTGCACTTAGTTTAGTTGACAAGGTGCTGTTTGATCAAAGGTTGGACTCGATAATCTTGGAGGTCTTCTCCAACCATAATGGTTCCATAAACTGGCCTGGAAACACTTTCACTTGGACAGTTCTTGTGTAACACAGATTCCACAGCCTGCATAGTGTTCCAAGATGTCTGGTGGAAGAGTTATTTTTCGTATTCAATTCGAACCTTCCATAAAACATTCACTAAAACTAAGGATAGCTTAAGACTTATTTGATTACTGCAAATGTTAAGTTAAAGTTTTAGGAAAAAAAATGAAAACTGGTCATTGCCAGATATTTCAATATTTGCAGTTAGAGAAGAGTTCTTTATTTTCTACATGTTGTAGTCTTTGTGTTCAAAACTACTGTCAGTTCCTGTCTGCTGCTCTCATGAGAGGCAGAAGGAAAAGTGTCAGCTTCAGTATCTCTCACCCACAGTCCCGCTTCCCTGGGTATCAAGTTCACTCTCCAGAGAACTATTCAACTTCCATAGAAACCAGCAAGACAAATACTTGGATACCCAGAGATATGTATATGTTTCCTGGGTGATGCAAAATTTTACATCATTTTGCTCCTATGCCAGCTAGTAAAGGGTAGATGAAAATAGCCTAACAAAATTCAGAAAGTGTTCAGCCCATCTCTACCAGCAACCTAATCACTGAAACTAGTCAAACAGCTGTCTGAAGTAAGCCTGCAATTTTGCATAAATGCTGGAATAAAGCGCGCAAACAAAAAAATTATAATAATAAAAACAACCAAAACAAAAAAAACCCAACAAAACAAGTAAACAAAAAAAGACCAAAAAGCCCACCTGACACCAAACCAATAATCTGTCAGAGAATAAACTGTTAAACAGGTTTCCTAGTAAAAGACTAGACATGGATTTCTTTGGAGAAGCTATAAATCAATGTGCCATGTTCACAAACAGTTGGCTAATCAAAAGTCTGTGTACCCATTAATCTGTAGATTACTATAATACAGCTACTGGGGTTAATTCTGGAGTTCGTGGACACAATGATTTGTCTTTCTTCCTACCCAAAACCAAAGATTACTTGGTGCAACTTTTGAGCAATTATTTTGAAGTAATGCATCAATTTATAGAAAACATTGATCTCTTCCACATTTTTTTTTTTTGACTAACAGGAAGATACTGAAAAGATTAAAGATCAAGGTCCATCCATTTAGTACAAAAGGACTCCCTCTTCAAAATCATTCTGACAAGGATTAGGAAAACATAAAAGCATTCCACACACTATTCTTGCTAAACTGAACTCCTCCTACAGCTCCTTAGGAAAGCAGAACAGAAAGGCATACCTTTCATCACAGGAAAAAATAATATATGAAGACCAAGCTCCAGCTTGACCTTTATCTTCCTAACTGATAACTCTCAAAAGTGACCAAAAGGTTAACTAAACTCTAAAAAGGTCATCTGTCTTTAATCTGGCTACATAGATCCTTTTCTGATGTTCAATAATACACAGCTACTGTTCATTAAATATCACCCGTCCATTCTGTGTTTTCACCCTCTGTTTTCAGCAGCAGATAGATTTCTGTTCTGTCATATTAAATAACTTGCAACTTTTTCCAGTCTAGCATATTTTCTGGGATAGGAAGTGTTTTATGATTATGTAAATAAATTCCCAACAGCTCTTCGATAACAATTCTGTAATGTCAGATACACACATATTTGTTCTGAGCACATTAGTGCCTTCTTTGCTCCACTACCTGTCTTTCATATTTTTGAGATATAACAGTCACCTCTTTTGCTCCTCACAAGTGATGCAATTCAAATCATGTTCTGCTAAATCTTATTTCAAAGCAATTATATAATCCAAAGTTATACCAGAAATTAAACATTGAACTTCAAATTCAGTATACAAAATAATATTATGCAGGATTGGGTTCTTCAGCTGTCTAGAGAGTTCAGAATGAACTGCGAATAAGATGGTTTTTTTCCTTAAAAAATTGTATTGCTATATGTGCAAATACATCCTGAAAATTCACATGATCTTCTTGAATGGCAGAGGTTATTCTTGTCACTTTCTTCTTTTTCCTGTTTGCGGTTTTCCAAGGACTGCTAGTTACAGTCTAGGGTCAACATTGCAGGGAATGAAGCTTACCACTTTTTTCATCCTTTCAAGAACAGCAGTATTCTGAAGGTCTAGGTCCTTCCACTCTTCATTAATCATAATCCAGCTGATCAAATATCAGAAAAGGTAGTGTTATCTTCTAATTTTTCATCAGATGTGTAATGAAACCCATGAAAAAGACTTTAGCACTCTTCTGGTTAGCTTTCATGTTTTCTGCATATCTCCCTTAAAGTCAATCTGGAATATTCGTTGTGAAGAACTCTTTTAAAACAAAGTTTTGTGCATTTTTTATCTTTATAAACAGAGTTTTAGAAAATTATGTAGCATAAAAAAGCTGTTTTAAAAATTAACTCTTCAAACTACCACCATTAACCTAAGCAGAAGCAATGTATCAGGTCACTCAAAAAAATGCTGTTGATGGACGGGCTTCTCCAGTCCTCCTTGTTCCTGGAATTAAAGAATGTAAGTCACCCACAGGCAGTTACTACTTATTCTCTTCACTGATAGCAATACAGGAAGAAACAGAATGTATTTCCCCATCTAGACTAACAATTTTCTTCCAGCTCTCTCCTAGCTATAATATATAATATAATTATTAAATTATATTACAGTTGTTAGGATTAATATAAATATATTATTTAATAGTAATTTATTCTATAATTAATATAATCAGCCCTCTTGTTATTATGTGCTCTTGGTTGGCAGTGCTGAGGCTGATAAGAAAGGCACCAGGGTAATTAAAAAGTCCTTCAAGGCTCTGGGTCGATTAGTTGGTGGGGCAGGAGCACAGGTAGTGTTCTGCTCAATCCCTTCAGGAGCAGGGATGAATAGTGAAAGGAACAGAAGAACCCACATTATCAATGAATAGCTGAAGGGCTGGTGCTGGCACTGGAATTTTGGGTTTTTTGATCATGGGGTAACCTTTTTGGCACCAGGCCTGCTGGAGCCAGATGGGCTCCATCTATCTATGAAGGGCAAAAGGATCTAGCCCATGAATTGGCAGGACTGATTGAGAAGGCTTTAAACTAGGTTCAAAGGGGGAAGGGGATGCAACTAGGCTCTCCAGAAACAAGCCCAAGGGTGGTAAGCCAAAGTCAGGGGTAAAATCAGCAGCCCAGCTGAAGTGCATGTACACTAATGCACACAAACAAGAGGTAGCAAACAAGAGGAGCTGGAAGCCATGGTACAGCAGCAAAGCTATGATGTAGTCGCCATCACAGAAATGTGGTGGGATGACTCGCATAACTGGAGCGCTGCACTGGATGGCTGCAAACTCTTCAGCAGAGGCAGGAGAGGGAGAAGAGATGGAGGGGTGGCTCTTGACACTATAGAACTTGAGGTCAGTGATGATAATGTCGAGTGCCCACAGGGGGAAGGCCGACAAGGCCACCAGCCTTGTGGGAGTCTGTTACAGACCATGATTTAATCCCCAGCAGCCACAGAGAAGCAGGCAAGGCTGCCTGTCCTAGGGACTGACAGAACAGACACATGTAAGTCCATATTTCCTAGATGAAAAGCAAGTAATGGTTCTGTGGCTCCGAGTGAATTGAGGTTCAATGTGATGAGAAAAGCTCATAATAGCACCTGAAAGTCTGTCCTCTCTACTGTTCTGACTGCTATACAATCCTTAGCATGGAACCTAATTTATTAAGCAGCATTTTAGTTTGATTTCTTCAGAGAACAGTTGAATAAACATGCTAAAGCATGTAGCTCTCACATGCAAAGGGATGTAAATTCTTTCACACGACTGTTGCCCAGGATCTTAATCACTAAGTACCACAGTTTATCTCCTGAGACAGCGAAATCAACAAAACTGATGGATCCCAACATAGAAAAGGGTGAAGCTAAGCAAGCTGTAGGCATTTCAAAAGCTTCTATGCTTCTGGGCAAGCCCAAAGAGGGTACCTGGTTAATCAACGCAGCTGCATTTCAAGAGGAATATTGGTTTGAAAATCAGTGAGTGCATGAACCTGCCTCACGAGCACTCTTGCCTCTCACTAGAGACACAGCTGTCATGTCAAAGATAATCTAGTCTTACGAGTCAAAGTGAAAGGAAGGATGGTTTGTCAAAAGCAAATGAGGGTAGGTGAGATGAAAGGGATTCAAGACCTCAGATTTAGATGTAACTTTAATGTTGCTAAAAAAGAGTGAGAAAGGATC
Source organism: Aleadryas rufinucha (assembly GCA_013397815.1). Taxonomy (NCBI): domain Eukaryota; kingdom Metazoa; phylum Chordata; class Aves; order Passeriformes; genus Aleadryas; species Aleadryas rufinucha. The sequence goes on from VZTH01005168.1 coordinate 151,669, forward strand.
AGAATGGATAGGGATAGCTTGTGAATTTTATATCTGTTTCTTCTGCTTACAAAAATCAGTCTAACAGTAAAATTACCAGGGTTTCACTTCAGTCAGCCAAATCTAACATTTGCTCATTTATCCTGCAGCATCGGTAAGAAACAGGAAGAGATTCAAGGGATGAAGAGCACACCATGTGCTGCAGGTCAGCATCTTAACCCTTGTGTGCATTTGAAGCTAATCACCATCAGACAATTCTTCATAATGTATTATAAAATTAATTATCTGCAAACCCTGGGACTGAGCCCATTGGAGACATCACCCTGCAAGTGGGACCTACCAGCCCACCTGTTCATATTTTCCTGTAAGAGGGCAAGGAATGAAGACCTTCAGTCTCGGCATCTGCTTTCATTTCTACACAGTCAGTTCTCAAGCACTCATTTTTCAAAGAAATAAATCACTGGAGAGTGACATGCAACATACCAGCCCACATAGTCATCAGTGTCGCATCCCCACAATATAAATATACAGTAGTCTCAACAATTGAAAGGGTGGATAAGGTCTGCAATCATTAAATCACTTCTTGAATCTTCCAATGGCATGCTTGTTTACCTACATTTGAGCTCACAAATGTAGTGAGGAAGATAAATATTAAGAAAGAAAGCAAAATAGGGAATATAGTTTTCTGTCCAGAATGATAAAAGGCATTTTCATGGAAAAAAGACTTATACGAAGCAGTTTTATTGTATGCAACAACAATAACGAGATGCTTTAAAGACAGCAGTATGAAATGCAATTTCTTTCAAATTAGGTGAGGTTATTTTCATCAGAAAAGTTCAGAGACCTTACCCTCTATGAATGGAAAAGAAATCTGTAAGCAATTTAAAAGTAGACTTTTTCTTAAATAAAGAAAAACAAGATTTTTATGCATCAAAAGACACAGAACTGCCTACATAACAAAAAGTAAATGTTAAGTACCTGTAACTTAAATTTCCAAGAATGCATCTTTGCTATTGAAAGAAATTACCTCCCATTCCCCAAATCAAATTTCTTCTCCACGTTAAAAGAAACAAACCAGGTTAAAACAAAATCCAGAACCACACTGAGATTTGAGCTCAACAAAACTTGGAGAGGTGACTGCCTAATCCTTTTATGCCTCTTCCAAGAGAACAGGCTCACAGACTCAAACAGTATTGTATCAGAATGCACCCAGATATCCTTTTGCAAGGTGACACAAAAGCAGAAAAAAAAAAATTCCAGTAGGTTATCAGATTAAGAAAGTGCTGAGGTAGCAGAAATATTTGTCTCCCTCTACTCACATCCCTGAAATAAGGGTAGGGGTCCCTCACCATCCTGATTAATAGCCCAACAGCTTTCAGCCCTTTCCCAAGTTGAGCAGCCATCAGACAAACCTCTCTTAGGTCTTTAAACTCCCCTCCTGCAGCTAGGCTGGGCCAGCAGCTCCCTGCTGAAACCAGCATCTCCACTTGCTGCCTTTCTCATTAGCTGACTGCTTCACTTTGTCCACCAGAGCCTTCCTCAGACTGAGCACACCAGGAAAGGAGCAATTTTTCCCTCTTTCTTTGCCAGGGAAAGTAAAATACGTCCAAGAGTGCAGCAGCTCCCAGGACATCATATACAGTTTCCCTTCCCTGTGCAGCAACAACTTAATATGACATATATTTAATATTACATTCAGCTTGCCTGATCAGCAATATATTTGTCATGCACCCTGATTGGCACTACTCCAAACACTAAGCACCCAATCCATTCCCTGAAATTTCGCCTGAACTCAATGCCAGTTTGCATGAAAATTGTCTAAATCAGAACCTTGCTTTTCTGTGTAATGAAGAAATAAAAAAAATAGACACTACTATCCCCTTTTGAGTCAGCATTCCCTGTCAATTGACTGGAGAGGTCTCCTGTTCAGGAATTCCATTCTGGAATCCAGTTTTTAACAAGCTCTACATACTATATAAAGACGCTTCAGAGGTTATTCCACTAAGCAGAACCTGTCAGGAACCACATTGTCTGTAGACATCAGTTTGTACGAACCCGTTCAAAGACCTCAGAGAGGTCAATAAAAAGAGTCAGCACAGTGTACTGCCCTGCAAAGACACTACTTCAGGTCCCAGAAGTAAAACAGCAACCACAGCACCTGTTTGCATCTATCTCGGGGGGGAGGGAGGAAATCTCCTTACTGAGGGCAGCATTTCATGCGGGAGACACCTGAGCTAAGCTTAAGGATCCCTGCACTGAGTTAGAGTGGATGTGCACTGTCTTCCCTTTTGATTTTAGCCCTCTAAAGCACACCCTGACCACAACAGCTGGGTTTTGTGAGGTTATAGAACCAAGGAGTTGCTGAACATGGAAGTATTCCTTTTTAATTACTCATCTTTCATTTGATAGAGTGAGTGAAGCTACTACACATCTGCTGGGAGCAAGGATTCACTTTCATAATGAAAACATACAACCTATTTCCTTCTCATTTCCATGAGGATTTTCATGTAGTTTTCAAAAGTGTTAGTCCAAGGAAAACTTTTTAAAAAATAATTTCCTTGACTAAAAGCAAAAGCAAACCATATAATTCCAAGATATGAGATCTTACCAGAAAAATCATATTTTTCACTAAGCTCCCTCTCTCTTTCCACTGCCAGAAATTTGTGGGTTACAGGTAAGAAAATGTTTTGTTCATACTGGTGTTCTTGTCACTTTTTTCAGAAGAAAATTTGCAGAAGAACAGCTAGCAGCAGAGAAAAGAAATAGCATCTAAAAATGAAAGTAGAACACATGCCTGAACTTCGATATACCACCTTGTGTCCAGTTTCCCAGAAATTAATGTCTTGATCTTAAGATCCCTTCAAAAAACTTGAAATATCCAAGATTTCAGCAATTGCTGCAATCTAAAAACTTCATTAAAACTTTGCTTGTTTTTGCAAAACTTCAACTCTAGAAGCAGTTGCAAGATAATGATCATGGCAAAGGGTATAACTAAGTTCATTACATATTTCCAAGACAAATTCAGTTCTCACTCCCAGTGAATTTGAATTAAGATATATGACCTCATGAAGCTGATAATCTAGTGAAAAATTTGAATACAGAGAAAGAGGGGAAGGAAATGAGCATGTTAGAAATAGGACAATGAACTATACAGTCATAAAAGCACTTCAAATTATGCCATTGCTTGTTTCTACCACACTGAGAGTTGGTTGCTTTACTTGGTAAACTATAAAGATGCTCTAAGTCAGTGGCCCCCAAAGTGGGGGGTATGCACCCCAGGGACTGTGCAAGGCAATCCACTGGCATGCAGAAAAAAATTTTGTACACTTAATAAATAAAATAAAAATATTTTTAAAAATAGGATTGATTCTTCTTTACCTTATCTTTTTCCTTTTCTATTTCTGTGTATGTTTTATGATGTCCATGATATATTAGCACAGTAGTACATATGTATAATCTATAATACATACAATTTTCCCTGTTACAGACATGCAATCATAAAAGTTTGGGGAGCTGCTCTAAATAGTTCCTCCATCCAAGAGTAACAATCTTAATATCTGTAAAGTATTTATTCTATTTTCAAACATCCAGAACTACCAGTTTTCTGTTCCATCTCCAAGTCATTCCAAACCACAAACAGTTCAATAATAGTACCATTTAAACACACCTAGCTATAGCACAACCAAATCCCAGCACATGTTCAGTCTTCTCATTGCTCCTTTATTACCTCTGAACTGAGATAATCCATTTTCAAGTACTTGAGGAAAATGAAGGTTTCTGTTATAGTCTTCAGACTGGCTAGATCAAGGCAGTGGCTTTCTGTGGATATTGAATGAAAATGGGGGATATTTCTAAAGCTTGTACGCAACCATCACCACTCCACCATGGCAGAGCAAGTTTCTTAAATTCTTATATTTCAGCCTGTCTTTAGTTGAGGCAAATCTCCTACTGCTTCACCCTTTAAAAAAATAAAAAAGGTTTTATCAATATACATAGAGAATTTCGGATTCTGACGATTCCGAAAATATTACATCCAGAGCAGTTATTTTCTGCTCAGATTTATTTCATATTTATTATGCCTTTATTTTTAGTACTTTTAGGGCCATATCAATGAGAAGAGAACAGAGGTTGGCTTCTGTCAACCAAAAAAAAATACCCCAGTGGTGAGGTTCAATGTTTGGTACTGCTTTGAAAGGAAATACATCCACAGTAACTGTCCAAAATACTGTCCTACAGTGCTCCAAGCCTACACCAGCCCCTTGATTGAGGCATCTTGGTGGGGTTTTGGTGGTTTTTGGGAGGTTGTTCGGGGTTTTTAAGCCTTTTGTATGGGCAGAGAGCCTTTGCAGTGCATGAGCACATGGGGCTGGCCGTGCCACACACAGCTGACCCAGCCTCCTCAGCAGGGGAAGCTCTGGCCCAGATGCCACCTGATTAGCCCAGATTTCTTCCTAATAGCTAGTCTAAAACTACCCTCTTTCAGTTTAAAGCCATTCCCCCTTGTCCTATCACAACATGCCCTTGTGAAAAATCCTTCTCCGCATCACTTGCAGCCCCTTTACATACTGGAAGGTCTCCCCAGAGCCTTCTCTTCTCCAGGCTGAAAAGTTCCATCTCTCTCAGCCTGTCATGGATGGAGGAAAAAACCTCTGCCTCAACAAGGGCTTATAGGACAAGCCCAATGGCCTCCAGTTGCTCCAGCAGAAGTTTAGATTGGGTATTAGGAAAAAGGTCTTCACTGAAATGGTGGTCAGGCATTTGAACAATCTGCCCAGGGAAGTGGTGGAATCACCATCCCTGGAAGGGCTCAAAAATGTGTATATGTGGCACTTGGGGGCATATGGATTAGTGGTGGATGGCAGCTTTCCTGGAGGTCTCCTTCTCCTGCGTTACTTAGCACCTGCTCACCTTTTGGTATTAACAAAGGAAAATATAAATTGATAAGCTGTCCCCAGGCAGTGTTCCTGTGCCACCCAAGGGTTCCTCTGTGACTACAAAGATCCTTCAGTAACTTGTCAAGAAATGATGTGGCTGTGTAAAGAGCTGTTCGTCCCTACATCTAATTTTAGATGGACTTACATGCCACTTTCATATCCTTCAGCTCAGCCTACCATTTGCCCTTTCATATTCTCCTTTAAGCCACTGGGAATTCAAAGCTATTTCAAAGCATAATTATAGCAATCTGCATATAAAAGGCTGTATGTCCTACAGAGGGTTCAGCTGCATTAAAAAACCCCCAGCCTCTTCCATTGAAGAAAAAATTAGGAGTTAATCCCACAACTAGGATTCAATAAAGGTACTATATTTTTTACCTGATGTGAACAGTCTGTGGATTCATAAAGCCACCAGAAAATTGTCTAAGCCACTGCACTAAGTCAGTCTGATTACATTAAAAAAATGTAGCTGCTACAAGGGAACCATGGCTTTAAAGCTTGCTGCAGGCGTGGGTGCTCAGCCAAGGTCCCTTGTAAAACTCAAAAATGAATGGTGTAACATTGCTTGGGCCTGACAGTATCATATCACACTACTATTTAACAAAATAGAGATACAGGAATTATAGACACAAATTCTATACATGCTGCATTACAGAAATAATCCTCACTTTGAACATGCAGAGTTAACCTCATGAAACTTATAAAAACGCTAAAAGTCATTTGAGTGGTTTTGATTTACCTTACGTGGTTTACGTACTCATCTTAAAATCTCTCTGATAGTTAGAAATACTTATTATTTTAAGTTTAAAGTTGAGCTGCAAAGGGTCACAGGACTTGAGGAACATGATGACAAATTAAAATTGAAATATCTGCAACATAATCATGAGTGCTGATAGTACCGATTTTCTGGGACTGTTTTCTGGATGTGGTTTTCCTAGCACAGAGCTTGTCCTTCTCCAGCTCTCTAACTTTCCTATGTTTTTTGGGAATTATATTTCTGGGATTATGTTTCAGAGGTGGTTTTCCTACCACATAACATTTTCTTCTCTCTGATTTTCCAGTCTCCTTCCCCTCCTCCCCCCTACCAAACTGTCACCAAATTCTCCTTCATGCCAGTCACTTTTCAGTTCTCCTTAAGATCACACTCCTTCATCACCTTCTTTCTCCTTCATAAGTTTGGACAGTCTGTAGAGATTGTTTTCAAAGGAGAATAAAGGCACTGGGAAAGCAGCTCCAGCAGAGCTGCCTTTTGCCTCTCCCACTCTCTTCTGCAAAAGCAGCCAGTCATTCCACCCTCCTTAAGTCATACTGCAGACAAACCCATGCCTTTCTCTTTTTCTAGGAAGAGCCTGATAATCAATGTTTGGCTGAGAAAAGCATCACAAAAAGTTAAAACCAATATTATGAATGATACCTGTTGCTGTTATCACGAGGAGGGAGAGAGAACGAACACTGATTAGGTCCAGGATGTAGGGAGAGGAAGCTTTTTTATTTAATTATATATAGCTCCTTTTATACTTTAGTGTTCTGGCATGGTGTAAGGTCATTGGACCTCTGGTCACTCACCTCCTAGGGTGATTGGTCAAATTCTACAACAGCCATTTCAAAATATTTCTCTGGTCAGTGTCATAACAATCCACAGGTGCAAGATAGAAAGAATAGTCTACAGAAAACCATAATATTGTTTTGAATAGCTTGAATGGGAAATACAGAGCTCTCACAAAATGTTACAGTCTCACAAAATACTGCAGAAAGCTGGAAAATTTCTCTGCTGAAAGCTTTTCAGCATCCACAGATACCAAAGATTCAAGAACTTCATCCTGGATATTTAGAAGTCCAGAGATTTATGACTTTTCTATAAAGCTGTATTGCAAAGAGACTGGAACACAAGATTTCATTTTAGAAATGGAAAAGATACCATAACTTAGAGAAATCAGTAAAAAAAAGCAGGAACAGTACAACTAACATTTCTGTATTTATAGCTTCTTAGAAATAACAGGCATGTCTGTTAATGTTTACCAACTTTGGTTTTATTTGAGAAAAATATTGAACTGATTTCTAAATTGTAAGAAAGATTTTTCAATAGAGATTCAGTTCTGATTAAATTTTTCTAGGCCAAACAGCAGTAGTGAAATTAATAACAGTGCTGCTTTACCTATGAACAAACTTTAAAATATGCCTATAGGCAGTTCCAGTGTGAGCATGTATTAGCAAATATGTGTAGTGGGTTGACCCTGGCTGAATGCCAGGCACTCACGAGAGGCACTCCATCACTCCTCTCTGCAAGTGGTCAGGGGAGAGAAAGTATATGAAGGGTTCATGGTTTGAGACAAGGACTGGGAGAGATCACACACCAAATACTGTCCCAGGCAAAACAGACTCAAATTGGGAATATTAATTGAATCATTTACTAACAAAATCAGAGCAGCATAATGAAAAGTAAAATCTTAAAAATACCTTCTCACTACCCCTTCCTCCTTCCCAGCTCTCCTTCCTCCTCTGCAGCTGAGCAAAGAGAAGGGTGAGGGAGTTTAAGGTCAGTTTATCACGCGTGGTTTCTGCTGCTGCTCAAGGAGAGGAATCCTTCCCCTGCTCCAGAATGGGGTCTCTCCCACAGAAGACCATTCTCCATGAACTTCTCCAACATGAGTCCATCCTTCAAGCAATAGCTCTCTGTGAGCTGCTCACACATGGCTCACTCTTCCACAGGGTACAGTCCTTCAGGCGTAGCCTTCTCCAGTGTGGGTCACCCACAGGGTCACGAGTCCTACAAGGAAACCTGCTCTAGCATGGGTTCCTCTCCCCAGGGGTCTGCAGGTCCCTGCCGGACCCCTGAAGTCCCCCTGACCATGGGTCATCATGGATCTTCAGGGGCTGCGGGTGAATCTCTGTATCCCCGTGGATCTCCATGGGCTGCAGGGGCACAGCTGCTTCACCATGGTCCTCACCACAGGCTGCAGGGGAATCCCAGCTCTGGTGCCCGCAGCATCTCCTGCACCTCCTCCACTGACCTGGCTGTCTGCAGAGCTGTTCCTCTCACATGTTCTCACCCTGCTTTTCTCTGGCCACCATTACAACTGTGCAACAACTGTTTTTTGCCCTTTCTTCTTAAATCTGTTATCGCAGAGGTGTTACCACCAATTCTAATCAGCCCAGCCTTGGCCAATGGCATATCTATCTTGTATCCAGCTGGCATTGGCTCTGCTGGACAAGGACGAAGCTTCCAGCAGCTTCTCACAGAAGCCACCCCTGTAGGCCTCCCCTCCTCCCCCCACCCCACTACCAAAACCGGGCCACAGTAGCCCAATACAAACATGTCTTACAAAAAATAAAATGTTGGCAAAATGATTACAAGTAAGAGGAGGGGATTTGTCAAAAGATTATGACAGGCACAATTCAGTCCTGATTAAGAGTGTTTTCTTGCTTGTTGTTTGCAAATGCCATAATTTCCCTTTGTTTTAGAATCCCGTATATTAAAAAAAAAATTAATAACTTCAGGCTTTTAGCATGAAGACATTGAAGCATATGGTAATCCCAGTCCCAAACACTAAAATGTGCCTGTCTGTGCCAACTCTTAATTACCAGCTCATTAACACTCAGGTGTCAATTGCTGATGGCAAAGGCAGTACTCAGTTGGCCTGGTTTCTGTCATGCACAATGTAATTAAATTGACCTCTGCAAAAGGAGCCCTGTAGTTGCCTGATACCACTTGGACACCCATTGCCGCACTAATCACAATCGTGTAATTTAGTGAATCACAGAGTGTAATGAGGGAAAGACTCTGGAGAGTACCAAATTGTACTTGCATATGTAATAATGACTTTAAGGACAATTAGGGAAATAGTCACTGCTCTGTTTTCTTCTAAGCTAATAATGAACTGCAGTAACTACTTGAGTTTCTGTTGTTGATTTAAAACTTTAGCTGCAATTTTCTATTTTAAAACAATGGTTAGAAGTAACTAAAATGTTGAAAAAAGAAATTAAATTTTCTGCTGCTTTTGTTTGGGGTAGAATTAATTTTCCTCATAGTACCTGGTATGGGGCTGTGTTTTCGGATTTCTGCTGTGAACAGCACTGGTAATTCAGGGATGTTTTTGTTAATGCTGAGCAATGCTTACACAGAGATGAACAATGCTTACCAAGACGGACATGTCACTTCCCTGGTAAGGGCTCCAACTTCGGCACCAGCATCTGCCTGTGACTTGACCTTGAGTATTGTGTCAAGTTTTAGGCACCACAATGTGAGAAATATATAAAGCTTTGTCCTGGTTCTGGCCAGGACAAGGTTAATTTTTGCAGTAGCCAGGAGTGCCCATGGCTAGGATCCTAAGGTTATTCTATACTTCCCCCACAGGAAGCAGGGAAGAGGAGGAAAAGGGTCCCTCTCAGTCGGGCCAGTGGTGAAATGAGCAGTCACGGTAGCCCCCAGTTCTGTGTGGTGAACAATCACATATGAATCATTCACCTCACTTCTAACTTTGATATCATTATTGTTTCTGTTATGTTTGGTTTTATTCCATTGCTGTTTTCAGTCAATTGTTCTTATTTAAATCCATGACCTTTACCTTTTGTGCCTCCGCTTCTTCTCTCCATCCCTCCACAGGAGAAGGGAAGGAGGAGAAGGGAAGGAGGAGCAGGGAGTTAGCGAGCAGCACGTGATTTGGAGTGTTTCAGTGGGAACACTGCTGTGGGGAATTCCATTGCAAAACCACATCAAGCTATGAGAAAATGTCCAAAGAAGGGCTAGAAAGATGGTGAAGAGTCTAGAGGGGAAGCTATATGAGGAGCAGCTTAAGTCTGGAGAAGAGGAGGCAGAGGAGACTGCAGAAGAGGGGACCCCATAGCTGTCTACATCTTTGTCACAAGGGCAAGAGGAGGGGCAGGCACTGATATCTTCTCTCTAGTGACCAGTGATAGGACTGTTGCAACCCACCTCTGAGGCAGGGCAACCAGGTTCATTGTTAAAGGATGCCTGGGATGGATTAAAGTGAAATGATGCTAAATAACTGAACAACGACTTTTATTAGAACAACTGCTTTGAAACCATAACTGGGAAAAAAAATGTAATGGGTTGGAAAAGGGGTGTATAGCCATCCTGGGATGTATGGTCACCCTAAGAGAGGTGTCGCCCTGCAGTTTGCAGTTCTGCAGTGTTTTTCAGTTTTGTGAATAGTTTCTCATGCACTCTCTATAAACATGGCCATGCTGTATTATCTATTCTCTCATGTTTACCTAACTGTCTTCATGTTTTGGTTATTGTCCTTGATGTTTGCATTCCTTTAGTATGTGATAGACATAAGTTTTGACCAATGATATTCAGAGGAGGAGCATTTCATCCTCCAATCCATAGTAGTTTCTAAGAACATATAAATAAAGACGGAGGGCAGAGGTCAGACCCCTTCCTGGCCTCTCCTCACCCTTACAGGTTTCTATCTCCATCTCCGCGTCCTTATTTCGTGTCCGAGAGCGACAGAGAGGAAATTGTAAAGGGAAAAGTAGGGAAAGAGAGGTAGAAGAACAGACAGAGAGATATCCCCACCCAGCAATGCGTGGGTGACCATTGTCTGTGGCTGCAAGTCCATTTGGGATGGGCATAAATGCATACATCAAAAATTGGGGTTTTTATAACCCTTGTTTTCCAGTAAGCACCCCAATACCTCCTCTGGGAGCAGTTCTGGGCATGCATCTTCTTGGGAGATTCTGGAAGTCTGGTGGCATTGAGGGGAGGGGGTTGTTGTGTGTGTGTCTGTGTGTCCAGGTGTGCCTGGACGAAGCTTCTGAATGAAGTTTATGAATAAACTTCCTGAGTTTTGAGGCTGCGCAGTGCTGGCTCATGGCGTAAGAAAGAAACCGACATGAAAACAGTGCTACACTTCAAGATCTGTTTCTTAATGACAGTTTCAAAAACAGCTTGTTTAAAGCAAAGTTTAGCCTTAAGGTCCGAGTGGTTTACTACAAGGACACAAGGGCATGGCATGAATCTGTCAGGGGAGGTTTACGCTGTTTCTGCATCCAGAGATGGTGGGGCCCTGGAAGGGATTCCCCAGGGCAGTGGTCACAGCACCAAGCCTGACAGAGTTCAAGAAGCATTTGGAAAATGCTTTCAGGCAGATGGTGTGATTCTGGGGATGTCCTGTTCAGGGCCAGGAACTGGATTTAGATGATCCTTGTATGTCACTCCCAACTCAGGATATTCTGTGATTCTATGATCTGATTGATTTGTATGAACACAATTACTCAGTTTAGCCAAGATTTAAATAACGAAGTTTTCTCTGGCCAATATGGACCTTCTGAACTCTTCAGAGAACTCTCTGCCTTAGGACTTAAGAAGATGAGGCTTTTAAAATTGAGTTTATTGTACTGAAGTTTCTGTGCCTAAATGAAGCCATCAGCATTTGAAGTCTATGTAATCTTGACCTGTTTCTTGGCCAGGTAAGCAGCACTACCAGTCATTTCAGTGCTGCTTCAATTTCAGCTTTCCCTGATACAATTCTCTCTTTCTGTGTATTATTTAGTAGCTTACTGCCATATCCTAATGGGGTCACCTAATGTTGATGTCTAAACTTGAATGGGATCAATCCAGGCTACGACATGCAGCAATTCAAACTTGCAAAGTTCCAAAAGGTCAAACACACCTAAACTTGAGTATTTTGTCTTCATTAGTTCTGAAGGCTATGAGTCCCCAGACTGACCTCTGTTCTTACACAAGTAGTGATATTCCAGAACTGATATTTCAGTGAAGAAAAGCTCAAATCTTCAAACTTTTTCATCCCTGCTATCCCTCTGTCACCAGGCCATCTTTCCTACACATCTTTTATGAAGTACAAATGAATTTCAGTACCACATAGACTGGGTTCCCACTTCTCATTGTTGGGTATTTTCCCTTGTGGCTCTTTTTTTGGCTGTCTAAACCCTGCTACTGACTTTAATAATTAAACTGTTCCAAGTGGGTATCCTATATTCTAGTTTTTTACTAATACTGATAAATAAAAATGTGATGTCCACACTCAAGTATGGGTAAGAAAGGATATTTTGTCTTTGTACTGGTTCACTGCATGCGTTTCATTAATCAGCAAATCACATATGATATGAATCAGAATTTTTGTGATACATGTGAGTAACTTTTTTATACATACTACAGAGTGCCAAGTGTATTTTTATGGGGAAATTGGATGGTGGCAGTTTGTAACACATGCTGATATGTAAAAATTCAAGACTCTGCTGCAAGTATTTTGCATATAATAAAGATCTGCATCTTAGATCTTTCTTTTACACTGATACCAGTGGGATATCTGAGCCTGGGCTTGTGTGTGATCGATTCAGTCGTATGGTGAATGGTTAAAAAGCACCACCAAAGAGTGCAAGCCATCTGATGAAGAGTTACTGAACTGGGAGAAGAACAAAGTGATGTTTTAGAAAGTAAAAACTTTAGTTCTCTGAGAGTGAAGTAAATAGATTTGCTGACAACTTTATGCAAAACACGTAGAAGCAGCAAAATAATTTCAAGAGAGTTACAAAATCTAAAGAATAGATGAAAGCATTTTGTGTGATGATGTGTTTATTAAAGATTGTGAATTCTGGAGAAGGGATCCATCTAACAAAGAGAAAGCAATGCTGTGCAGAGATTAGGAACAAAAAGGAAGGATCCTTCTTGAAGAGTGGCAGGCCATCAAGGAAAGATACTTCCCAGTGAAGTGCTAACAGATGTAACAGATGAGACTCTATCAGTTGAAAGTTACACAATCTACAAACAAGAGGAATTCAGCATTGTTTCATGCATAAGCTCCTACCTGCATAACAGTGCACAGCATGGATTGCATAAATATGCAGCAAAGGGAGGCAGAAAAATTCACAGTACCCTCCCTGCAGACATCTGTAAAAGTGTCTTGTTGAACAAAGAAAGCTTAATGCTGAAATAAAGATGATGGAAACGCTGCATCCATAATTGTGGGAAAAAGGAAGTCAGGCTCTTATTTAATGTAGTAACTTGCTTTTGAAAAACGTTGAATATCCCTGGCAACCTTTGACCTGTGGTTGCTCAGAAATTTTTTAAATCATTGTTTGGAGACAATGCTCTTGTTCCAGCCAGGACAGAGTTAATTTTTGCAGTAGCCAGGAGTGGGGCATGGTCAGGACTCAGAGGGTATTCTATGCCACCTCACATCATTTTCTGGGAACAGGGGAAGAGCTCCCTTATAGCCTGGGCACATTGGGTTTTGTTAGGGTCCACATGGTATAGTGGCAAGCATTTCCACATGACTTTCTCACCCTCTTTGCACACTTTTGTTAATATTGTTGCTGTTACTGTTGGTTTTCTTATTTCATTGCTGTTTTTCCAGTAAATTTTTTTTATCTCAATCTGTGATCTTTTCCTTTTGTGCCTCCAGATCTCCTCTCCACCCTGCTGCAGGGGGAGAGGGAGCGAGCAGTGCATGGTTTGGAGTGGTTTCAGTGGGAACACTAAATTGGAGAATATCACCCCTAAACCGCGACAGCCATGAAGTATTTTTAGATAAAAATTGCTTTCAACATCTGATTTCTTTTTTGGCTGTGAGTTGCAAAGGATCCACTCTTCAGCCTGAGCACAGACCAAGGGATGATTACATGGGAATGGGTTGCTCCCCAGTTCATTCAAAGAAAGGCAACCAGACGGAGGCTCCAAGCTGAAGTCCCAGCAAGGTGAGCTCACTGTGCTAAGAAGCAGATGGCGTTATCCCCCAAGCAGCAGAGCTATCTGCAACCTTCTGAAACTCCAAAATTTGCTTATCATTGTAGCTATTGCATGATATAAGTACACATAAACAAACCTAATAAAAATGCCTGATGTTTAAAAGCATGTTCCATTCACTTTTTGAGAGGCAATACACAATCCCGATGCAGACGGAAGTACTGAGATATGTACACAGAACTTGCCCCATATTCCTCGAACAATATTTTTAGTTATTCATTCAGCACCTGTACTGTCCATACCACTCAATTTCTACTTTGTTTTGCCTTCTTCCCTTAAGGAAGCAAGCCCTAATTTTCGTGTGTGTATGCTTATCCCCTCCAACACAGACTACCACACTTTCTGATCATGACAGCAGCTGGTGATTTAACATACAAATGGCAGCCAGAAATCAGCAGGCCACAGGGTGTCATTTTCTATGCTATTTTATCTTTGATTCTGCCCAGTCTGAGGGCAAGAAAGAGAAGGATGGTACTGATATAATTCAAGGTGATAAGCAGATCCGTCTGACTTGAATGGGCTTCTTGTGATCTTCAATATTATTTAAGGGTTCAAAGCCTACTGAGGTTTTGATCTTTTAAGAAAGACATTTTCTCCCAATTTAGCTCCTGTGTATTAAAAAAGTGCAGGCAGAATACAACAGGGTGTTAAAATACAAGATCAATCCAGAGAGGTGCTCTCACCAGCATCAAGACAGAACGGTCTCTGTTGCTCTCTTCTTTCTTCTTTGAAAGCCCTAAGGGAACACAAGTCCTGGGAATAGGAAGGGAACAGAGAGAGATCTTTACTTCTAATAATACAGTGTGGAAGCAGTGTAGTCTGAATGGCTGATGACAAACTGACAAACTTCTGGTATAATCGGCTTATCTCACGAATGCAGAGTTATTAATTCAGATATCTTTTTGTATTAGCTCATTTCTTCTTCCCCAAGCTGTGAGCTCTGTGCTATGACTTTGAGAGGGACAACCCCATACCTCACTTTTTAATTCAGTTTGCATTCACTGATTATTTATGTTTATTCACTCAACTATAAAATTGTAGTCCTGTGTAGATATTTGGTATTTCGATTAATGTGTCTGTTTGCCCTCTTTGCAATGGACCTGTCAGGGCATGATGTTGAATTGTAGGAGGCTAAGAAACTACTTTTATGCTCCTTGGTTTATTTAGATGAAACTGGAATTGAAGTAGGATTTTACCTGCGTGCCAACAAGTGCACAAAATTCTTCAAATGAATTTTTTTTCACATGTCTCTCATTATTTTATTTGTTCAAGGTACTTGGTCAGGCCAATTTAAGTGTCTCAGAGGGGGGTGAAATTGGGGAAAGACGGAGAGAGAACTTCTCTAAGTCTGCAAGGTTTTCCTTTGTAAGAGTGAGCCAAGACCAAGAAAATAAAACAAAGACCTTGAGTAACATTAGTGACAACATATGCACAGGAAATATTCTTGTCTGATTTATTTGAAACAACTATTGTTTTGCAGTCTAAATACTCTAGTATTTCACAATAACATAACATCAAGGAAATAAAATTATCAAAACAAAACTGCATCTCAAAATGGAATATTCTTTTTCCACCATGTTTGGAATCTCCCTTTTACAATGGAGGCATATTGTGCCTGCTTTATTACAGTGTCTAAGAACAGGTTAGGTCAACCTGTATTGGTACTGGCATTCAAAGTGCTGATCCTGCAGCAAGGCAAGAGAAGTGGGAACAATGACTGCCTGATGTCAGGGTGCTTGGGGGATGGGGGTTCCCCAGGGGTGGTAGAAGAAGGTCTATCCCACTCTCCCAAGCAGAGAGCAGGTGGAGACAGCCCCAGCCTTGGGCATTGAGCACCTCCCTGGGGACTGGACTGGGCCAGGTAAGGTCTGAAACACTGGCCCATGGGTAGAGGTCAGCACCAGGCCTGGTGAGGGGAACCACGGCGAGAGGCAACCTCGGGAAGTCTGAGGCCATCAAAGTAGTCTATGGGAATCTGAGGGGTGGGCAAATAGTTTTTTTCTACCAGTAGTTCTGTAAGCCGCAGTCTTACTTTATGTCTTCTCTGTGTCTTTGCAGTTTATGGTGCTGGTGTGCAGGCGCTTATTCCAGGGAAACAGCAAAGTATTGTTTCCCAACTCAACTGGTATGGTAATTTTGTTGTCATCAACAGGATGACTCAGGAAAGACCTTACAGAAAATTTATTCAATTGTCCAGAACCTCTGAACTTTTCAACATCTACCGAGTAAATACCAGGTAAGTCCCTCCCAGCAATGCATTCTCTTAGTGTAGGTTTTTTAGGCTTCCCTTGCCACCATTATGTCCAAATATTTTTTGGTAAGACATTTCATCTCCATGGCCAGCATGTCAGGAGTTTCTTCTGTTGATCTCTCCCTTTGGCAGGAGAGAAAGCTCTCTGTTGTGCACCTACTGCCATTCTCTCTGTCATCTACAAACACCTACTGGGCAAAACTTTTTATGCAGTACTAAACGCTCACTGGAGAGCAAGCAAATTAGTCTGTATTTAATCAGTGGTAAGCCATGGGAGGTGGCAAATGTGCCTAGTTCCTGCACAAAGAGATGTTTAAATGCTCTTGTAGACTGCAACAGAAGGAGATAATCCTCCAACTTGCTGTTTAGAAATTCTTCTAAGCTGGATGTGGATGTAGAAGTTACATGAAGTGGAAAGAACAGAATACAGATTTCTCACATCCTGATAAAATATTCCAGAAGTCATACCATCTGCCCAGGAAATCATGGGTATCTAGTCTTTAACATCTTAACAAACATCTTAACAAAACAGGATGCTATTTTTAGGTGTTTGCAGAAAACATGTATTAAACAGAAAACTACCAGACAAAGAAATGCTGATAGAGGCCCTTTTTATGCCATGTGATCTTAGTATCTGTTCATAATCTTGGCTGCTGAGGACAAATGCTTCTTTAATATGATGGGATCTAAACCCAATTTCCTTTTCCCAACCCTCCCTAATCATCAAATCCAAAAGGATTTCGGCTCTGAGTGGAAAGATGAAGAGCTCTTCATTTTTCTCTTTGAAGCTGTCCCATTTTGAAAAGAATAATTATATATTCTTTTGACAGAGAGACCAAGGGCACCAAATTGCATATTGCTTTCTAGACTGCTAGTTAGCTCATTAACCTGGATGTGGGGAGAGCTCAGTATGGTAGCACCCATGTAATTTTACATTATTTTATTGCATAATCACTGCTGTGGTGGTTTTTTGTCTTATTATTTTGATTTAGGAACTAGGTTCTGTTCCCAACTCTGCAATAAACTCTAATATGAAGTTTCTCAGTTATGCTTCAGGAAAATAAGGATAGTGATGCACACATCTGTCATAACACTGGAGTATATTTTGGTTACTAATAAAGGATATAAAAGTGCACAGAATAGCAGTCAATAAATCTATCTTTAAAAATCTATCTTAAAAAATTTATCAATAAAAGTATCTATCTTTGAAATGAATTTTTTTCAATTTCCATAGATTTTCCAGTGCTGACAGTTATACTTGGGATGAGAACATAAGATTTTTGGGCTTGTTTTTTTTCCCCTGAAGCTTTAGATCTGTGAATATTAGCAATGTGTTCAGTAAAGTGGTAGATTTAACTCTGTGAATGAAGAATTAAACACCTAAAAAGTTTGCATGCAAATAGTGGTTTCCAGTTTACTCCAGATAGAAAGGAAACAGGAAAGAAATTTCCCCAGTCCAGTAAATCAGCATGCAAACTTCAAATATTTTCTGTTACGCATTTCATGTCCTTATTCCTGAGCAGTGGTAGGTCTGGAAATTATTCATATAAAAAAGAAAAATGGCAAGCTACTTGATTTTGCTTCAATCTTTTCCTAATTAAGGGGTACTCCTTAGATCAGATTTACTAAACAGAACAAAATTTTAGTTCTTTAACAAAGAAATTAAATTAATTCCCTGTGTTGTAACATGGGAAGTGACAACAGGAATCAAAGTAGCAAAATTAAACCCAGGAGCCTTAATCACAGTTTCTATATGATAAGGACTAATTGAACTCCATCTATAATTATAAAGGAAAATTTAAGTTAGACTGGTAAGTCTATTACTTAACTATTCATAATGACAAGAAGCCCTCAAAAGTAGCTGACATAAATGGTCAAAAGCACAATGAAGTATCATCCTTGAAAAAGCAGTGTTTGAAGCAGAATATATAATATATCTGGAGGGAAGTCTGTTAAATTTTCACAACAGGATGAGGAATGTTCCAGAATGTTTGATTCTGGGACCTTGTGGCTGGCTCTGGACCAGTACAACCAAGGGTGACTCTGTCCTACTGGGGGTGTAGTGAGAGGCTCCCTGGCTTGTGGAATGACCCTGGCTCCCTGCACTGAGCCTGATCCCGACCCCTGCCCATGGGCCAACAGCCAGGCTCAGCCTCCCCCTATCCCTGTCCCCAAGGAGGTGCTGGATGCCAGGACTGTTCCCCTTCCCATCTCCTGGAAATGGGTATAAGGAAAATAAGATACCTTACATATATACCTCAGCCATTTTATTTCAATGTAGCTGTGATTGATCTAATATAAATGTGTTCTTGGAGTGCCAAGAAGCAGATTTTTTTTTGTTTTGTTTTGGAGGTTTTGTTTGCTTGTTTGTTTAATTTTTAACAGATTGTTTCAAGCAGCTCAATGAGGTTTAATGATATTATTACAAGGTGTATTGCATTTTCCCCCTAGATTATATTAATTACCTATCTTTAACTTCCAGCACATTGTCTCTCTTCTCTTTCTTTGTTGACAGCCAGGATATAAATCAAATGGAGATTCTCTCAAAAACTGAATGGCTGTGAGCTCCAAGGACATCATTTAGCCTCATCTTCAAGGGGTTGAGCAGGAAAATATTTGCTTGCATTCATTTTTTTTTTTTCAGATAGTGTAAGACACAACAACTATATTGCTCTCATGGTGAAATCTTTCTCCTTTCATGGTATTTATGTTCCTAAACAAAACACTGTTTAAGTACCAATGAATGCTGTCCGTGAGACTAGGAAGAGCAGAACCTTCTCTCGCTTTCTCTCTTTTTCTTCTTCACATAGGAACAGTGCCACACCACTGCTTTTCCATCACCATCCCAAAAAGTTTCAGATCTCAGTTAGTCTGATACCTGGTTAGAAAAGCTGTAGTGATGGGGATGGAATTACTAGGCAATTTTGATGCCAGGCTTCATCTAGGTATTTTTTCCATGTTATTCTCAACAAGTGGGAATACCCTCCCTCCACTGAGGTGAATTTGCAAACCATTCAGAGAACTGCTTTTATACTCCAAGTATGTTAGACCAGGAAAGACAAGAGAAAACATCTTTCAGTCCAGATCTGAAAGGAGATAATGTTCTTAGGATCTGTTTGTTACCTTCCAGAGCAAAACTTTCTGAAACATCCATAAGGTTGAAGTTGATGTTTTCATTGCTTGTTTTGCTCATACTTTCAACCAACAGCTAGGGCAGTGTAAGAATATTCTGCTCCAATGGATTTTTGGTTGTCTGAACTTCTGCATAATAAAAACATGAATCTATCTTTTCAGGACTGCATTTCAGTCTTTATCTTAATAGAAAACCTAAACATTTATATCACTTATCTTCTTGTGTTATTTTGCTTTGAGATAAAACTATCAGACATGTCTATTTTACACTGACAGATATCCGGGTCCAAACTTTCAAATTTCCAAACTGGATTGTGCAGCTTTTTAAAAGCAAAGCTAGTGAAGTTTTCGTTTTACTGATGTCAAATAATTTTATCGCAGGCTGCTCTTGCTTAAAAATGCATAAAGAAAGAAACAAAAACTTCCTTTTGCTCTCCTTCAGATCACTGCAACTTGGGCCACTGCCTTTAATGGAATTAGGCTCTGATGCATATGAAATACAGCTCAGTTTTGCAACCTGAGTGTTTGGATCCAAGACTTCTGAAAATTAAGGTTGGTTTGGTTGCACTCCTTTTATCATGTAGTTGTAAGTCTTTGTTATACAATACATTGCTCTCCAGTGTTAGTGCAAATCTAAGATGAGTTATCCAAAATATGCTTTTAGGTTGAGCATCAGATGAACTTTAATCTTTGAAGTGCATGTATTTGAAAGCATTCTCTTTTCTTAAATGTTTGACTTAACTGTTTTTGCCATATTGTATAATATAGATTAGCATTTCAGTATATATTCACCTATTGTCTAAGTCTCTCTTCCACAGGAATGGTAAATATCTGAATCCTCTTTGCAATTTTTGATATCTTCTGCTTGCCTAAAGTGGTTAACATCCAGAGGACGCTTTAGTCAGTGCTGATGCAGTGAACAAGAAAGCTTTAGCACAGCATCTTTCATCTTGACTCAGCAAGACTTCCAGCAGTTGCATTTATACAGTTTTTTGATGGGATGCTTCCTAAGTGAAGCATTTGCCTTCTGGAGAACTACACCCACAGAGATTTCATTTTTCTTGATGTCTGTCAATATCATGAACTTTATTAACAAATTCAAATTCAAAAACAATTTCAGTTCAAGAAATCTGTCCAAGCTAGTTCTTGCTCGTTTCTTACATACGAGAATATCTACAAAAACACGGATGCTCAACAATGGATTGTAATGGCTGTGTATATTTGTTTTTATATATGTATCCATTTCTTAGAGACAAAATAAAATGAAGGTGCTCTTTAAGAAGAATTTGATCTCTAATTGTAGGGATCAGTGCAAAGGACTTAACTCACAGTTTCAGAATTTTTCACAGCACAATATCATAATAAAGTCCTACTGGCTGCCTTTTACATTACTGCAAATAGAATAGAATAAACAACTTTCTATCCTTTATAGACATCTGATGTCAATTTTTTGCAATCAAATTGCAATAACTAAATGTATATCAAAGATGCTTATTTTGGCCCCTACACCTTTGTATAGGTTTTAATTCACAAGTCCAAATGCCATAAAACTCGAGACTTGAACATGGAACAGTGGCAGGATATGGTTGGTTTTCTCCAGGTAAGACATACAAATATTTAACAGCCTTGCAAAATTGCAATTGCAATTTATCAGCCTAGGAAGACTATCTATTTATCCACCCTTTACCCTGAGGAATGATATTACTTTAAAAAAGAATGAAAAAAAAACCCTTTCTATGAGCAGGTAACATTTTGGAAGTAAAAAAAAAAAATGAGTTGTGTGCTTGGTTGTGAGTATAACGCATGAAGAAAGGGCTGAATTTAATTCTTGAATGCAAAACTCCATTGTACACTAAGGAACAAGTCTAGTTTTGTAGTACCCTACATGTGTTTCTACCCTTGTGTTTACATTTACTGATAGCAACTGTAAGAAAAAATCCCGTGGCAACTTCCCAGAATTTGACCTATAGTTATACACACACACACACACACATACACACACTTGTATCTCCCCCACAACTATATAGAGGCTGTAATGAAGGAATCTTTACAAATTGTATTTATCTGTGTATTTTCATTTCACCTAATTTTGCAACAACACTAATGAAAAATTACTACACCTTGCTCCAGTAATTTAAGAACATGTTCATGGAAATACTTTCCCTCAATAAGCATGTTAGCAAAAACTTGCTTTAAAAAATTGGAATTTTATTTCAGGTAGTGAAATGTTTCAGTATTTCTAAGTTTTGGAAGAATCCATCTGGAAGAAACTAAAGTCTGATTTTGAAGAATTTGAATAGGCAAACTGCTTAGAAATCTATTACTACATATATAAATCAGGAATTTAAAAAAAAAGATTCACACATCTGATTCCATATTGTTATCTTTTATAAGACCCTGTCTTCTCTGCTTGAACTCTAATTTACTCCAAAGACAGTTCTTCTTGCAGGTAGCTTGTTCTATTATGCTTATAAATCGTAAATTTATACATTAAATATTGCTTCAAAGAACTAATTGAAGGATAGAACATTCTTGTCACTACAGCTGTGCACAGATTAACTCCTGCAAAGCTTAGCATGCCCCACTAGGAACATTACAGAATAACAGGACTGAGAGCCTTCTCTGTGCTTTTTCTCTGAGGCAAGTTTAAATACACTTATATCGTCCCTTACAGGTGTTTTTCGAACTGTCCTTGAAAACCTTTAATGAAGGAGATTCCAAAACCTTCCTTATCTCAGTTTTAGGGGTATCAATCTTTCCCTTTAATATCCAACCTAAATATTGCTTGATTACTTCAGTTCACCATTGGGTCCAACACGCAAATGAGAGTCCTTTGACATTTGCATCACATGTGCTCAGAGGAAGAGGCAAACACACAAGCTGATGTTTGAAGGCATTTACATACCTGTCCCTGCAGATGGGCACCCAGTAGCACGATGGAGCACGTGGGAGATGTTGAACAAGGCAATTTCAATGGGAGGTGGCCAGATGCCCACTAAAACAAAGAAATGGGACAAATTGAGCCTCTGTACTGCCCAATTTGGCCTTCTCTCGGGACAGCAGCTATGTACTGGGTTTTAATGTGTCCCAAAGATTGTGCCAGCAAATGTTAGCATACCAAAATTCACAGTGAGCAAGGGAAATCAGCAAAAGCTACAGCTTTATCCTGAGAGCTCAGGCCGCAGTACTTCAAATCTTCCTTTTACTTGACAGTTCTGCATCCTACCATGACTCCCTCTAGGACTCTCCCAGTGAACTCAGAAGGATTTCTGTATATATATGGACCAATTCCAATGGTATTTAACATTTAATAAAAATAAAAAAAGATGAAAAATCTGTATATATATCACACTTGATGGAAAGAGTTCAGTTTTGGAAATGAATGACAGGACATGATATGGTTAATAATTTTTTCAGAAAAAAATGGCATGCAAAATGCGAAGGGAGTTTCATTAAATAGAAACACTTTGGCTATTTATGAAATAGAAAATAAAACCATTTCCTTTTCCTCCCAAAGACCAAAAACACCCAAAATTTACAATATATGTCTATATTAAAAAGTTACTTAGAAACAAATTAAAGACAGGTTTAAGAATGGCAAGGATTTTCTTGCTTTAAAAGCAGAAATAAGAACCTAACAATCTCCTTTAAATGAAATATTTGTCACAAATTCCATTGTTTTTCTTCATAAAATAAATGAAGCCTGTGGGCAACTAAAAGGTCTGCTACCTACAGCAGGAGGAACATTTCACCATTGTGTTTGCTCAAATCAATAGCTATTGAAGTTGTTTGGGGAATTTTTGGATTGGGTTTTGTATAGCATACATTTTTAAAAAGATCTCATAAAACAATTTGTCGTTATACAAACGTGCTAGATGTGCACATTAAAGTGTTTAATGAGCATTTTTTTTGTTTGGAATATTAAATTAACAACTTCAGAGCCTAGTCTACTAGGTTTTCAAAGAACTCATGAAATTTGATCAGGGATGCTGGATTCCCTGTATATATTTGGATACATAGCAGAATGGTTTTCATACAAGTGATTTATGTACTCCTAACAGAAACTGCCATTATAAGGAACAAAAAAACCCAGAATAACAAACAAAAAGAAGAAACCCAAACTCTACTATGACATAGCAGTGGCTTCTCACACATTCATCCCATGGTGAGGATAAGAGAATTCCTATATAATGGCATGATCCAAATTCCGCTGCAATCAATGAGGCATTTTCTCGTTTTACTTAATATTGAAACACCAGTAGGAATTGTTTAAAATTTGGCTAGGCATTGGCTGATAACAAGCTGTGCTCTCATTTGTATTCATTATTTGACATATTAAGGTACAGTGGGGGGGGAAAAAATCACAGCACAAAAAAAAAAAAAAAGAAAAAATTTTACTAGATTTTTACATTTAGTAAATGGTACTTAAACGCCATGGACATGAAAGTAGTTTTAAACTTTACCTTTGAAATTTTAATTTTTTCAATATTTCATAGAAAAGAAACACTCTAAGATACTGTTCCAGACCACAGAATTATTACAGAACATAAAGATTATATGCAAGGGCTTAATCCTTTTCCCAATAAAGATGGTGGCCAACACCATTTTAACTCCAGTGGGAGAGGGGTCAGCTGAGAATGTGCCATGTTCCTAATTGGAAATCTCCTTTGTGATAAAAGAGTCTGGCATATACTTTGCCTTTGTAATTTGAATTCTATCAACAACTATTCCTAGCCACAAGAGAAATAATTTTAGGCAATATATTTGTATAGTTTCACAAAACTATGTCAAAGAGAGATGTGTGGGTGTTTGTGTGTGTGTGTATGTATGTATGTATGTATACATATTTATGAGCTTGGGATGATTTTCTTAAAATACTTAACTTCACTTACATTATATCTTACATTGCAAAATGTACAGACACCCAGTGTTCTTTTTAACAACATATACAGGTGAATTTATAGAGCCTTATAAAAGATTTCGCGATTCCAAATTAAAAACGATAGAAACATAATCAAAATAATGGAGAGTGATTTATACCTCTGATAGTACATAACGCTCATTCGGGTAATATTGACAGCTGCATCTTTGGCATTGAAAATTCCTTACAACTTTTTAGACAAAATGTTGTTGCTCACAGCTTTTTTTTTTTTTTT